>CAJQZJ010008587.1:4250573-4284188 GCA_907164525.1 Lophiomys imhausi | reverse complement strand
GTTAGTATACATAAGCGACCCCAAAAATTCCACCAAAGAACTCTTACGGCTGATAAACAACTTCAGCAAGGTGGCTGGATACAAAATTAACTCAAAAAAATCAGAAGCCCTTCTTTATACAACAAAGAAATATACCGAGAAAGAAATAAGGGAAACAACCCCCTTCACAATAGCAACAAACAACATAAAATACCTGGGGGTAACTCTAACCAAGCATGTAAAGGACCTATATAACAAGAACTTCAAGCCCCTGAAGAAAGAAATGGAAGAAGCCTTTAGAAGATGGAAAGATCTCCCATGCTCATGGATAGGTAAGATCAACATAATAAAAATGGCTATCCTACCAAAAGCAATATATAGATTTAATGCAATTCCTATCAAAATACCAACACAATTCTTTATAGACCTGGAAAAAGCTATTCTCAACTTCATATGGAACAACAAAAAGCCCAGAATAGCTAAATCAATCCTGTACAATGAAAAAACATCTGGAGGTATCACCATTCCAGATTTCAAGCTGTACTACAGAGCAACAGTAATAAAAACAGCATGGTACTGGTATAGAAACAGACCAGTGGATCAATGGAATCGAATTGAAGACCCAAACATGGACCCACACACCTATGGCCAACTAATCTTTGACAAAGAAGCCAAAACCACACAATGGAAGAAGGACAACATCTTCAACAAATGGTGCTGGTCCAACTGGATGTCCACTTGTAAAAGAATGAAATTAGACCCATACCTATCACCTTGTACAAAACTTAATTGCAAGTGGATCAAAGACCTTAACATAAGGCCGGCCACACTAAAGATACTAGAAGAAAAAGTAGGAGAAACCCTCGAACTCATTGGCACAGGTGACAACTTCCTGAACAGAACACCAAGAGCTCAGGACCTGAGATCAACAATCAATAAATAGGACCTCATGAAACTGAAAGGCTTCTGTAAGGCAAAGGACACTGTCATTCGAACAAAACGGCAACCAACAGACTGGGAGAAAATCTTCACCAACCCCACATCTGATAGAGGGCTATTATCTAAAATCTTCAAAGAACTCAAGAAACTAAATGCCAAGAAACCAAATAATCCAATCAAAAAATGGGAGATGGAGCTAAATAGAGAATTCACAAAGGAGGAACCCCTAAGGGCTGAGAGACACTTGAAGAAATGTTCAACATCCTTAATCATCACAGAAAGCAACTCAAGACGACCCTGAGATTCCACCTAATACCTGTTAGAATGGCTAAGATAAAGAGCTCTAATGATAGCGCATGTTGGCGAGGGTGTGGAGAAAGGGGAACCCTACTCCATTGCTGGTGGGAGTGCAGGCTTGTGCAACCACTATGGAGGTCTGTCTGGCGATATCTTAGAAATCTAGGAATAACCTTGCCTCAGGACCCAGCCATACCACTTCTGGGTATACACCAAAAGGAAAATAACTATTTAAAAGAAAGTATTTAAGAAGAAAGAAAATAAAAACTATTCCATTATATTTGATTATGGAATAAAGGGCAAAAGGTTAAGACAGTTTGGTCTAAACAAGAAAGGTTCTTTTTCCAACAGGGAAAATCTGAGGACTGTTGCAATTTAATGTGACAGACAGGTCTCTGAAGCCATCTAGGTCTCTGCATTGGTCCTTTAATATGGCCTCAGACTTCATGGCCCTTGTAGTTTTTATTACAGGAAGCAGAGAATGGAAAGGGCTAAGCATCCCCACTGTCCATTTAGACCATGCTACTGAAAGCACACCCATAGTTCTGACATTTTGATGACCCCAAAGTCACAAGGTTACACACAGCAGCAAGGAAGTTGGGAACATAATCTCCAATTTGTTGACAATGTGGTCTGCTATAAACTTGTTTGTATAAAAAAAACAAAACAAGAGAATATATGCTATGAAATAATTAACTTCTGGTAAAACAAGAAGAATGAAATAAACCATTAGTCTTGTGGACTGGTAGGGAATTGATGATGATTTCCCCTTGTTCTTTGTTCTAGAGTCTAGATCCACAGACTGCTTGGAAGTGAGTTGTGTCTCCTCACTCTCCTCTAATCTGTGATAGATCCTCAGTGTGTCCATTTGATTTGAACTTAACAATGTCAAAGAAGACAAATTAAGTTTATTTTGTATTTCACATTTTCTTGTCATCTGCCGGAGCTATGTGTTCTTATGTATTATACTAAGGAAAGGAAGTGTTCCTCTGACTGAATCCTGTCAGAGGCTCAGTCCCACAATGCCTTACTCCAAATGTATGAGCAGGCTCCCTTGACTCTGGTGGTATCTGCCTCCCTGATGCCTTATTGAGAAAGATTTAATCTTTCCATGTGGGAATCTCTGTCCAATCTGTTGTAGAATAATGAAAAATTCTGTCCCACTTCTGGAGAGAGAAGACTGAAAGAATTTGTTATCACAAGAAACTGCAAATCAGTCATTAATATATATTAGGGGAAACCACTTTAAGAATGCACATATTTTCTCTCTTTAAACATTTGCTTGCTAATTTTACCTTTCTTCAATAGAGCTTTCCTGATGTTTTGTATCATTCATTCTACACTTATTTATTGAGATACTCCCATACCATTTATGGTTTACTTATTTAATAATTTGATCATTTGTTTATATCACAATATGTTCATATATAACTGGAATTCTTTTATAGTAAAGTGCATAGGATTTTACTTTGTTATTGCTGAGGTTTTTCCATTACCCATCAGAAGTTGTCTTGGGTCTTGGGTTGCTCTATCTTCTTTTTTTCCCCTTTCTTCTCCTCCTCCTTTTTATTAATTTGAGTTTTGTTTTCTGAGATTATAATATGATTACATAATGTTCCCCCTCAGTTTCCTCACTCCAATCCTCTCACCAGTAAACCCCTCCTTGCTCTTTTTTAAATTCATGGGTACCTTCTTATTGTTATTACCTGCACATACATTTAGTTATAGATATATGCATGTATGTGTGTCTCTGTGTGTATATTCACTCCTTATTGTAAACTGTTCAGTTTTAACTATACCACTCATATGTATGCTTTCAGGGATGACCATTTGGTGCTGGACAACCAGACTACTCCTCCCACTCCCAGGATTCCTCAGTTATTTGAAATTCTGTGTAGGTTCAAGGCCTTGTGGGCTTTCTCTCTTCTAATTTGGCATGTCTAATATTCTTCTCCTTACCCCACCCATGCCTAGACTGTCATATAGGTGAGCACTGAGGAGTGTATCCTTTGAACTTGCTAGGAGGCACAATCTCACAGTAAACTTCCTGACCTTCTGGATCTTACAATTTTTCAACCCTTTTCTCCTCAATATTCCCTGATCCTTAAGGGCAGGAGTGCTTTGGAGATAGATCCAGGGGTACCAGGCTCTACAACTGCATTTTGATTGATTATGGTTTCCTGTAATGATCTGTATCTGTTGCAAAGAGGAGTTCCCTTGATAAGGAGTGAGGATGATATTTATCTGTGCACACAAGGACAAATGTTTATAATGTAACTAGGGTTAATGCTAGTTTTTTAAAGTGGTTGTTGCAGGTTCTTCTCCAAGATCCATGACTTCACTAGCCCTGAGTTGTTTCCTGGTTTCCAGAAATTGGTTTTGATTCCTTCTTGTTGAGCATGTCTTAATGTTAGAGACATATTGGTTCCATCAAGTTATGCATATCACTATTGTGCCCCTTGGGGTTATCATGCGACCCTGGTTGCTGATGTGGTTCATAGGCTTCAGAGCTGGATAGGACTACTTGTTGCTTCCATCCTTTGGAAGGGAGAGAACAAGGCATTGATGTCTGTTCCAGCTCAAGATCCTCTGGGCCCTGTGTTTGAAATGCATTATAACTTCATCAATAGGGACTTACCTGTAGGGAGTTAGATTAATTAAATTAGATTTAGAAAATATCTAGGGGTTTCTGATACAGTCTCTTAATTCAGGGCATGAAGATCAACTTGGCTGTGAGCGATTAGCTTATCAGCTTGTGGAAAAAAAAGGATGAAGTCAGGTGAAAACAGGAAACAAACAGGAGACTTAATGGACTGAAAAACAAGGGTGAAGTCAGGTGAAAACAGGAAACAAATAGGAGACTTAATGGACTGAAAAACAAGGTTGAAGCCAGGAAAAACAGGAAAGACTTAATGGACTAAGAAACAAAGTATCTGGCCTGGCATTGTTTTCAGTTGCTAAGTAGGCGGAGCCCAAAGTAAGCTGAAACAGGTGGAAGAGAGATCCTATTTAAGGATGGAGCCAGAGCCCTCCTCCGCCCATGCTAGAGAGTTCTGAGAATCCTGCTGAAGAAAGTTCTGGTGAACTGATGGCCAGATCTCCCTGAGGCAGAAGGAAGCTGGTGAGCAGAGAAAGCCTCAGCAAGACAGCAAAAGGCCAAGGACTAAACCCTGTGACTCAGCTTTTGCCTAGAGGGGTTTGACCTGTCCGAACAGTGGCCTAAACAAAACTGTGGCTGGCTTTAAGGACTGAGGCAGAGCAGCAGAGTTGCTGATAAGAAGGAAATGGCCCACAGACAGCTGAGGTCTCCCAGAGAGAAGAAAGCCTCAAGACTTATTTAAGGTGAGACTGCTATAGCCAATTTACCCTGATGAATCTACATCTGAGATATTCCAGAAAAAAGACTGCTAAGTGCATTAAGGAGTCTAGCACAGAGACTGTGTTCCTGACGACTGAAGACTTGAATCAGAGATTGTATCATTCTAAAAGGTTAGGAAAATAGTTGTAATAATTATCAATAGGTTTAGTGGTTAGGTTAAAGGGGTTGTAAGAATTTATAGGGTTAATAGTTAAGAAATAGTTGGTATTTGTTATAAGTGAATAGTTATCAATAAATACTTAAAAATTTAAAAAGTTTGGTTACACTTACCTTTCACCTCTATGTGGTAGCCATTTGGGGCAATGAAGGACAACAGCAATATGCTGCATATTTCAGGAGTCTCTTGAACAACCATGGCCAACAACCCAAAACTGTATTGCTCATGCCTAGGGGTTTTGTTAGGTATGAATTTGCTCTTGGAGAGAACATGTCAACCAAGATGAAAAATTTTCATTTAAATTATAGATTTTTATGCAGAATTACATGTACTAATTTTTATGGTTTCTTATGAAGTCATTGTATCCTACTATTCTCCTTTCTACTGCACACACTCATACACACACACGGAGGCAATGGTCATTTTTTATTTTTCTGGTTTTTGCAGTTACTCCAAGCTATATACTCATATCTGAAGATTTGAAGCTAGGAGTCTAAGATGATGGGGAACAAGTGATATTTGTCTTTATGAGTCTGGGTTCCCTCCTCTATATGATCATTTTAGTTCCTTCCATTTATCTTCAAATTTCATGATTTTATATTTCATTATAGCTAAATAGTATTCCATAGTGTATATGTATAACATTTTTATTGTCCATTCATTGTTATTCCCATTTCTTTGTTATTGTGAACAGAGCATCAGTGAACATGGCTGGGCAAGATTCAATGAAGAAGGATGCTGAGGTCCTTGAGTATGTGTCAAAGAGTGATACGACTAGGTCATATGGTAGATTTATTTTGAGCTTTTTGAGAAATTTTCACAATGATTTATATAATAGGTGTAATAGATTGCAATGATATAAGCAGTAAATGAGGTTTTCACCAAACCCCCTCTAGCACACGTTTTCAATTGTTTTGTTAATCTTTGTCAATCTGATGGGAAAAATGAAATTGCAACTTTACTTTTATTTTCATTTCTCTAATTATTAGGGACAATGAACACTTTTCAAAATATTTATTAGTTTGTTTTCTTCTTTTTGTAACTCTGCTCAGGTCCTGGGCCCACATTTTGAGTGGTTCAACTGGTATTTAGACTCTCTGTTTTGTTTGTTTTTGTTTTTTGTTTTAGGAAATATCACTTGTTAATTGTTGGCCTTAACTCTTGGGCAAATGTCATATTCATGAAGTACTTTCTTAAATCTACATCATGTAGTGTACTGCCCAAGTTTCCTTCTAGTTTCCTTCTAGCTGTTTCTAGATTCACTTTTAGATCTTCAATCCATTTAGAGTTGCTTTTTTTTTTTTTGTACAAGGTTCTAGATGAGGGTCTAATATCATTCCTCTCTTATATAGACTTTCAGATATGCTGGCACCATTTGTAAAAATATATTTTTTAATTCCAGTTTATGGTTTTGGCATCTTTGTCAAATATTAAATGTTTTTAAATAATATAGACTCATGGTTGGGTCTTAAAATCTGCTCCATTAATCAATATGTCTCCTTTTGTACCAGTTCTATGTTGTTTTATTGCAATGTCTCTGTAATATATCTTAGGATCTGTAATTGTTATTCTTTCTAACAACATTTTAATTGTTTAGGACTGCTGTCCAAAAAGGACAAAACTTGGTAGCAGGGAAGTCGACAGCCTAGCTCTGCCAAGACAGGTAAGTCCTTCATAATCCCTGCTCTACAATAAATGTCTGTCAGAGAAACAGGACCAAAAGGCTGAAGATTGATGCAGGAATGTATGGAGAGAAAATGGGAACTGTCCAGGCAGCCACTGGTATGTCCTTTCTTAGTTTTGGAAGCTGCAGGCCCTGCACTTCCTATATAATCAGATATATTTATCCCTCTCAGGTCTCTGAGGTGGTTGAAGAATAGACAGCTAAAGTCTCATAGTTAAATTTTGAGTTGTTTAGGAATCAAGAGGGCATTCTGGATCTAAGAAGATGTTTTTAATAGTGATGCAAGTTAGTATGAAAGCTGAGTCAGATATAGAACTTTAAACTCATGGAGATGGTTAGATGGTAGGATGTTAAAGTCAGGGGCCAAATATGTATGAACTGGACATTGGGAAGGTATACTGGGCCATTTAACTCTCATAAATGTGGCATATTTATTTCTGTTGTTTTGTATAGTATTTACTGTTTTAAGAGAAGGAACCATTTGTTGGACTGAAAAGGGAAGCTGTTGGGGGAAAGAGGGTGGAAGGGTGGGACAGGAAGGGGGAGTAGGGAAGGGATTGTGACTGAGATGGAACTTGAAGAAATAAAAAAATAAAGTATTAAAAATAAAGAAACGAACTCCCATTTGGAGAGGCGCCTGGTAAGATCGATCCCAACTTACAGCAGGCAGAATCAGGGTCCACTTGGCCATAGATCGCTGGCCTATTGGGCTCCCCACACATCAGGTTGAACTTATACCCACTTAAAAAACTTTGCGAGATAGTGGAAGGCTTAGCAAGGAACAAATAGGGGGCTCAATGGGTGGTCCGCAGCCGCTCATGAAGCGGAGGGCGGGAGGTTCCCAGAGAGCACGGAAAGCTGGGAAGACAAAGGCGGGAGGGAGGGCCTGAATCCCGCACACTTACGGTAGCGCAGCTGGGGAGGGAGCACGGCTGGCAGGGCCAAATCCATGCCAACCCACGGCAGGTCATCTGGGGAGAGAGACAGGCGTGGGCGGGGCCAGGGATCCATGCACCCACGGCTGAGCTGCTGGGACGAGAGGTCCACTCAGGCAGCTGGAGGATCCGGGGCTTGGGGTACCCATGGGATCCGTGGCGGGCAGACAGGAAGGGAATCAGGCTCAGAGTCCAGCCCTGTGGCTAGAAGCCTAGAGAGAAACCTGAAATCAGGACCATAGCTGTATACTGGAAAATCCAGACATATTAGGTGTGGAGCCAGACCCTGTCAGCCTCCGTGATGACAAAAAAAGCCCACAGAATCTGTGCCTGGGCAAACAGGCCCATACCATCAGAACCATTACAGGCTGATAACTCAGAGTGCAACATAGGGAAGTCTGAATTGGAAGCAGTGAAACAATCCTGGTCCATTACTCACAACCTGGGAATAGGCTGCACCAGATCACAGTGCCTCAGGCGATTAAAACCACAGTGACATTGAAATCCCCCTGTAAGCAAGGACAGATAGCCAAGTAACTCGTCCCCTGCACCAAATCATCCACTCTGGTTCCAAGTACAGAAAACAGACAGCTAAATGCATCCAATGGTGAAAGGTCAAAAAAAAAAAATAGAAATCAAGGAATTATGACTCCAACAAAGCAGAATCATCCTAGCTCATCCAATTCGGATGACCACACACCAACAGAAATACATGAAAACATTGACAATTCTTCATTATGGAAAGTGATAGACTCCCTGCAAGAAGAACTTAAATCTATGAAGGAATTCAAAGAAGCCACAATTCTACAAATCAAAACAAGGAACAACACCATTAAAGAGCTCCAAGCCAAGGTGACAGAGCTTGAACAGGAAAAGGAAAAAGCCATGAAAGATTTTCATACAAAAACAAGCAAGCTGGAGAAGGAAATGTACAAAACAAACAAAACCATACAAGACATGAAAATAGAAATAGAAACAATAAAGAAAACACAGTCAGAGTTAAAAGAGGAAGTGGAGAACCAAGGGAAGAGAACAGGAACTACGGATGTGAGTATCAACAATAGGATGCAAGAGATGGAAGACAGGATCTCAGGCATGGAAGATTCAGTGGAAGAAATCAGTACAACATCCAAAGAAAATGAGAAGGCTAAAAAAATCTCTCACCCACAACATCCAAGAAATCAGGTACTCAATGAAAAGACGGAATCTAAGAATTATAGGTATAGAGGAAAGAGAGGACTCCCGACTCCAAGGTCCAGGAAATATCTTCAACAAAATCATAGAGGAAAACTTCCCAAACCTGAAAAAAGAGATGCCAATAAAAATCCAAGAGGCTTACAGAACACCAAACAGATTAGACCAGAAAAGAAACTCCTCTCGCCACATAATAATTGAAACCCCAATGTACAGAACAAAGAAAGAATATCAAAAGTTGTAAGAGAAAATGGTCAAGTCACATACAATGGCAGATCCATCAGAATTACATCTGACTTCTCCCCAGAAACACTAAAAGCTACAAGGGCCTGGTCAGATATACTACAAGTTCTGAGAGATCATAGGTGCCCAGCCAGACTACTTTACCCAGCAAAATTCTCTATCAACATAGATGGAGAAAACAAGATATTCCATGACAAAAACCAAATTTAAACAATATCTACCCACAAACCCAGCCCTACAGAAAATCCTAGAAGGAAAATCCCAACCCAGAGAAGAAAACTCCACCCAAGAAAACAAAGGGAATAGAGAACCCCTCAGCAACTAAACCAAAAGAGGCACAGGACCTCCACCTATACCAAACTAATGGGAAATAACAACCCCAGGTCACTAATATCCATCAACATCAATGGACTCAACTCCCCAATAAAAAGACATAGGTTTACAGAGTGGATCTGCAAGCAAGACCCTTCCTTATGCTGTATACAAGAGACACATCTAATTATGAAAGATAGACACTGCCTCAGAGTAAAGGGCTGGGAAAAGGTTTTCCAAGCAAATGGACCCAGGAAGCAAGCTGGAGTAGCCATCCTAATATCAAACAAAACAGACTTCCAACTGAAGTTAATGAAGAAAGACAAAGAAGGGCACTATATACTCATTAAAGGGAATATTCATCAAGAGGAAATTTCAATACTGAATATCTATGCCCCAAATACAAAGGCACCTACATTCGTAAAAGAAACACTTCTAAAACTTAAAGCACACGTCGATCAGAACACATTAGTAGTGGGAGACTTCAACACCCCACTCACAGCAAAGGACAGATCATCAAGACAGAAGACAAACAGAGAAATATTGAGTCTAACAGAGATCATGAAACAAATGGACCTAACAGATATCTACAGAACGTTTCACCCAAACACAAAGGAATACACCTTTTCCTCAGCAACCCACGGAACCTTCTCCAAAATCGACCACTTAATTGGTCACAAGGATAGTCTCAATAGGTATAAGAAAATTGAAATAACACCTTGTATCTTATCAGACCACCACGGAATAAAGCTGGTCTTCAACAGCAAAAGAATCAACAGAATGCCTACACACACATGGAAATTGAACAGCTCCTTACTGGATGACCACTGGGTCAGGGAAGAAATAAAGAAAGAAATCAAAGACTTCTTAAAATCCAACGACAATGAAGACACAACATACCCAAACCTATGGGATACATTGAAAGCTGTGCTACGAGGAAAGTTCCTAGCACTAAGTGCTTTCAAAAAGAAAATTGTGACAGCTCATATTAGTGAACTAACAGCTAAGCTGGGTGAATTGGAAAAAAAAGAAACAAATACTCCCAAGAAGAGCAGAAGACAGGAAATCATCAAGCTTAGAGCTGAAATCAACAACTTAGAATCAAAAAGAACTATACAAAGAATCAATGAAACCAAGAGTTGGTTCTAAAAAAAAATCAACAAAATAGACAGTCCCCTAGCCAAATTAACTAAAAGGCAAAGGGAAAGAACACAAATCAACAAAATCAGAAATGAAAAGGGAGAAATAACAACAGACATTGAGGAGATCCAGAAAATATTCGGGCATTACTTTAAAAATCTATATTCCACTAAATTTGAAAACCTAAGCGAAATGGACAATTTCCTCGATAAATTCCACCTACCAAAACTAAATCAAAATCAGATTAACAGCTTAAACAGCCCAATAACACCCAAGGAAATAGAAACAGTCATTAATAATCTCCCAACCCAAAAAAGCCCAGGGCCAGATGGCTTTAGCAAGGAATTCTACCAGACCTTCAGAGAGGAACTAACACCATTACTTTTCAAACTCTTCCACCACATAGAAACAGAAAGATCACTGCCAAACTCATTCTATGAGGCCACTGTCATTCTGATTCCTAAACCACACAAAGACCCAACAAAGAAAGAGAACTTCAGGCCAATCTCTCTCATGAACATAGATGCAAAAATACTTAATAAAATACTAGCAAACCGAATTCAAGAACACATCAAAAGTATCATACACCATGATCAAGTAGGTTTCATCCCTGGAATGCAGGGATGGTTCAATATACGAAAGTCTATCAATGTAATTCACCACATAAACAAGTTGAAAGAAAAAAACCACATGATAATCTCGTTAGATGCAGAAAAAGCATTTGATAAAATCCAACACCCCTTCATGCTAAAAGTTCTGGAGAGAACGGGCATACAAGGACCATACCTAGAAATAATAAAGGCAATATACAGCAAGCCGGTAGCCAACATCAAATTAAATGGAGAGAAGATTGAAGCATTTCCTCTAAACTCAGGGACAAAACAAGGATGTCCACTTTCCCCATATCTCTTCAATATAGTACTTGAAGTCCTTGCTAGAGCAATAAGACAACTAAAGGAGATCAAAGGGATAAAAATTGGAAATGAAGAAGTCAAATTATCCCTATTCGCAGATGACATGTTAGTATACATAAGCGACCCCAAAAACTCCACCAAAGAACTCTTACAGATGATAAACAACTTCAGCAAGGTGGCTGGATACAAAAAAACTCAAAAAAATCAGAAGCCCTTCTTTATACAACAAACAAATATACCGAGAAAGAAATAAGGGAAACAACCCCCTTCACAATAGCCACAAACAACATAAAATACCTGGGGGTAACTCTAACCAAGCAGGTAAAGGACCTATATAACAAGAACTTCAAGCCCCTGAAGAAAGAAATGGAAGAAGCCTTTAGAAGATGGAAAGATCTCCCATGCTCATGAATAGGTAAGATCAACATAATAAAAATGGCTATTCTACCAAAAGCAATATATAGATTTAATGCAATTCCTATCAAAATACCAAGACAATTCTTTATAGACCTGGAAAAAGCTAGTCTCAACTTCATATGGAACAACAAAAAGCCCAGAATAGCTAAATCAATCCTGTACAATGAAAAAACATCTGGAGGTATCACCATCCCAGATTTCAAGCTGTACTACAGAGCAACAGTAATAAAAACAGGATGGTAATGGTATAGAAGCAGACCAGAGGATCAATGGAATCGAATTGAAGACTCAAGCATGGATCCACACACCTATGGCCAACTAATCTTTGACAAAGAAGCCAAAACCGCACAATGGAAGAAGGACAGCATCTTCAACAAATGGTGCTGTTCCAACTGGATGTCCACTTGCAAAAGAATGAAATTAGACCCATACCTATCACCTTGTACAAAACTTAATTCCAAGGGAATCAAAGACCTTAACATAAAGCCGGCCACACTAAAGACACTAGAATAAAAAGTAGGAGAAACCCTCGAACTCATTGGCACAGGTGACAACTTCCTGAACAGAACACCAAGAGCTCAGGACCTGAGATCAACAATCAATAAATGGGACCTCATGAAACTGAAAAGCTTCTGTAAAGCAAAGGACACTGTCATTCGAACAAAATGGCAACCAACAGACTGGGAGAAAATCTTCACCAACCCCACATCTGATAGAGGGCTATTATCTAAAATCTACAAAGAACACAAGAAACTAAATGCCAAGAAACCAAATAATCCAATCAAAAAATGGGAGATGGAGCTAAATAGAGAATTCACAAAGGAGGAATCCCTAAGGGCTGAGAGACACCTGAAGAAATGTTCAACATCCTTAATCATCAGAGAAATGCAACTCAAGACGACCCTGAGATTCCACCTAATACCTGTTAGAATGGCTAAGATAAAGAGCTCAAATGATAGCGCATGCTGGTGAGGGTGTGGAGAAAGGGGAACCCTACTCCATTGCTGGTGGGAGTGCAGGCTTGTGCAACCACTATGGAGGTCTATCTGGCGATATATTAGAAATATAGGAATAACCTTGCCTCAGGACCCAGCCATACCACTTCTGGGTATACACCCATAGAACCTCTCACGGAGACACAGGGAAGTCTCCTCATCTATGTTCATAGCAGCCTTATTTGTAATAGCTAGAAATTGGAAACAACCCAGATGTCCCTCAACTGAAGAATGGATTAAAAAATTGTGGTACATCTATACAATGGAATATTACTCAGCTATCAGAAACAATGAAGTCATGCAATTTGCAACCAAATGGATGGATCTAGAGGAGCTCATCCTGATTGAGCTAACCCAGTCTCAGAAGGATGCACATGGCATCTATTCACTTATAGTAGGATTTTAAATATATCGTAGAGGATATCTGTATGATAACCAACACATCAAAAGGAACAAGGACATAATTTTTTTTTTATCTTTTTCTTTTTCCTTCTTTTTTTCTTTTTTCTTTTTTCTTTTCCTTCTCTTTTTCCTCTCTTTTTTTTGTTGATATTCTTTGTTTTTGTGGGTTTGTGTGTTTGTTGGTCTTTTTTTTAGTATTCCCCCAGTAGCAATGAGACACAATTCACTGGCAGTACTGCTTCATAGGCCCCCGGTGAATGAAGAGGCTCTTGGCCCTCATATGACTCCTGATCTGAGGTGAGAGAATGTTAGGCAGGTACACTCCACCCCAGAGGAACAAGATGGAAGGGTCAGGGTGTAGAGCATGGGAGGGTGGGGCTTGTAAGTGGGAAAAGAGGACAATATGATAAGGATGTAACCTGAAGCAACAAACAAATAAATTTATTAACTAAAAAAAAAGGCAGGGGCAGGGCTGAAACACTGTGAATGGAACAGAGGATACAGCCATTCGGCCTGGTTTTGCAGACCTCCAGGTGTAGAGAAGACTTGGAGCTAAGGTAAAATACAAGAGAATTGTGGTATTGGCCCATGCCTTTGACTTCAGTGGAGGGGGGGGGTGCGGGTGGGAAGCTCCATAGAGTTGGTGGTCTTAAGTATTCTGGAGTCATATGGACCGGGGTGGAGAGGGTGCATACTCTTGGTCCCCCCATTCAAGAAGAGTACACCCTTGGTCCCAGCTCCCAACACACTGGAGACAGAAACGGGCAGATCCCGGAACTCAGGGTCAGCCTGAAGCAGGATAAACTCTAAATAGAGAAAGTCTTCGATCCAGGAGTGGTGGAACACATCTTTGATCCCTTCAGATGGGAAACACAGGTCCCTGATCCCAATAATTAGAGTTCAGAGACACACACATTGGATTTGGAGGGACCTAGGTTTGGAGGCTACTTACAAAAGGCCTTCTCGATGCAGGCAGATTGTCCTTTGGGATCTCAAAATATATACACCAGAGCTGGTTTAGCTCCAAGGTGACAGAATGATTTCTTCTTTAACCCGAATTGAAAGATAACGCTTTGTATGTTGTCAGAAGGCCAAATTTGTTTCAGGAGAAGTATTACCTAGCCCCCCCATCCCCCCCCAAAAAAGAGGGCAATTGTCCTAGGGTTGGGATTGGGGCAGGGCTCTGTTCTTATCATTCCAGGAGAATCGAAGCGCCCATTAGGGGAGCCCGGGGACGGCTGGACAGCGGAATCCTCAGCAGAGAGCAGAATCAGGCACCAAGGAGGACGAGTGACCCAGTTGATTCTGCCTGGCAGACTTCCTCAATAGCTGTCTCCATCGGGGGCCTGCAACCACCACAGCAATCCAATGTCACTGGGACCACTCAGCTCTACACAATGACCCGGCAGGAACCTCAGTGAAGCCTGCAAGATCAGCTTCTGCGTACAAACCCCTTAGGTCATCTAAACAGCTAAGAACAGAAGGACTGAACATAAAAGGAGTGTACTAACATTTTTAATCTTTTTTCCCATTTGGGTTCGGGCCCCAAACATGTCTACTATGACCCAAATCAGCAGGAAGTCACTTTAAGAGAGCAAAGTCCCATGCCCAGAGGGTGGGGAGGGTGTTTCTCTGCCCTTCTTTTTGGTTATTTGAAGGATAACTGAAAACTCTGTTATGTAGGGGAAGAGACTACAAGCTGATAAATGGTCCTGTCTTAACGGGTTTTGGAGGTTAGCCCCAGGGAATTCCTACTTTTCCTTTTCTGTATTCTTCTTCTTCTCCTATGTAGGAGTGCATGGGCTTGAGAAAAATGAGATATATACATAGCACAGGAACGTCCAAGAAGAAGGGACAGATTATTGAATATGCCCTTATACCTTTGTATATTGATACAAAATTAGTAGTTTATTTGGCTAAAGTGGTATTGACCATTGTTTATTGTGCAAAAATAAGATTGTATTGGATTACATCGGTATTGATCTTTGTATATTGATACAAAATTAAGATTATAGTTGGCCACAATGGTATTGACCCTTGCATATGGACGTTATATTAAGATTATATTGGGCTACATAGGCATTGATCTTGGTATATTGATATATAATTAAGAGTATATTTAACCACAATTGAATAGATCTTTGTATATTGATACAAATTTAAAGGTAACGATTCCTAATGGTATCATACCTAGCGATACTTAAAAATAAAATGTGAAGCTATGACCTCTTGATACCAACCATCTAAAACGGTCTAGGATAGTTAAAACAAACTCCTAGTCATGCAAACATGTCACTTTGTTAGCTACTATGACAGTCTATCACAGATATTCTCTAAAGTACCCAGTAATCAAGTTGCTAAGAGACAAGCAACATTTGCTTATCTAAATACAAGAGATGGATAGGGCATCTTCAAAAACCCCTAGAGATATGCAGAATATGGCAATCAAAGATGTTATCTTAAATCAAGATTTTTTTTTGATATCGAGACATATCAGCGCCTGACAGCACCCCCTATTCTACTCCAAGTAGAAGATAAGCATCGAAGAACCTCCACTGTAAGATGGTTGAATTAGTGGCAAGCCTTTCTCTTGGCATGAAAAAACCCCTTGCACCAACTGCAGACAGACTGCTGTCCAAAAAGGACAAAACTTGGTAGCAGGGAAGTCGACAGCCTAACTCTGCCAAGACAGGGTAGGTAAGTCCTTCATAATCCCTACTCTACAACAAATGTCTGTCAGAGAAACAGGACCCAAAGGCTGAAGATTGATGCTGGAATGTATGGAGAGAAAATGGGAACTGTCCAGGCAGTCATTGGTATGTTCTTTCTTAGTTTTGGAAGCTGCAGGCCCTGCACTTCCTATATAAGCAAATATATTTATCCTTCTCAGGTCTCTGAGGTGGTTGAAGAATAGACAGCTAGAGTCTCATAGTTAAATTTTGAACTGTTTAGGAATCAAGAGGGTGTTATAAATCTAAGAAGATACTCTTAAAAGTGTGTTGCAAGATAGTATGAATGTTGAGTCACATATAGACCTTTAAACTCATGGAGTTGGTTAGATAGTAGAATGTTAAAGTCAGGGGCCAAATATGTATAAACTGGACATTGGGAAGGTATACTGGGCCAATTTACTCTCATAAATGTGGCATATTTATATCTATTGTTTTGTATAATACTTACTGTTATAAGAGAAGGAACCATCTGTTGGACTGAAAGAGGAAACTTCTGGGGGGAAGAGGGTGGAAGGGCGGGTTAGGGCGGGGGAATAGGGAGGGGTTTGTTACTGAGATGTAACTTGAAGAAAAAAAAATAAAGTATTTAAATAACAAAAAAAAATAAAAATAAAAAAAAAAATAAAGAAACATTCCAGATAGAAAAACTTAGGTAAAATTTTAAAACAGTCATTTTTAAAGAACATGCATTGTACATTTAGGAAGCAATAAATTCAGGTTAATCATCAAAAAAAAATTAGAATTTTAGTATTTTCCTCCTTTATGCTCCATGTATTTTCATAACAGTGATAAAGTTCAGCCTAGAATAGCCTATTGTGTTGTGAAGAAATTAAAGCTAAGAAAAAATAAGCATGGTACTTTAAATATCTCTATTTTGGTATTTCTCATGTCTCACTTCACTTCTGTTTTCTCAATGTGAAATGCTTTCCTTAACATTTCTTGAATCTCCTGGAAAAGTAATTACAGACAGTTGTAACCTGCAGTTAGGATGCTGGGAAATTAACCCGAGTCTTCATGAAGACTAGCCAGTGCTCTTAACCATTGAGCCATCTCTCCACCCTGTCCCTTAACATTTCTCAAAGGGAGTCTGCTAAAGTTAATTCCATCAACTTTGAGTGCTCAAAAAATCTCTATTTCCTAAATCTTATAGGATATTTTTTTTTCGTTAGATTTTAGGCTTGCAATTTTAGGGGTTTTTTTTGATATTTTTTTCATTAATTTGTTCATTGTTATTCCATTACTGTCTTTCCTGAGTGGTTTATGCTGGCAATCTGCATACTTCCTTCATGGTTCATACAGTAATATGAAACCTTCCCCCCTCCTGGCTATCTTCATGATACCCTTTGTCTTTTATTTTACTCTGGACCAATGATTTAGGTTGTGGGTTTTTTCCATTCACTTTATTTATACCTTCAACCTTTTGTGTCTCTCAGCTTCTTGGACTGACCACCATGCTTGGAAACTTACTAGTTGGTATTTTTTATATATACCCTCTTTCTTATTTCTCTAATGGGAGAACTAGTTCATATATGTAATATCACTGGTCTCACAAACATGAGATTTTCTTTTCTGTTATTTGCTCCTTTCATATTTCTATTTCAGTTAGAGCTCATTTCTGATGAACTACCTTCAAGCTCACTAATTCTCCTTTCACTACCTAGGATTATCTCATAAGCCCACAGGAAACTATCTTCTCCATTGCTGAATTAATGTCTAGCAACCCCAAATACATCCTTCTTACTACTTTCTTTCCTATGCTAAAATCACTTGTCAGAGATTCTCTGCTGACCAATATATGTTTAAACTCGCTTTGTGATGAGTCCAACTCCCATGTCATTTATTAATAATCTAGGTCTGATGAATGAAGTGTCCCCATCACTGAAGTTTTCTTTGAATTTTAGGTGTCTCCCAATTTCCATATATATATACTAGATAACATTAGGCTTAGGGATGAGATTATACACTTTTCCAGGCATGGCTGTGAACAAACATGTTATTCTAGTTAGAAGCTGATCCATAATTACTCTGCTTTCTGTTACAATGTCCGAATCCACACTTAATATTGGTCTTACTACTACTAGAGAGTACTCTAAACTGCTCCAATATCAAGTCCAGAATTGATTCTCCTTACTATTTAGCATGGTACCATGGAAAAAAGCCAAGAAATATATTCTAAAATTGTATTCCCTTAGTCTTAGGTAGGTATTGTGAACCTGGATTTTAGGATCACTATCTATACAATCTACTTTTTCTGTTGATTCTCAGCCAAATTTTAGCAGTGTCTTGCATTTCTCTCAGAGAAACAATACACCTTCCTATCTTTCATTCACTGCCTGCATTGTGTTTCCAGAAGATCTCATGGGTTACAGTGTTCAATCCCTCCCTACCATAAGGTAAGGCAAATTGTTTCTTAGAGAGTATGTATGGAATTTAGTGATAGCTCCCTTGTCCCTGTGTCACCTGCAGCCACTTTTTCTGGTGATCATACTGCATTTTTTGTTTGTTGATTGGTTTTATCCTTTTTTTGTTTGCACGTTTTGAAGCCAATAGTCTCTTGAGCAGATGGGAAATGAGTCATGCGGCTATCCTTGCCTCTGAACAATATTGTAGCAAAGAACATTCAGGAATCTTCCTGAACTTACTTGGCAATTCCTAAGAGGCAATGTCCATGTTTGGATTCATCAATGATCAATGCATTACAGTGCTAGGGCTCTGATTATTCATTTTAATCTGTTAATTAAATACACTCATTAGCTGATGCACTGGTCAGTAGAATCTGAGAATCAAATCCCTGGGTTATTAATGCCAAAGATTTTTCTACCAAAAGTGAGAGTGAAACTATTTCCATTAGTTTCCTTTGTCTCATTGATTTATAGAGGGTTTAGTTTGTTTGAACACAGTCCTTTGTTGGATATGCATGTTGAAAATATTCTATACTCTATGTGTTTCCTTTTCATTTTTTTCTAATGCAAAGTATTCCCTAGCTTCAGTGTAGTTTAATTTATATCTTTCCCAGATGTCCATTCTTGATGAGTACTGCTGAGAAATTTTTATCTATGTCAATATCTGAATGAAACCGTGGATTATCTCCTAGAAGAACTATTGATTTGCGTTTCACTTTCAGAACCAGAATCCATCTACAATGGGCTTATGGTGTCAAATAGAGGTCAGATTTTATGCTTGTCTTACATGTAGACTTGATTTTTTCACCATCATTGTCTTAAAAGATCATAGTTTATTGCTGAAATTTCTGTCAAAAGCTAACTTTTAATATGGAATGTTTCTATTTCTGAACCTTCTTGTATTTGAGTTGCCTAGATTTCTACATATTATAAATATCTTAAATATACTAACTCAAAGCATTTCTTGATAGTTTTTAATAATTGCTTATATTTCAAAAAAAATTATTCTTTAAAAACATTTACAATTATTTATTTGGGTGGTGTGTGTGTGTGTGTGTGTGTGTGTGTGTGTGTGTGTCCATGATTTACATGTGAAAGTCAGAAGACAGTGGCTTATCTCCTTCTGTCCTGTGGGTCTTCGAAATCGAATTCATATTTCTTAGCTTATCAGAAAGTACTGCCTGAGACAATTCACCAGCTTAATTATATATATTTAACTAAGATTGGCAAAAACAAACAAACAAAAATACACTTTTCATTTTAAACCTTCTATCTCCCTTTCTCCATCTGGGTTGAAGTGTACTTTGGTGTCCTCTGCAAGTTGGTTAATTTATGGTCTGTTGCTGTTATTGTTGTGCCATTAAACTGCCACATCTCGTAAATCAATCCATCAATGCTTCTTGTGCTCTTTAACCTCTTTGAGTAGATTTTTCTTTTTGATATCAATGACATTAGCCTTAAATTATGAGATTCTTCCTGATGATTTGTCTATCTACCAAACAACAACAAAAGCTAAACAAACAAAAATGCTCATTTTATCATTTTATTTTTAGGGTGTGCATACCTGTAAATAGGAATGTACACTTGAAGACAGTGTTTGTGGAGGACAGAAGAGGCGTCAGGTCACCAGGAGCAGGAGTTTAGATATAGGCAGTTGTGAACTGTTCAAAGAGTTCTAAGAAACAAATATGTTAGGTAGTTTTATGTCACCTTGACACAAGCTAGAATTATCTGAAAGGAAGAAATCTCAATTGAGAAAATACTTCCTTGAAATCGGCTGTAGGGAATTTTCTTAGTTAGTGACACATGTGGGAGGGTACAGCCCATTGTGGGTAGTACCATTTCTGGGCTGGTGGTCCTGGGTTCTATAAGAAAACAGGCTGAGTAACCTATGAGGAGATAGATAGTAAGGAGCGCCCTTCCAAGGTATCTGCATAAACTCCTGCCTTTTGGTTCCTGTCTTATTTGTATTCCTGTCCTACTTGCTACAATCAACAGTGCCAAATAAAACCTTCCTCCCCAACTTGCTTTTTGGTCATGGTGTTTCATCACAACAGTAGAAACCCTATGAAAACAAATGAGTAGAGTACAGTAAGACCATTTTAGACTCTTACCTCCTGAATTGTCCCTATAGCCCCTGGCTGTCCCTGATCTCTTGTTTGCCTTTTCTTAGTACACTCACAGATTCTGTCACATGCTTTGCTTAATACACTAGTTCATATGCTTTCCCTGGGTCTGAGACTTTACCTTTTTTCCTGATAATGCGCTGGTAATTTTTAGGTAGCTTCTGGTTTCTCTGTGAGTTCCTAACTCCTCTGAAGCTACTCATCAGGATCTTCAGCTTGTAAGCACTATTCAGTCTCTCTGAATTTTGCTTCTAACTCCAGTGGAGAACAAAGAGTCTTAGTTGAATTTCAGAATATGAGGAGCAAAAAATAAAGAGGTTGGAATCTAGGTTGTTTTCCTCTGCAGCTTAATTGTGGCCATGTTACTTTAAAATTTTCTACCTTCTTTCTTATTATAAACAGTTTATTTTTGCCTTCAAAATTACATAAGATAAATATTTGTGAAGTATTTGCTTAATGTGAAAGTTAGATTGATGGAAGGATCCTGGTTAATCTGACATGTTAATATTCTTACAGATAATCTTGTGTACCTGAAAAGCAAGAGAATTCCAGGGACATTCAGTCTCTCACAATGATTACAGAGACTTCAGTTGGTAGAATATGAAAGGCAGGAATTGGGATTAAAGTGGTAAGGATTCTTTCAGAAGGTGATATAATGGAAATGGTTTTCATTCTTAACATGCCAAGACAAGTTGCAAATAGTTCAAATAAAGGTAGACTGTTGAACATGATTTTAATTTGACAAAAGAAAACAGATAATATTGGGGACCATGCAGGAGGAAACAGCTTTAGAACTCATAGAATTTGTCCCATCATTTAACACAACCATGATAGGTGATCCTCAGAGAGGTCGACCACTAAAGACTATGTGTCCTGAGGCCTTCATGTTATTCTGGAGTTCTACTCTGTTTGCTGCCCTCACATGGCATCCCCTATAATCTATGAGTTGTATGAAAACTCTCAGGGGGCTTTTAACTCCTCATTGGGCAGTATCACTGGTACTTACAATAATAATGCTTGATCTTATTCAGGCATTGCTACTGGAGGACATTAATGATTAAACCACCACCCTTGTGTTAGCAATATTTACTACCCTTAGAAATAATTTGGAAAACAGGTAGTTTGGTAAGGTCAGGTTAAGATGTTTTTACTAGTGGCTCTGTTGCATAAAATCTTAGGAAACAATTTGAAGTTCAGAAAAATACACTCTTTTTTCATGTTTATTGTATTTTTTCATGTTTATTTATTACTTCAAGTTACATCTCCATCACAGTCCCCTCTCTCCAACCCTCCTGGGCCAACCCTCCCACCCTCTCCCCCTCCTCCCACCTATCCTACTCCTCCGGTGTCCTACACATCTGTCCCCCTCAGTTCAGCAGTAATATGAGGGCTAAGAACTTCCTATTCCATTGGGGGCCCACATGGCAGCTCCACTAGGCAAAGTGTCCCACTAACAGGTAACAAAGTCTGTGTTCCTGCTCCTTTCAGTCTGTTGGTTGTCGGACAGTTACCTTGTACTATATGGTTCAAATACAATTATAAGTGAAATATATGTCATGTACATCTTTCTGGGTCTGGGTTAGCTCACTTAGGATGAGCTTTTCTAGTTCCATCCATTTAGTAGCAAATTACATGGTTTCCTTGTTTCTGATGGCTGAGTAATATTCCATTGTGTAAATGTAGCACAGTGTTTTTTACCCATTTGTCAGGTGAGGATATCTGGGTTGTTTCTAATTTCTAGGTATTACAAATAAGGCTGCTATGAAGATAGTTGAGGATATGTCCTTGTGGTTTGATGAGGAATCATTTGGAAGTATTCCCAGGAGTGGTATGGCTGGGTATTGAGGTAGAGCTATTCCAAGTTTACTAAAATATCTCCAGACTGATTTTCATAGTGGTTGTACAAGTTTGCACTCCGACCAGAAATGGAGGAGAGTTCCCCTTTCTCAACACCCTCGCCAGCATGTGCGGTCATTTGAGTTTTTGAACTTAGCCATTCTGACAGGTGAGAGATGGAAGTCATACCACTTCTGGGTATACACCCAAATGCCTCTTCACGGAATCATAAGGAAGTTTCCTCATCTATGTTTATAGCAGCCTTATTTGTAATAGCTAGAAACTGGAAACAACCAAGATGTCTCTCAATCGAAGAATGGGTCAAAAAACTGTGGTACATCTATACAATGGAATATTATTCAGCTATCAGAAACAATGAAATTTGCAATTTGCAGCCAAATGGATGGAACTAGAAAAGCTCATCCTGAGTGAACTAACCCAGACTCAGAAGGACACATATGGCATCTATTCACTTATAGCAGGATTTTAGCTATATAGTAGAAGGTATCGATACTACAACTAACAGTCCAGAGTTGTTTTGAATTGCATTTCCCTGATGACTAAGGGTGTGGAGCATTTCTTCATAAAGCCTGATACATTAAATCTAATAGAAGAGAAAGTGGGGAAATGCTTCAAACTCATTGGCACAGGTGACAACTTCCTGAACAAAACACCAATAGCTCAGGCCAAAGCCAACAACCAATAAATGGGACCTCATGAAACTGAAAAGCTTCTTTAAGGCAAAGGACACTGTCATTTGAACAAAATGGCAACCTACAGATTGGGAAAAGAACTTTAACAACCTTACATCCAACAAAAGGCTAATATCCAAAATTTATTAAGAACTCAAGAAATTAAAAATCAGGAAACCAAATAATCCAGTCAAAAAATGGGGAACAGAGCTAAACCAAGAATTCACAAAAGAGGAATCTCTAATGGCTGAGAGACACTTGAAGAAAAATACACTCTTAATAGTCAAGTTAGGACTTTTTGAGGCTAGTGAGCAGAACCAATAGCTCAAAGTAGCAGTGAGTGATATTTCTAACTCAGGCTGATGATTGAGGTATACATTAATCTCTTGCACCTATCTTTGCCTTCAGCCTCCTGATATGATTTTTTTTTTGAAGTGAATAGTTTTTAATAGCCATTAGTGATTAAATCAACTATTGTAACAGTTGTTTTTCATACTTTTTTTTAAATACTTTATTTTTTTTTCTTCAAGTTACATCTCAGTAACAAACCCCTCCCTATTCCCCCTTCCTATCCCGCCCTTCCACCCTCTTCCCCCCAGAAGTTTCCCCTTTCAGTCCAACAGATGGTTCCTTCTCTTATAACAGTAAGTATTATACAAAACAACAGATATAAATATGACACATTTATGAGAGTTAAATGGCCCAGTATACCTTCCCAATGTCCAGTTCATACATATTTGGCCCCTGACTTTACCATTCTACTATCTAACCATCTCCATGAGTTTTTTTTAACATTTTTTAACATTTTTTTTATTATGTATACAGTATTTGCTCTACATATATGCCCGAGCAGATCTCAATGTAGATGGCTGTGAGCCACCATGTGGTTGCTGGGAATTGAACTCAGGACCTTGGGAAGAACAGCCAGTGCTCTTAACCTCTGAGCCACCTCTCCAGCCCCTCTCCATGAGTTTAAAGGTCTATATGTGACTCAACAATCATACTAACTTGCAACACACTTTTAAGAGTATCTTCTTAGATCTATAACACCCTCTTGATTCCTAAACAACTCAAAATTTAACTATGAGACTCTAGCTGTCTATTCTTCAACCACCTTAGAGACCTGAGAGGGATAAATATATTTGCTTATATAGGAAGTGCAGGGCCTGCAGCTTCCAAAACTAAGAAAGAACATACCAATGACTGCCTGGACAGTTCCCATTTTCTCTCCATACATTCCTGCATCAGTCTTCAGCCTTTGGGTCCTGTTTCTATGACAGATATTTGTTGTAGAGCAGGGATTATGAAAGACTTACCTACCCTGTCTTGGCAGAGTTAGGCTGTCGACTTCCCTGCTACCAAGTTTTGACCTTTTTGGACAGCAGTCTGTCTGCAGTTGGTGCAAGTGGTTTTTTCATGCCAAGAGATAGGCTTGCCACTAATTCAACCATCTTACAGTGGAGGTTCTTCGATGCTTATCTTCTACTTGGAGTAGAATAGGGGGTGCTGTCAGGCGCTGATATGTCTCGATATCAAAAAAAAATCTTGATTTAAGATAACATCTTTGAATGCCATATTCTGCAGATCTCTTGGGGTTTTTGAAGATGCCCTATCCATCTCTTGTATTTAGATAAACAAATGTTGCTTGTCTCTTAGCAACTTGATTACTGGGTAGTTTAGAGAATATCTGTGATAGACTTTTTGGTTATTTGAAGGATAACTGAAAACTCTGATATTTAGGGGAAGAGACTACAAGCTGATAAATGGTCCTGTCTTAATGGGTTTTGGAGGTTAGCCCCAGGGACTTCCTACCTTTCCTTTTCTGTATCCTTCTTCCTCTCCTATGTAGGAGTTCATGGGCTTGAGAAAAATGAGATATAGACAAGCACAGGAAGGTCCAAGAAGAAGGGGCAGATTATTGAATATACCCTTATACCTTTGTATATTGATACAAAATTAGTAGTTTATTTGGCTAAAGTGGTATTGACCATTGTTTATTGTGCAAAAATAAGATTGTATTGGATTACATCGGTATTGATCTTTGTATATTGATACAAAATTAAGATTATAGTTGGCCACAATGGTATTGACCCTTGTATATGGACGTAATATTAAGATTGTATTGGGCTACATAGGCATTGATCTTTGTATATTGATACATAATTAAGAGTATATTTAACCACAATTGAATAGATCTTTGTCTATTGATACAAATTTACAGATAACGCTTCCTAATGGTATCATACCTAGAGATACTTAAAAATAAAATGTGAAGCTCTGACCTCTTGATACCAACCGTCTAAAACGGTCTAGGATAGTTAAGTAAAACAAACTCCTAGTCATGCAAACATGTCACTTTGTTAGCTCCTGATATGATTTAATAAAACTATTAATGAGTAGATATACAACTTGAGGATTTAAAGACATAACCACTGATTATTTTTTATAAATACAAGTTTATATTTATGATTCTTTTAAGATGTTGTAAGAATGTCTTTTAAGGTAAAGAATAAGATAATTAATCTCTTCTTTGTAATTTCAATTTGCAGCCTGCCAGTAAGAGGAATTGACTGAGAAAATTACCTTGCTTGCTTACACTGTGTTAATCTATAACAAGTTCCCTAGGTACAAATGTATGTGGGTTCTTGGAAATAGTTTGTTTTTCATATTTGTTTTTCATCTAAAATGTGTAAAACTTTTGATCATGTAAAGGGATTAGGGAACATGTGTTTTTCTACATATACTCATTGTAATCATTCACCTAATGAAAGTTACCATATTGTGATTTTGTTACCTCTTGAAAGATTCTACTGGACTATATAAGCTGTGGAAAATTAAAAAATAAAGTATTGGAATTGGAACTTTCTTCCATCCACCAAAGATGTGTGTGTGTGTGTGCGTGTGTGTGTATGGATATATGGATATGTATATATATGAATATATGTATATATATGGATATATGTATATATATGGATATATGCATATATATGGATATATGAATGTGGCTGGGGCTCTGCTTCATCCACCCAAGGTGCAAATGTGTATATATCTATATGTCTATATGTTTGTCTTTCTGTCTGCATGTATTTATGTATATATGTATGTATGTATCTGAAGCTAGTTGGAATTTATTCATTGGACCTTGTCTTGGTTCATCATCTAGTTTAAGTGTGTATGTGTGAATATGGTCTTTTTAATTTTTTTCCTTCTCTTTCTTTTGATGCTTGCCACCATCTGTAGAAGTCCCTGTTAGGAAGCCACCATCTCTAGCCCCTGCTTTCTACCATCCACGGAAGGCCATCATCAGTATCAACCAGTTCTAACCTGGAGAATTAAGCATTTTCCACTCAGAGAAAGTCTGCTAGGTGATCAGCTAGCCATTAATCTAAGCCTACCGCCTCAGTTTTCCCTGTGCTGTTGAAGCTAGACTTTGACAAAATAAAGTATCACATTGAAATTTTTAGCTATAGCTTTCAGAATATGCTGTCACTTGTTGAGAAATCACATTTAAATGGTAGGATGAAGAGGAAAGTGGGCTTTTAGGGGGGAAAAACACAGATTTTTAAACAACATTTTCTCTAAATAGGATGTATGTATTAAACCCTTCCCCTCAAGGTTCAGAGATCTATGTGGAAGAGGAGTCAGAAAAATATGGAGAGTCAGAGATAGTGGATGGTTCCAAGAAAACAGTGTCTTCCAGATACAACAGGGATGATATATACTCAGAGAGACTTGAAAGCATGTGCAGCCATGTATAGATTCAAGCCCGATAAAATTTCAACACTGAGAAGGAATATTAATACAAAGTTTGACCTCTAACCAAAAGTATATTTGTGATTGATGCCTACTGGGAAAGGGAAAATTAGTTTTCTCCAATGGATTCTCATTGTACATATCAACCACACTCCAGGACAGGCTTCATAGCCAAGAGTAGTTGGCCAAAACAAAATGAACTCTGTGTTTTGGATATTTTGTTTTCTTTTGTTTTGCTGTTTTTCATCTTATTTGGACTTTTATTGTATGTTTTTTGTGTTTTTATTTATTTATTTTTGTTTGTTTATTTATTTTGTTTTGGGAGATGGTTTAGAGAGAAAGGGAAAAAGAACATGAAATTGGGAGGCTAGAGAGATGGAATGAAGTTGATAGGACCTTGGGTAGGGGAAAAATATGATCAAAATATATATGATAAAAGGATTTAAGGGATAGAAAAATATCCCAGGCCTTCAATCGCAGATCATAGAAATATGTGCAGAAGGAGGCAATGTTGAAATCAGTCAACAATCACAAAGGAACACAAAGAAAGGTAAAATAAAATGGGAAAATAAATATGATTTATCTGTATAACACATAACAACAAACAGACAAAAAAGGCATAAATTTGAAGGAGAAGAAGGGGAGTGTACATGGAAAGTTTTGGAGAAAGGAAAGGGAAGGGACAAATGATATAATATCAAAAATTATTATAAGAAAGCTTTTTCTAAATAGAACTTCTGAATGACTGGTTATCTATTCTAGGCATGCTTAATGGCTTTAATTTTTATTTCCATCTCTTGCGCTTTTTGTTATGTTTTGAACTAATATAAATTAATAAATGATGATCACAGAGGGACATTAATTCATATTTCATTATATTGGTAATGTTAAGGTTCTGGTTAGTGTTCCGTCTTATGAGGTATGTGTTTGTGCAGAGCCAGAGCTCAGAGTTAGCATGCCTGCTTCCAAGTTAGAGTATGACCTCATCTTGAGTGTAGAGTAAGGTGGGCAACTAAATTCCTTTAAGCATTATTGTGACTTTTTAGCTTCAGTCTTTTACTGAACAACAATAATTGAAAGCTCTTGGGGGCTGTTTCTTTATTACCTTAGAAGTGCTTTTGTGGCATCTGATAATGTCAAAAGGAAAGGGCACCCTGCATAGCACTGGAGAAACTCTGTTGTCTGTCAGAAGACCACAGCAGATCTCCATTGTAGTGATTGAGTAGAATTGTCCTCTAGTCTCCTCCCATGTTATAAACACCCAGAAATGACAAACTGAAGGGAAAGTCTACTTCCCTAGTGACCTCCTGCTCACACAGTGTAAAGTAAAGTCTCCTTTGTTGTCATCTTTTGCCAATTTTTTTTTCCTGGAATTTCTTATAAGTCAAGGATTTGAAGATAGACTTCATGCATGACATGATTCTTTCTCTCGTCCCTGATTAAAATAAGAGAAAGGGAACCCCGAGGACTATTTATAATACATTTCCCCTGACACTGCATAAATCTAGGAAAATTTATATGCTAATCAAATCAAAATAGAAATTATTAGTGACTAGAGAGCCCCAACATGGCTGTTATTTTCCCACCAACATATGATAACAGCCCTAACACTGAATTAAGAAACTGAATATTCGGCCGGGCGGTGGTGGCGCACGCCTTTAATCCCAGCACTTGGGAGGCAGAGGTAGGCGGATCTTTGTGAGTTCAAGGCCAGCCTGGTCTACAAAGTGAGTCCAGGACAGCCAAGGATACACAGAGAAACCCTGTCTCGAAAAACCAAAAAAAAAAAAAAAAAAAGAAACTGAATATTATATAAACCCCAAAAGGTTATAGTACATGACAGATTTAAGCAATATTAAATTCTGAAAACCCTGAACTACCTACTACATATTTATTCAGTATTATAAATTGTAAATATTTAAAAATACACAAAGATACAGTGTGGGTAAATTCCTAATGTTTAATGAAATTATTCATGATATACAAAGAGTCGAATACCTCAACAAATACCATGAAGGTTAATGCATGCGAATGAGTCTGAGGAGTCCAGATAGGAGAGGAACTCCATGTCCTTCCTGACAATGATCATGAAATAGAATTAGTGTAACCTGATTTCATGGTTAGGGATATCTCTGGGGACTGAAGCAAGAGGCTTTCACTGCAGACACCATAGAAAGTAATTCATATCGAAAGTCAGGTTTCCATGATAAGCCTTAGGACCCATCATTTTAATCTCTTTAAAAGACAGAATCCTGATTGTTGTTGGAAGTCTACAATGGAGCTTATCCTTTGACATTTTTTCCTTTCCGTTCTTTCTTTTTTTTTGAACAGCATATTCTGTTTTATTAGATTTGTCTTCACAAGAACACAATCAGCATTAATTCTGTCTGGGTGAAGTCTTGTCCAACCTTTTCCTTCCAGGTCATTCTTTTTTATTTTTTTTAAATACTTTATTTTTTTTTTCTTCAAGTTACATCTCAGTAACAAACCCCTCCCTATTCCCCTCTCCTATCCCGCCCTTCCACCCTCTTCCCCCCAGAAGTTTCCCCTTTCAGTCCAACAGATGGTTCCTTCTCTTACAACAGTAAGTATTATACAAAACAACAGATATAAATATGCCACATTTATGAGAGTTAAATGGCCCAGTATACCTTCCCAATGTCCAGTTTATACATATTTGGCCCCTGGCTTTAACATTCTACTATCTAACCATCTCCATGAGTTTAAAGGTCTATATGTGACTCAACATTCATACTAACTTACTTGTGGTGTGACCATGGTCATTATAATCTCAAAGGAGAAAAAAAACCTTGTAAAAAAAAAAAAAAAGCAAAAACAACAACAAAAAAAAAACAATCTTATTCCGAGCATTCCTTTCTGTTCTATAGCAGAGAGTGGATCTTTCAGAAGAAATAACTTCAGGAGCACAGTAAAGAAACAAGCTTCAGAAAGAGACAGTGAAAGTTGCTTAGTGAGAACAAAGCATTTTGAGCACATGTTGAGTTCCCATTGCAGATTTGCATTCATTCTCTCCATGTTTAATGCTGCAGGGTCTCCATAAGCAAAAACCTTGTGTGTGGTAATCAACCAAACAATAATCTCCTTAGAAATTTTATTTTGGTCCCACAGTACTAAAGCTATTTACAAAATCCTCTCCTCAGTACAATGCTGTGATAAGAAATAGACGAGTATGAATATGACATCTGCCAGTATTCTATAGATGTCAGTTCTTTTAACAAGACAACACTCCCCTAGAAGTGGCTCTTTGATAATAAAATGTTGAAACATTTCATAACTACTTTTATTGATAAAGACTTAGTCTTGTGAACATGTTTTCATCACCTATCACCCAGTTTTCTGTCATCTATCTAGCTATATTCGATCCCTTGTCCATCTATGTGCCTATATATTTTTCTGCCTATCTATGTATATATCTATAAATATCACATAACTATTTATACTTCTAATTTCTATTTAAAATCTGTCTGTGTTATTGTTACATACATATGTATATATAATGTATATATACACATGTATATATAATATATGTCATACATCATGAATAAATATATTTTATGATATATTATAGTATAATCATTATCATAAGTACACATACCTAATATACATAAGAATAAAATGTAAGCCAAAGGTAGACATTTATATGGAACCCTACTTTCTAATTGGGAACTCATATTATGAATTTATGTACAACTTTTGTATTTGCTATGAAAAAAACTCCTTGATATAATTCTTAAATTAATTGGGTGTATGTGCAATAAAACCAGTGTTTTCAATTTTAGAAGCAATCATATGTGTTGTAAAAAATTTACCTAATGGGCAAGAATGCATCTAAAATTTGAGTATTTTAACCAAATACAAGTGATTTTTGTCCCATCAGACAGGTAGATTCTTTGATTTCTTTTAGGTTTAAAAAATAGCTTTCTGTACATACTTGGTTGGATAGGAAAATGTCTGCAATTTTTCAAAGAAAGAAGCAAATGTTGTGCCACTTAGAGTCTCTCTAATCTACATTGAGGTGTTATATTAGTAACAGTCTGTTATGTTTAATAATATTTTGATTACTACTACATATGCAGTTTTAGAGATGACTCTTAGCACACTCATACCACCACATGGCTCTCAACCACAAAACAAATGAGTAAAAAAATTCAGGTCAATCAATAAATTATAAATTTGTTCTTATAGTCCACATAAATTTGATTTTAATTTACTTATAGTAGTTGACATTTAGATAGGGATTAAATTTACCTAACCATTCGGAACTTGAGATTTCTGATTCACCAAACCAAGACAGTAAAAATGCCATCTAGATTACAAGTCTAAATTAACTAACTTGCTGGCTCCTGAGCTGTCAAGGAATAAAAGAACCTTGCACGTTCATAATCACACTTCACAACTGAGTAAATATAAGATGCCGAGAGGAACTGACAGATATTTGCAGTGTAAATTAAGTTTCCATTCAACAATATATTCTAATTTCCATTTGAAATTTAGAACCTGAAGCAAATGTGACCAATGATCAATTTATCATGGAGCTCAAAAAAACAAGGAAAATAAAGAACTTCCTTCCAGTGGAGCTAAAACACCTATTAAGAACATTTCTCAAAATTTGGATAAACTTACAAATGACAAATTTATGGTTGAACAATTTAATTTGCACTCTTGTCTTTAGCTATGGTATTAATCTACTGTATCCTCTTTTAGCAGCCCAGTATCCCCACTTTTGAACATATTTGATATTCTCCATGGAACATCCCTCCTAATTCATGTACATAGAAAATGTATGTTCATAATCCAATGTCCAGACATAATGTCACTAGTTACTGAAAGACTTCCTATTTTTATGAAAATAACTTGTTCTCTCTTTTATGAAAGTCACTATATATCTTTAATGTATCTGGAATCTTATTTAATTATAAATAATTTTGCTCCCAACATTCTTGTGGTATTCCATTCACTCTGTAAAGGTAGGTGCTTGTTGGAATTATCCTTATTTGATTGTTTGTCCTTTATTTTTATTCATTAACTAGGTTGATGTATCATACTAGATTTTAAAGAGACATGCCAAAGGGAAGAAAAATGTGGTAAGTTGTTAGCCATACATTTTTCCAAGTACCCAGCCAAACTTGCAGTTGCTGGTTGACTGCTCCATATTTTATTCTTTTCAATCAAACTCTAAGTGTTTTATTTGTTACAAACCACTGTGTCACAGTCTTCGGCAACCATATGACAGAATTAAAATGTATGGCAGGGCATCCATCAGACTCTCTGCTGTTGATATCAAAAATCCCTTGGCTTTCTGGGTTTCTCAGAGTAACAGGGATGCCCTCATCTTTCTGTTCAATTAAAGAAAGTATATATTTTTCTCTGAAGAATATGCTTAATAGATGAATGTTGTTAAAAGTAAAAATAATGATGGAAGAATTGAACAGAAATAAGCAACGAGCAACTGCACACTCAGAGAGAGCAGTGACATAAGGTGGGAAATAATGGAAATGAACTCAGTCTGCAATGATGACTGGATGACAGATTGTCGTTGTCTTATTCTCTTGGCTTCTGTCACCACCTTCAGCAGGAAGATAACACTGAACATCTGGTGAACAAGCAGTGCGGAACCTTAGTGAAGCTGTTGCATGTGCAGGATGAGAAAAGTGAGCAGGGGTCTGGGGCTCGTTTCCCCACTCACATCTAAGAAAGAAAATGAGGCGGGAACCAGATTCCGTAGGAAGAGCTGCCTTCAAAGAAAACATTTTAATCCTAATAAAATTTATTTGTTCTGGCTACCGAATTGCTGAAGATGGAAATCCAACTTTGTCTTATGTCTTATGTGATGGGAGCATTTAAACTCAAAGAAAGCTGTAAAGCCCTGGATATTAATAAATTCAATGAGTTTAAATAAGTATGAAGTTTATCCTAAGATGAATACCATTATATATGCTTTTAAAGCTTCAAAAGGAAAATACAACATATGAAAAAAATAGGGTTTTTTTTTTTCTAGTTCCTTAAATACCTCACTTAGGGGCTCGACTCTACCAGAACATAAGAGTCCTTTCTCTTTCATGGTTCTCACATTGAAGTATCAGCCTTGCTATGAAATATTAAAAGTCATAATGTGGACAGTTATTTTCATTTTATTTATTAGTTTATTAGCTTACCTTTATTGCAGAATGGAGCAGATATTGACTATTCATCTTCATTGTTGGTATGACCTTTCCTTCTATCAATGGTTATAGTTTTACCTCAGGCTTTCAATTATTTTTCAGATAGGTGTCCTATAAATTGTATGTTGGCAAATATGTGATGACAATGATGAAGATGATAATGATGGTGATTATATAGTATGGACGAATCATAAAGTACAACTGCTACATTTTTTATTAATTTCAACTTCCCAATAATATGTTTAAGACCTGGAAATGTTGATCATTTTCAATTCTCATGTGCAGTAAAAGCTGGGTGGCACTCACCACTGCCTAACATTCAACATAGGCCAATTTCTTTCAAAGGTTAATAAAGATTGGAATCATGTATAACTTTTTGTGACCATTTTCCTTAAAAACAAGAAATTTGTCTCTTAAGTTTATATCCTAGCAAATACTGCAAGAAAATAATGGGACTTGATGAAAAATTAACATTACAGGTGATGATGGAATGATGGATGACTATTGGGATAATGGTTGTGCCTGTTTCTCATCTGAATACAACTTAAAGTAGACAAACTTTTCTGACATCAAGTGGATAAGTGGAATAATCCACGTAAAATCCAGACAAAAGCATACTGACTGTGTGGTATTGGCCAGTGCTGTACTTTACCACTCCCCATTTTCTCAACCTGCCTACAACAGGGAATCTGTCCAGCTCTGCCCTAGAATTTGTTTTTTTTCTACATACTTGGAAATATAATCAAAACAACTGTGCTTCCTCAAAGTCTATGTATCCAAGTATTAGAACATTGAGTAGGCAATAAAAGCCAAGAAGAAAAAAAAGGTATCTTTTGTCCTCTTTGTTGGTGTTAGTGTTGTGTGTGTGTGTGTGTGTGTGTGTGTGTGTGTGTGTGTGTGTGTGT
>CAJQZJ010008587.1:4237357-4250563 GCA_907164525.1 Lophiomys imhausi | reverse complement strand
TGTGTGTGTGTGTGTGTGTGTGTGTGTGTGTGTGTGTGTGTGTGTGTATTATGTACCAGAAGAGGGCTTTGGGTGTCTTTCTCTACCTCTGTCAATTTTATGCCTTTGACACAAGGAAGGTCTCTATGAATGAAGATTGAGGTTGACCACCAGAAAACACCTGAGATACCTTTGTTTCTATATCACACAGCAATGGTGATACACACATGTGTGGACATACTTGGCTTTTTTTTACATAGGTGCTACAGATTTGAACTGAGGTCTTCATGATTGTCCAGAGTCCCCCCCCCCCCCCCCCCACACACACACACAAACCCTTTTATCATGAGAAACCTACCTGGCCTCGGCATTCATTGACCTCCATGAGAAAGAGCCTGTTTTTCAGCAGCCTTTTCTTCTAAGAACCTCAAGAAACAAACTCACAGGAAAACCACCCTTCCTGTGGGGAACAGTGCTGAGACTCTTCTGGCTTGCTATGTTTGATATCTGGCAATTTATTAGGACAACCTAATAGAGTAATGATTTCTACTATGCAATTTAAACATCTCACTTGGAGGTGACTTCTTCAACTGTCAACCCAGAGTTATTTACAGTACTTCCTGGAATTTTCTCATTTATTCATCTTTTTATTCTTGTGTTCCATTGTCTTGAAACTTGAAGAACTATTTCCCCTTAAATATATTCAAAAATGAGTTATGGTGGCTGATTCTAGCTTAGGTATATTTTCCCAGTACCATTGTTTTGGCAGGAACCATCAATTCTATGGTCTTTGCATGATATAATTTTCCCTAGGCAGTGTGCAGCAGATGGTAACTCTTAATTTCTTGAGATATTGAGAACTTTTTTTGCCAGTCTACATTAATGTCATCCTCTATTTCAATTTCATAACAAATATAAAACATGTTCTGTTTGATAGGTAAAGCCTTACTGATTTTGCTTCACATTCCCTTCTTTTGTAAGCTGTGCAGTTCAAAATCTCCATCAACCCTGGCTCTTATAGTCTTCAGAGCTCTGTCATGCTTAGAATAGACCAGCTCTAGCCTACACTTTCCTCCTCAAGAGAGACTAGAGATTTGCTTTATGCAGCAAGAATACATGAGATAGTCAGACAATACATTACTCAACAGAATAACTGGAGCACTATTGAAAGGAAGAGATGGAAATATATCTCATCCTGAGCCATAAAGACTGAGCATCTGTAGATTTTTCTGAGATTATTGTGTTCTGTGTACAACCTTCAGGCTCTACTTTAGTGATGGGGTAGTATTAAGCATTCTAAATGTTAATTGGTCCTGTTTGCTGTCTGTTACTTAATTGACTCTGATTGGTTAAAGAAATGCTGAGGCCTGAGATTGGGCAAAGAAGAGAAAGGTGGGGCTTCCTGAGATTAGAACAGGAAGCCTGCACTTTAGACAGAGGTTTTAATGCATTCCAGCCAGCAGCAGGAAGAAGGAGGCACACACCATGGGTTAGAGAAAAGAACCTCATTCCACATGGCCTGGAACATCCGCATAGTGTGGAGAATGGCAGTCCAAGGGGACATAGGTATATATGGGGTCATAATTGGGTAGTAGAATTAAGAGCTAGCTTAGATGGTCTAGGATTGCACAATTCATGCCAAGGCTTGTTAAAATCCATGTGGTGTCTGTGTGCTCTTTTATAATGGATGGTTAAGAATTAACTGCCACCAAACCAATTAATATAATATAAATATTGGTTAAACAATTTCATTAACTATTTTTCTACACTTGAGAGTATAGAAGTTGGACAAGACAACATTCTGATTCTTTGAGAACTTAAGTCCCTTGTCTCCTTTGTGGATGTCAAAGAAATTCACCATGTTAAAGTATGTCAACACTATGACATGTAACTCTCTTGAAGAGTATGAGCTATTTCAACAAATATTCTCAAGAGCCACTGAGAAATATGAACAGAGATGAAGTTTCATTAGAAAAAACAATAACGCAGAAAGTATAATGCTAAATCAGGTTCAGAAAGACAAATAGTACATCGTCTCTCATATGAAAATCAGAGCTTCTAAATGTGTGTATTGGGGTAGGAAAAAATGTGTGCAAATGACAGGAAACTATAAAGAAGCCTATGAAATAAGAGATGGTCAGGAGGGTAAGAAACACATGAGATAATAAAGTAGAAAGGGGAAGCTTTTGGGGGGAAAGAATACAGTAGATAAGGCAGGCAGAGATACAGGGGGATGAGAACAGGGGATCAACCTGAGGAAAGTATGAATGAAAATATTAAAAGGAACCCTATTATTTTATAAGCCAATTGAGAGAGAGAGAGAGAGAGAGAGAGAGAACCTTTCCCCTTTCAACTTCTACTTCTATGACTTGACTTTAGGTACTAGTACATAAACACTTACTCTATGTCATGTGTTTAACTTTCCTTGTTCTGAGACTTTCTGTCCACTTCTCCATTTCCTAACATAGAACCAAATACTACCATTCTACTAAAGAAACACAACAATAGAATAACTCCTAACCATATTTTTCTATACCCATAGATCAGTGTCTTACCCAGCCATCATCATAAGGCTTCTTCTTGAAGAAGATGGGAACAAATACAGAACCACATTACTTTGCTCATTGCAATGAGCAAAGAATAAGAGACTTGGAAATAATCAGTCCTAAATGGAATATCTCCACACAACACTCCCCTCAGGATTCAGGGATCCCAGCAGAAGAGGAGATGGAAAGAAGGTAAGAGCCAGAAGAGATGGAGTGTGCCAAGGAAACAAAACTTATAAACACACCAGGATTGACACACATATGAGCTTACAGAGACTGTGGAATCATACTCAGAGCTTGCACAGGTCTGGGACAAAAGAGGCCCCAATAAAAATAAACACAATATCCCATCCCTAACCCAGAACCTATCTCCAGCTGATAACTGCTCACAAATGAAAAAAATAATTTTCTTCAATGAATTCTCACTAGGGATATAAACCACTCATAGGCCTAGGCTCCATGCCCGGCAGTAGATGACAAATGCAATCAATATAATCTCAATGGCAGTTTTAAAGGTTCTTTGTCTCATAACGCTTTGTCAGGCCTTTTTACTTTTTTGTAAACTTACAGGTATATATCATGGTTTTGTTTTCCAGTTTTGTGTGTTTTTTTTTTTTAAATAGGATTTCTGTGTATGGCAATGTGTGTGTGTGTGTGTGTGTGTGTGTGTGTGTGTGTCTGCATTTAGATGTGGTTTTAAGCTTTTCTTTTTGCTTCTGTTACTTGTTTGTTTTTGTTATGTCCTTTTTTGATTAGTTTGTTTTGTTTTATTATTATTTAGATTTTGTTTGAATCCTAATAAGTGAAAGGACAGGTGTGGATTTGTGTGGCTGTGGAAGGGTGAAGGTTCTGGAGGAGTTTAAAGAGGGAAACCATCAGAATATTTTGAATGGAAATTTTTATTTTCAAATAAAGTAAATTTTTCATAAGGAAAAAGGAAAGAAAGAAAAGAATAATAGGAAGGAAGGAGGGAGGGAGGGAAGGAGAGAAGGAAGGAGGAAAGGAAGGAAGAACAGAAGGAAGAGGAAAGGAAGGAAGGAAGGAAGGAGGAAATGAAAAGAAAAACTCCATGGCAAATGGCAAATTAGGTGAGCTTTAATATGGTCACCAGTTAACAACAGAACAGGGTGCCCTGGTCCTAAACCCACCAATGCTGTATTCAAATCCTATACTGATTTATGAGTATTCAAATCCTATACTTTTCTTCCTTGTGGTTAAGATAATTAGTACTCACTTCATTTTTCTTTGTAAAAACATAGAACAATTTGACTTCAACTTTGAGACAATAGAATTCTCTTGGCATTGGTGACAATTCATATGTGTCCCTCTTCAGGAAAGCACCTGGGAGAACACTTTGATCATCCCTGAAGACAATCATCACTCTGAATATATGTTATTGGTGCCATAATATAATGATGGACATTTTAAAATATATTGATCAAGATCCTCCACCCCACTGCACAGGGGACATGACACTACATTTGAATGCAATCTGGGGAGAAGTTGCCTCACTTTCTTATTTTTTCCCAGTATCCCAGGGTTTCTGCTATATCTGTTGGAGAAACAGACTCCCCCTTGCCTTCAATTTTCTCACATCTCTAAAATCCCATCAGCTTCCATGTTCTTAACCACCAAGCCATCTCTCTAATTCCTGTTGTTACTATTTTACCTCTATAAAAGTACAACATGGAAATCTATACTCTCCTAGTTTATTCATTTAAACCAAGCACACTACATCATATAATTCCCTAAAGAGAATCCTTATTCAGTTTATCTCAGAAATCAAGTCTTACATTATGATTAAACCAAATGCCTTTTTTACCCAAGTATTCTTAAAAATAAAATGGCAGGTGCTGTGATGCAAGGATATGTGGGTGGCCTGTTACTCCAAATGAAGCCTACGTATCTACGAAACATTTTCTTGACTCATCCTTTGTGTTTACATTCACTGTCCTTGCTCCAGCAATGCATTTAAATGTTTTGCTGTCAAAAACATGTTCCTCATGACTAACTTCATATATTCAGATCATGAATTAAAAGAATGTTCACTTCTCTAAGAAAATGAGTTTAGGGGCTTTGTGGAGATACACAATTTATTTAAAATGGGAAAATCCTGATTCCATATATTCCTCATAGAAATTTCTCATGATATAGCCAATGAGAATGACTCATTATTGTAATGAGATTTTATAAGACTATGAGTCATTTTGTCCTATTCTATCTTCTGAAGCTGTGAGTTTTTGTCATCACCTCTCCTAAGAAGACAATAGTAGAAACTCTACCATGCCTATTCTTTAAATTTCCAGTGGTTGATAGTCACATAGCATCATTCAAGATGTAGATCAATATATCGCTTTGTTTCATGAACCTGAAAAATCTACTGCATGTTTAAGAACAGAGTTTGCATAATCTCTCTCATAGACCATCTCATCATCTCTCTACAGAAATTGTCTTCTCTTTTCTGACAATTGAAGCTTATATTTTCTTATTTGAGTGTGCAGTGTGCATTTTGTTTGTTGTTCTCTCTCTCTCTCTCTCTCTCCATTTTGGTAAAGATTATCTGTTCTCTATTCGGAGGCAATTTTACTTTTATTGAATCCAATATTGAGAAATGTCTTAGCCTATAGATAATCAGATTTTCAGGGATAGAGAAGATGAATTTAATAAGGTCATTTTAAACATACAAGAGTCTTTTATCTTAAATGAGCATTAGGAAATTTTGGGAAAGATCTTGCTCATTTTTATTTCTGGTATAGCTCACATTCAGGAAGGCTTTGATGGAGCCTGCAACTCATGTGCACAGAGACTAGCACATAATCTACACTGTGACAAATATATCCATTCATCTTTACCTTCTGAAATGTGGAACTGCAGTGACAGTGAGGATACTGGCCCACTTTTATGGTCATCATTTATTTTATTTCTGCCATAAATTCCAGGCAGGGTAACAGTAGATCCATTCTTTCTTCTACATTATAAATCTATGTATGGTAACTTTCTGTGTGAAAAATAAATGACTTAAGAAAAACATATTATGATCCATTGTTTTGTTCAGGAATGGTCACTGTGGGCTTCGTCATGATACACCAGGTGTATCACCTTCAGTGACGACAGAGCACTCATTCACAAATGATTCACTCCTGGGCCAGCAAACTGAGTCAAAAGCATGTAGGGATCGAGGTTTCTTTATAAATTGGCCTCTTAATGGGGCTGTAGGAGCTGATAAGTCAATGCTGTTTTCAAAGTCTTGTGATATAAAGTTCTAACTCTCCATAAAGAACATGAAAGGTGAGAGAGTGGAACAACATAAGACTGTCCCTTGGAAAAAGAGAATTAGGACATATATAGATGTTGCTGGATTATAACATTCTTAAAATTTACCTAGACACATATGACTACCACCTTTAAGATCTTAGAACCCTGTTGGTTAATTTCAAGGCACACTTGCTGGAATATTAGAAACCTATTTGTACCATTTGCTTTGAACATTTTGAATTAGAAAATAGCAACCTTAAGTTATGTGGTGGGAATGTTTGCTGTGAAGTCATGCTAACATAGTAGCCCACTGGATCTGGTCTGCACTCTAAAACCATTTCCTATTTTTAGATTAAGAGAAGGAGTGAGAAACAGTCTGTATATACATTTAGACACCTGACTTCTTTCTGTTTTTTTGTCAGCCATACTCTAAGGTTTAGAACCTTTTCCATTTATTCTTTGTGATAGGCTGTTTGAAAGGTCAATTGGAATTATATTTTGTATCCTGAACAATCATCTTCCAGAGGATCCATGAATCCTTTCGGTCTCTAGTTCTCATGCTGTTATAGATGATTAAATATTGACCTGCACTGATACTTGGAAAGAACCATTTTCCTCTGGTTTATAAAGGACCTTAATTTCTCTGGTCCCCACTGGAAGAGAAGATTTTGTCCTCTGTTCTTCACTGGAAAAAGCTCTTTTTTCTGGTTCACATTGTTAGAGAGGATCATCCTCCCTCTGGCCTCTTTTGGTGGGGAGGACTCTGTCCTCTCACCTTCTACAAAATTTTGATTATCAAAGGAATAGTATTTACATTTATGAAATAAATACATCCTGACTACCTCTTGCTGAGTATAAAGGAATCTCAAAATGTGATGAATTCAGAAAACATTGATTTTAGTTTATCCTATCATGCCTTGGTAACATGACTGGCCTCTCTCAACATTTACCTGGCAATCAGTTTGGTTTGGGGTTAGCAAGTCGTTTTACTTTTGTGGTTTGAAAGCAGACACAATAACTGGAAGAACCAGCTGAGCTGAGTTTCTGGCCATCTCCCTGAAATCCAGACATCTCAAACCTTGAGAAGGTGCTTAAAATATTCACTGGGTATCTCAGAAAGCTACGTGAGGGTGTTCAGAGAAATGCAAAGTATAAACTCCATTGCCATAGGGAATCAACCATAAACTTGATTAGAAATACATTTGTTATAGACGTATGGACACACAGCTGTGAAGACTGTCCAGATTAAAGGCAAGGGGATGACGACCATGTTTTCATCGGTGTCAGAAACAAGAGACAAAGCTGTCTTTAGTCTGTTTTTATGAGGAGTTTAGTATACATGAATTTATGAAGCCTGTATGATCAGTCACAAATATTTCTTTAACAATAACGAACGTGATTGTGTATTTGCTTATCTTTTTATCAGTAAGAATTAACCATCCATTTCAATACATGAAACTTCCCCTTCTCGATCCAAAACTATTGGCTTATCTTTGAAGAAACTCTGCAAGGAAAACATTAGGAATTTGGAAAACTAATTTTTTTTTTTCAGTTTCTGGGCTTTGGCCAAAAATAAAACCTCAATATACTACTATTCTCAGTCTCTTTCTCTTTCTGTTCTCCATTAATTATGAAGAAAGATTTCCATTTTTTATAGTGAAAATCTACATTCATTTTCTGTGATAGTTTCTGTTTTTTTTTTTTGTGTGTGTGTGTGTGTGTGTTTTTACTGCCTAATCATCTCTTCACAGGCTAACAGACTTCATATGTTGTCCTTTGTTTTGTTGCAAGCTAAGAGATCTTTCTGACTCTTCACCCAGAATTTTATCTGTATGCCTAGATTTAGACGCATTAAGTCTGATGTTTCTCTATCTTAATTGGTTTTCTTAACTTGCCCATATTTATTGCCTAAAAAAATGACAGGATAATTTTTTCAATTTCCTCCAACTCCTACAGATTTGACAGCAACCACATTTACAATGTAGTCTAAATGGCATATTTCTTTTACATTTTTTGTATATTCCAATAAGGCTTCATCAACTTTTACTATCTATTTTATAAACTTGAACATGATCACAATACAACTAAGGAAATGCTGTAGGGCTGAGAACATTTTCCTTGCTATAATGTTTGTGTGTGTGTGTGTGTGTGTGTGTGTATGTACTTGTGCACGTATTGCTTGACCAAAGATATATTTTCAGATGCTATTGAGTTCTTCTCTGTCTTGAACCTTAGTTTATCAAATGAGGTTTATCAAAAAAACAAAAACAAAAAAACAAAAATTGTAACCTTCTATGAACAGTGTCCTATTTGTAGAATGAAAGTAAAAAGCAGATTCCAAAATGATGAAATGCTGACACAGCCTGTGAGAGGCTTCCTGATTTAACCCTTTTTTTTATAAATACTTTATTTTTTTTTCTTCAAGTTACATCTCAGTCACAAACCCCTCCCTATTCCCCCTTCCTATACCACCCCTCCACCCTCTTCCCCCCAGAAGTTTCCCCTTTCAGTACAACAGATGGTTCCTTCTCTTATAACAGTAAGTATTATACAAAACAACAGATATAAATATGCCACATTTATGAGAGTTAAATGGCCCAGTATACCTTCCCAATGTCCAGTTTATACATATTTGGCCCCCGACTTTAACATTCTACTATCTAACCATCTCCATGTGTTTAAAGGTATATATCTGACTCAACATTCATACTAACTTGCAGCACACTTTTAAGAGTATCTTCTTAGATCTATAACACCCTCTTGATTCTTAAACAACTCAAAATTTAGCTATGAGACTCTAGCTGTCTATTCTTCAACCACCTCAGAGACCTGAGAGGGATAAATATATTTGCTTATATAGGAAGTGCAGGGCCTGCAGCTTCCAAAACTAAGAAAGGACATACCAATGACTGCCTGGACAGTTCCCATTTTCTCTCCATACATTCCTGCATCAGTATTCAGCCTTTGGGTCCTGTTTCTCTGACAGACATTTATTGTAGAGCAGGAATTATGAAGGACTTACCTACCCTGTCTTGGCAGAGTTAGGCTGTCGACTTCCCTGCTACCAAGTTTTGTCCTTTTTGGACAGCAGTCTGTCTGCAGTTGGTGCAAGTGGTTTTTTCATGCCAAGAGATAGGCTTGCCACTAATTCAACCATCTTACAGTGGAGGTTTTCGATGCTTATCTTCTACTTGGAGTAGAATAGGGGGTGCTGTCAGGAGCTGATATGTCTCAATATCAAAAAAAATTAAAGAAAATCTTAATTTAAGATAACATCTTTGAATGCCATATTCTGCAGATCTCTTGGGGTTTTTGAAGATGCCCTATCCATCTCTTGTATTTAGATAAGCAAATGTTGCTTGTCTCTTAGCAACTTGATGACTGGGTAGTTTAGAGAATATCTGTGATAGACTGTCATAGTAGCTAACAAAGTGACATGTTTGCATGACTAGGAGTTTGTTTTACTTAACTATCCTAGACCGTTTTAGACGGTTGGTATCAAGAGGCCAGAGCTTCACATTTTATTTTTAAGTATCTCTAGGTATGATACCATTAGGAAGAGTTACATTTAACTTTGTATCAATACACCAAGATCTATTCAATTGTGGTTAAATATACTCTTAATTATGTATCAATATACAAAGATCAATGCCTATGTAGCCCAATACAATCTTAATATTACATCCATATACAAGGGTCAATACCATTGTGGCCAACTATAATCTTAATTTTGTATCAATATACAAAGATCAATACTGATGTAATCCAATACAATCTTATATTTGCACATTAAGCAATGGTCAATACCACTTTAGCCAAATAAACTACTAATTTTGTATCAATATACAAAGGTATAAGGGCATATTCAATAATCTGCCCCTTCTTCTTGGATCTTCCTGTGCTATGTCTATATCTCATTTTTCCCAAGCCTATGCACTCCTACATAGGAGAGGAAGAAGGATACAGAAAAGGAAAAGTAGGAAGTCCCTGGGGCTAACCACCAAAACACATTAAACAGGACCATTTATCAGCTTGTAATCTCTTCCCCTAAATATCGGAGTTTTCATTTATCCTTCAAATAACCAAAAAGAAGGGCGGAGAAACACCTTCCCCACCCTCTGGGCATGGGAGGTCTCTCTCTTAATGTGACTTCCTGCTGATTTGGGTCATAGTAGACCTGTTTGGGGCCCGAACTCAAATGGAAAAAATGTTTAAAAATGTTAGTACACTCCTTTTATGTTCAGTCCTTTTGTTCTCAGCTGTTTAGATGACCTAAAGGGTTTGTAGGCAGAAGCTGATCTTGCAGGCTTCACTGAGGTTCCTGCCGGGGCATTGTGTAGAGCTGAATGGTCCCAGTGACATTGGATTGATATGGAGGTTGCAGGCCTCTGATGGAAACAGCTATTGAGGAAGTCTGCTAGGCAGAATCACTGGGTCACTCGTCCTCCCTGGTGCCTGATTCTGCTCTCTGCTGAGGTTTCCGCTGTCCAGCCATCCCCGGGCTCCCCTAATGGACACTTCGATTCTCCTGGAAAGATAAGAACAGAGCCCTGCCCCAATCCCATACCTGGGACAATTGCCCTCTTTTTTTTTGGGGGGGGGGGGCTAGGTAGTACTTCTCCTGAAGTAAATTTGGCCTTCCGACAACATACAAAGCGTTATCTTTCAATCCAGGTTAAAGAAGAAATCATTCTGTCACCTTGGAGCTAAACCAGCTCTGGTGTATATATTTTGAGATCCCAAAGGACAATCTGCCTGCATCGAGAAGGCCTTATGTAAGTAATCTCCAAACCTAGGTCCCTCCAAAACCCATGTGTGTGTCTCTGAACTCTAATTATTGGAATCAGAGACCTGTGTTTCCCATCTGAAGGGATCAAAGATGTGTTCCACCACTCCTGGATCGAAGTCTTTCTCTATTTAGACTTTGCCCAGCATCAGGCTGACCCTGAGCTCCGGGATCTGCCCGTTTCAGTCTCCAGTGTGCTCGGAGCTGGGACCAAGGGTGTTCTCTTCTTGAATGGTGGGACCAAGAGTATGCACCCTCACCACCCCACTCTGTATGACTCCAGAATACATAAGACCACAAACTCTACGGTGCTCCCCCCGTCTCCGCTGAAGTCAAAGGCATGGGCCAATACCACAATTCTCTTCTATTTTACCTTAGTTCCACGTCTTCTCGACACCTGGAGGTCTGCAAAACCAGGCCGAATGGCTGTATCCTCTATTCCATTCACAGTGTTTCAGCCCTGCCACCTGCCTTTTTTTTTTTTAGTTAATAAATTTATTTGTTTGTTGCTTCAGGTTACATCCTTATCATATTGTCCTCTTTTCCCACTTCCCAGCCCCACCCTCCCATGCTCTACCCCCTGACACTTCCGTCTTGTTCCTCTGGTATGGAGTGTCCCTTCCTAATAGTCTCTCACCACAGATCAGGAGTCATATGAGAGCCAAGAGCCTCTTCATTCTCCGGGGGCCTACGAGGCAGTACTGCCAGTGAAAGGTGTCTCCTTGCTACTGGGGAATACTAAAAAAAAAGACCAACAAACACACAAACCCACAAAAACAAAGAATATCTACAAAAAAAGAGAGGAAAAATAAAAGGGAAAAGGAAAAAGAAAAAAGATAAAAAGAAGGAAAAGAAAAACATAAAAGAAATTTATGTCCATGTTCCTTTTGATGTGTTGGTTGTAGTACAGATATCCTGTACGATATAGTTAAAATCCTACTATAAGTGAATAGATGCCATGTGCATCCTTCTGAGACTGGGTTAGCTCACTCAGGATGAGCTCCTCTGGATCCATCCATTTGGTTGTAAATTGCATGATTTCATTGTTTCTGATAGCTGAGTAATATTCCATTGTATAGATGTACCACAATTTTTTAATCCATTCTTCAGTTGAGGGACATCTGGGTTTTTTCCAATTTCTAGCTATTACAAATAAAGCTGCTATGAACATAGATGAGGAGACTTCCCTATGTCTCCGTGAGAGGTCCTTTGGGTGTATACCCAGAAGTGGTATGGCTGGGTCCTGAGGCAAGGTTATTCCTAGATTTCTAAGATATCGCCAGACAGACCTCCATAGTGGTTGCACAAGCCTGCACTCCCACCAGCAATGGAGTAGGGTTCCCCTTTCTCCACACCCTCGCCAGCATGTGCTATCATTTGAGCTCTTTATCTTAGCCATTCTAACAGGTGTTAGGTGGAATCTCAGGGTCGTCTTGAGTTGCATTTCTCTGATGATTAAGGGTGTTGAACATTTTTCAGGTGTCTCTCAGCCCTTAGGGATTCCTCCTTTGTGAATTCTCTATTTAGCTCCATCTCCCATTTTTTGATTGGTTTATTTGGTTTCTTGGCTTTTAGTTTCTTGAGTTCTTTGTAGATTTTAGATAATAGCCCTCTATCAGATGTGGGGTTGGTGAAGATTTTCTCCCAGTCTGTTGGTTGCCATTTTGTTCGAATGACAGTGTCCTTTGCCTTACAGAAGCTTTTCAGTTTCATGAGGTCCCATTTATTTATTGTTGATCTCAGGTCCTGAGCTGTTGGTGTTCTGTTCAGGAAGTTGTCACCTGTGCCAATGAGTTCGAGGGTTTCTCCTACTTTTTCTTCTAGTGTCTTTAGTGTGCCCGGACTTATGTTAAGGTCTTTGATCCACTTGGAATTAAGGTTTGTACAAGGTGATAGGTATGGGTCTAATTTCATTCTTTTGCAAGTGGACTTCCAGTTGGACCAGCACCATTTGTTGAAGATGCTGTCCTTCTTCCATTGTGCGTTTTTGGCTTCTTTGTCAAAGATTAGTTGGCCATAGGTGTGTGGATGCATGTTTGGGTCTTCAATTCGATTCCATTGATCCACTGGTCTGTTTCTATACCAGTACCATGCTGTTTTTATTACTGTTGCTCTGTAGTACAGCTTGAAATCTGGGATGGTGATACCTTCAGATGTTTTTTCATTGGACAGGATTGATTTAGCTATTCTGGGCTTTTTGTTGTTCCATATGAAGTTGAGTATAGCTTTTTCCAGGTCTATAAAGAATTGTGTTGGTATTTGATAGGAATTGCATTAAATCTATATATTGCTTTTGGTAGGATAGCCATTTTTATTATGTTGATCTTACCTATCCATGAGCATGGGAGATCTTTCCATCTTCTACAGGCCTCTTCCATTTCTTTTTTCAGTGGCTTGAAGTTCTTGTTATATAGGTCCTTTGCATGCTTGGTTAGGGTTACCCCCACGTATTTTATATTGTTTGTGGCTACTGTGAAGGGGGTTGTTTCCGTTTTTTCTTTCTCGGTATATTTGTTTGTTGTATAAAGAAGGGCTTCTGATTTTTTTGAGTTAATTTTGTATCCAGCCACCTTGCTGAAGTTGTTTATCAGCTGTAAGAGTTCTTTGGTGGAATTTTTGGGGTCGCTTATGTATACTAAC
>CAJQZJ010008587.1:4182258-4212121 GCA_907164525.1 Lophiomys imhausi | reverse complement strand
CCTGTGCCTCTTTTGGTTTAGTTGCTGAGGGGTTTTCTATTCCCTTTGTTTTCTTGAGTGGAGTTTTCTTCTCTGGGTTGGAATTTTCCTCTAGGGTTTTCTGTAGGGCTGGGTTTGTGGGTAAATATTGTTTAAAGTTGATTTTGTCATGGAATATCTTGTTTTCTCCATCTATGTTGATAGAGAGTTTTGCTGGGTAAAGTAGTCTGACTGGGTACCCATGATCTCTCAGGACTTGTAGTATATCTGACCAGTCCCTTCTAGCTTTTAACGTTTTGAGGAGAAGTCAGGTGTAATTCTGGTGGGTCTGCCATTGTATGTGACTTGACCTTTTTCTCTTACAGCTTTTAATATTCTTTCTTTGTTCTGTACATTTGGTGTTTCAATTTTATGTGGCGAGAGGATTTTCTTTTCTGGTCTAATCTGTTTGGTGTTCTTTAAGCCTCTTGGATTTTTATTGGCATCTCTTTTTTCAGGTTTGGGAAGTTTTCCTCTATCATTTTTTTGAAGATATTTCCTGGACCTTGGAGTCTGGAGTCCTCTCTTTCCCCTATACCTATAATTCGTAGGTTCCGTCTTTTCATTGAGTCCTTGATTTCTTGGATGTTGTGGGTGAGAGTTTTTTAGCCTTCTCATTTTCTTTGGATGTTGTACTGAATTCTTCCACTGAATCTTCCATGACTGAGATCCTGTCTTCCATCTCTTGCATCCTATTGTTGATACTCACATCCATAGTTCCTGTTCTCTTCCCTTGGTTCTCCACTTCCTCTTTTAACTCCGACTGTGTTTTCTTTATTGTTTCTATTTCTATTTTCATGTCTTGTATGGTTTTGTTCGTTTTGTACATTTCCTTCTCCAGCTTGCTTGTTTTTGTATGAAAATCTTTCATTGCTTTTTCCTTTTCCTGTTCAAGCTCTGTCACCTTGCCTGGAGCTCTTTAATGGTATTTTTCCTTGTTTTGACTTGTAGAATTGTGGCTTCTTTCAATTCCTTCATAGATTTAAGTTCTTCTTGCAAGGACTCTATCACTTTCCATAATGCAGAATTGTAAATGTTTTCATGTGTTTCTGTTGGTGTGAGGTCATCCGAATTGGATAAGCTTGGATAATTCTGCTTTGTTGAGGACATATTTCCTTGATTTCTATTTTTTTTTTTGACCTTTGGCCATTGGATGCATTTAGCTGTCTGTTTTCTGTGCTTGGAACCACATTGGATGATTTGGTGCAGGGGACGAGTTCCTTGGCTATCTGTCGTTGCTTACAGGGGGATTTCAGGGTCACTGTGGTTTTAATCGCCTGAGGCACTCTGAGCTGGTGCAGCCTATTCCCAGGTTGTGAGTAATATACCGGGATTGTTTCACTGCTCCCAATTCAGATTTCTCTATGTTGCACTCTGAGTTATCAGCCTGTAATGGTTCTGATGGTATGGACCTGTTTGCCCAGGCACAGATTCTGTGGGCTTTGCTTGTCGTCACGGAGGCTGACAGGGTCTGGCTCCACACCTAATGTGTCTGGATTTTCCAGAATACAGCTATGGTCCCGATTTCTGGTTTCTCACTAGGCTTCTCACCACAGGCCTGGCCTGTGTGCCTGATTCCCTCCCTGTCTGCGCAGCCGCGGGTCCCCCTCCCTGGCTGCTAGGCCATGGGTGCTCCAAGCCCCGCATCCCCCGGCTGCCTGAGTGGTCCTCTTGCCCCAGCAGCTCAGCCGTGGGTGCGCGGATCCCTGGCCCCGCCCACACCTGTCTCTCTCCCCAGTTGTCCTGCCGTGGGTTCGCGGGGATTTGGCCCTGCCAGCCGGGTTCCCTCCCCAGCTACACTGCCATGAGTGCTCGGGATTCGGCCCCTCCCGCCCAACTTTGTGTTCCCGGCTTCCCGCGCTCTCTCAGAACCTCCAGCCCTCCGCTTCACGAACGGCTGCGGACCACCCGCTGAGCCCCCTGTTTGTTCCTTGCTAAGCCTTCCACTATCTTGCAAAGTTTTTTAAGTGGGTATAAGTTCTACCTGAGGTGTGGGGAGCCCAATAGGCCAGTGATCTATCACCAAGTGGCCTCTGATTCTGCCTGCTGTGAGTTGGGGTCGATCTTACCAGGTGCCTCTCCAAATGGGAGTTCCCGAATCCCTGGTTTAGTGGCTTCCGTATCTGTGAGAGATGGAGAGAGACTCTTACCCTGGGACTTTTAACAGTCCCTTAGGAGCTGTGAGTGTTCCTGGGAGGGTCTAGCCCCTCCGATTTTTGCACAGTGCCCAATAACTCTGTGTTTTTTATGGCTTTTTTCCCCCGCATTCAAAATGCGTCAGTGTAGGTCGCCACCATCTTGGCCCCCTCTTTTTCTTTTATGTATCCTTCTTTCTCTCCTATGTAGGAGTGAGCAGACTTGAGAAAAAAATGGGTCATTGACATAATATAGGAAAGATCAAGAAAAAGGTTATTGAATATGCCCTTATACCTTTCTATATTGCTACAAAATTAATATTATATTTGGCTAAATTGGTATTGATTTTTGTATATTAATGCAAAATTAAGATTGTATTGAGCTACATCAGTATTGATGTTTGTATATTGATACAAAATTAAGATTACATTCGGCCACAATGGTATTGACCCTTGTATATTGATGCAAAATTAAGATTGTATTGGGCTACATAGGTATTGATCTTTGTATATTGATACAATACTAAGATTATATTTGGCCACACTGTTATTGATCTTTGTATATTGATACAAAATTAAGGATAACGCTTTTTAAAGGTATTGTACCTAGTAATGCTTAAAAATGAAATGTGAAGTTTCGGCCTTTTGCTACGAACTGTCATAAACTGTTTATGATAATTAAAAAATGCAAAAGAATAGTCATGCAAGCATGTCATTTTGTTAGTTACTATGACAGTCTTTCACAGTTATTTTCTAAGCTAATCAGAAATCAAGTTGCTAAGAGACAAGCAAATTTGCTTATCTAAATATAAGAGATAAATAGGGCATCTTCAAAAACCTCAAGAGATCTACAGAATATGGTATTCAACGATGTTTTCTTAACTTTAGATTTTTTGATATCAAGACATGTCAGCTCCTGACAGCACCCCCTATTCTACTCCAAGTAGAAGATGAGCATCGAAGAATCTCCAGTGTGAGATGGTTGAATTAGTGGCAAGCCTATCTCTTGGCAAGAAAAAACCCTTGCTTCAACTGTAGACAGAATGCTGTCCAAAAAGGACAAAACTTGGAAGCAGATAATTCGACAGCCTAGCTCTGCCAAGACAGGGTAGGCAAGTCCTTCATAATTCCTGCTCTAAAATCACTGTCTGTCAGAGAAATGGGGCCAAACAGCTGAAGATTGATGCTGTAATGTATGGAGAGAAAATGGGAACTGTCCAGATAGCCAGCCACTGGTATGTCATTTCTTAGTTTTGGAAGCTGCAGGCCCTGCACTTCCTATATAATCAGATACATTTATCCCTCTCAGGTCTCTGAGGTGGTTGAGGAATAAATAGCTAGAGTCTCATAGTTAAATTTTGAGTTGTTTTGGAATCAAGAGTGTGTTCTGGATCTAAGAAGATGTTTTTAAAGTTGTAATGCAAGTTAGTATGAAAGCTGAGTTGGATATAGAACTTTAAACTCATGGAGATGGTTAGATAGTAGAATGTTAAAGTCAGGTGCCAAATACATATGGACTGGACATCGGGAATGTATGCTAAACCATATAACTCTCATAGTTGTTGCCTATTTATTTCTGTTGTTTTGTGTTGTATTTATTGTTATAAGAGAAAGAACCATTTGTTGGACTGAAAGGGGGAGCTGTTGGGAGGAAAAAGTATACCTTAAACTTAAAAAAAAGGGAAGAGGATGGGGGGTTGAGAGGGAAGAGGGTTGGAGGGTGGGACTGGAGGGGAGAATAGGGAGGGGATTGTGATTGAGATGTAACTTGAAGAAATAAAAAATAAATTTAAAAAATTGTGTTTTTCTTAAATATCTTTTAGTCATTTCATCATTTTAGACTATTTCATCTATTAATATTTTAAAACATCAAATCACTCTGTAACAATGTATTAATTAAGATAGTATTGAAGATCCATTACATTCTATCTTAATTACTGAGTGCCTACTCTAATCTCAACAACAATCTGAAAAGTGCTATGAAGATGACAAGAAACTATTAAAGATGAAGACAGGATATGCAAGCCAAGAACAGAGATGTGGACAGTGAATGGTACTATGCAAAACAAGATGAAAGACAAGCAAGGAACATTGTCTATTATCTCACCTGACTTAGTGTATCCACTTCTAAAATGATTCAGAATTTATGTCTGCATTTTATTACTCTTAAAATTTATTTTTATTTTAGTACTCCTATAATAAAGCCAGCCTTCATCAAATACAACATCAATATAAAAGAAAAAGCCAAAAAATAACAGTCGCTACCAGAGTGTATCCCTAGCTCCTTTAGGGATACTATGTTATATAAATTTGGTTCCTTCCAACTTTGGGTCTAACTATTCCCTACCTAGAACCAATCTTCTCCTATTCCCCCTTAACATACTGTAAAATGGGTCATTTGACTGCCCTTCCCTTTGTAGTCTTTGCAAGGGCAGCTCTTCTCTGCTCTCTTTCTCTCATCCTTGTTACCCCCTTCAGGAGCCCAGCGTTGGTTCCTACTCCTGAATTCACCGCCACAAACTTACAAAGTCTTTAATCACTTTGAAAGCTTTGTAGAGTTGTCACATGCCTTGACCATCCTTCTCACTGGTCCCGTATATAGTCACTCAATTTCTAAATTTAGTTATACATAGGTTATTATCAATTTATATTTTTATATTTGATTTATAATTAAATAGTTATATATTTATTTTCTCCTCAATACACAGAGAGGAATATAAATGCTTTGATGACAGATGTTCTCTGTTTTATTCCTGTTCATTCTGACTAGTTACTAATGTAGGTCTTTCGCACAGATCTGTTGTGCAGAATTCTGAGATACAGATGTTGTGAGTCCCCATGACTTAGAGTTGTAGAGTTATGCCACATTGTAGTTGTTTCGGCATCTTGCCAAGGAGACAGATACAGAGCTAGAAAAAAGCTCAGTTAGTAAGGGGTCTGTTGGAATAGTGTTAAGCATTCCAAATGTTAATTAATTGGTCCTTTTTGCTGTCTGTTACTTACATTGACACTGATTGATTAAATAAAATGCTGAAGCCTGAGATTGGGCAAAGACAGAGAAGGTGGGACTTCCTGAGATTAGAACAGGAAAGCCTATGCTTTAGAGAGATGATTAATTCATTCCAGCCAGGAGCAGGAAGGAGGCACACACCATGGGTTAGAAAAAAGAACCTCATTCCACATGGCCAGGAACATCGGCATATCGTGGAGAATGGCAGTCCAAGGGGACATATGTATATATGGGGTCATATTTATGTAATAGAATTAAAAGCTAGCTTAGATGGGCTAGGATTGCACAATTCAGGCCAAGGCTTGTTAAAATTCACTTGGTCACTATGTGTACTCATTTATAATGGCTGCATAAAGATTAACTGCTGCCAAACCAATTAATATAATCTAAATACTCTTAAACAATTTAACTAATTATTTGTACAAATACTGCAAGTAATTATTATTTTTACATATGGCACCTGCAAATTAATTAATTAATGTAGTTATTAGTAAGTATAAAGTGTAAGATTAAGCTGCTGGAGTAGCCAGTGGCTTGGCAGAGGAGCAGGCAGCCTGGCCCGAGTGCCTTAACCTGTTGCCTAACTTATCCTGGAGAAAGAGCCCCAGGACCAAGGGTGGCCTATACCACCTGAAACCTAAAGTCTTTTAATTAATATAAGTTGTTATATTAGGCCAGAAGAATTACCAACAGCTTGGTGGGAGATTCACCTGGGCTCAAGAGGAGTCTGGGAGTATGGAAGTCCAATGGTCCAGGACTGCTTGGACTGAGGGCCTATAAGCCGCCACAGTCTTTTCCCAATAATTAAACACACCAAGACCTTTTAATGTTTTAACACTTAGCCCTTAGCTGGGCAGACTCTCAATTTGCTACTCTAAGTTAACCTGGATCAGATCACCTAATCCCAAACTACCATGTGCCTGTGAGTACCTTCCAGCCTTCTCCAGATGTCTGTCTCCTTCTGTGTCTCCTGGCGGAAAGAGAGAGAGAGTCTCTGTGTGTGCCCAGAGTTCCTGTTCTGATCTCAGGAAGTCCCACCTACCTATAATCTTTCTGCCCAGCTAATGGGCCATAAGCGACTTTTATTAACCAATCAAGAGAATGCCTCAGAAGGGGCGGTAACCAGATCTCAGAATTGAATTCAGTGTATCAGAAACAATATTAGACCTTCCCTCAGCAGTGGTCTTCAATATAAGTTTGGAGGTCTGATTTCAATTTCCAGAACTCATAAAAAGAAGTTTGTGTGGTGGCACAAACTCATAATTCCAGTCCTCTAAAGGTGGGGACACATAGATCCCCTGGGGACTTGTTGGTCAGCCTCCTTGTGAAATCCAGGTTAATAGTGGTGTCTGGTAAGTGACAGCACAGGTTGACTTCTGGCCTACACACACACGCACACACACATACACACACAGAGAAAGAAAGAGAGAGAGAGAGAGAGAGAGAAATGCATGCCCGCACAGTTAAATTCTCCTCTTGAAACCTTGTGCAAAGTGTTGCAGTGACTCTAACCAGCAGCAGCTATTTCTCCTCTGAGTACCCAGAGTTCTTACCAGCTGCCACTGAGAACCTCTGCTCTTAGCTGATTAAAAGGGAGTTTACCACCACTTCAAATGTCATTAATGATTTAGCTAGCTGGTTGTTATGGAATAAAATCAGGCATGGGAAATAAGGAAGTTTAATTCTGTACCCTCACCCCTAGATGGGCTCCAAGGCAGACTAGGTACAAAGAGAGGGGGCCCAGGTCATTTGTGATAGCACAGTGAATAACTTAACTATCTCTGATAGAACCAGTTGAAATAAATTTGGAAATAAAGTGTAATACTACCACAGAGTCATATTGTTGGTGACAAGAGAGCTAAAAAAGTAAGGAAAAAAATAACTGACTGGCACTATTTTAAAGGGTAAACTGTGTTCAACAGCAGCTGGAGAAAGACATTAAGTAACAGAGCACACTAATGTTAACTGCTCTCCTGGTAAGTGTGGTAAATGAAATAAACCCCTGCATCCAGGGGATCATTAATCTATAGTGAATAATGGCAGGGGTAGTGTAAGGAGATTAAAAAGGGCATTGTAAACATTTGTGGCTGTATAATATACAAATTAAAAATGTGAGAACGCTCACAGCTGCATAATCTACAAATTAAAAAGTGTAATAGTCTGCATTAATTATGGGCTGATCAATCCCAGTAATTGCTGGCATGGAGATGAACAATTACAGGTCCGAAATGTTATTTGAGAAAGAGACATTGACCTTGGAACTGTGAGGAATGATACTGTGTTACAAGGTATTACAAGACCCTATCAAACTCGGTCCCAGTATTTGTAGCTGCCGCCAGCTCAGTGCAGGGCTGTAATCACCACACTATTTCTTTTGATTATGGTGCCACAGGGGTTAGACTGTGTTTTCTCTTTTTGAACAGAAACACCCAGTGACCTTCAGCCTTCTGAAAATGGGACCATCAGGCCTCATTTCCAAGTTCAAACAGTTTTAATAAAAATGAAATAGCAAGAGATAATGCATTTTACCCTTATAGTCCAAGGGAACAGTTCAGAAAGTTGGAAAGACAAACTTCTTTTGGATGTGAACATTTCAACAGGGATTGCAGCTGAAAACCTAAATGTTCCCATAAAACATTCTCAAGTTGACAGCTCTGAGCCAAGAAACCAAAGACATGCACATCTGATTGCCATTCGATGTCAGAACTTCACCACTATTCTCTGACCCTTCTCACTGACAAGTCTTAGAGAAATCCTGGTTGGGAATTTGTGGTATGGTACCCAGTATGAGAGATGAGCTAAGTCCTACCAGAGTGCTGCTGTCAGCCATATACCCCTGGCTAGTTATGTGCTTGTGGCATTCTTGTTGATAATATTATTTGTTCCTTCATTCACTTATTTAAGGTGACAATGCTAATTTTAGTTACTGCCCCTCTTGTGAATTGTCTTCCTTGAGTGAATACTAACTCCCATGTTAACTGATATATTTAGACTTTTCTGTAGAAACAGACACCTCTGCCCATTCCCTTCTTCTAGAGCCTCTAAAGGGATTATTGCTTCTTTTGTGACCACTTCCATGACTTGTTCAACTCTCTTTATTATCAGCATATTTACTTCTTTCTTTCCCTCCATTTATATAGTCAGGTTCCAATTACTAAAAACCTAAAGCAGTGCACTTTATAAAGACAATAGATTTATTAAGGCTTACATTTCTACAAATGAGAGTATAGGGCCATATCTGACAATGGCTTCTTGCTAGCAGTCTGGGAGCAGTTCTTGTTATCTTACAACATCAGGTAGTACGAGACTCGGAGCATGTGTCCATCTGAGAACCTGGTCCTATTCCTCTTCTCACAAAACTGCTACAATTTATTGTGTGACTATTATCTGTTGACTTATGTGATGTTCATACTTCCCAGAGGCTCCGTCTCTTAATATCATGAAACTAAGTTTCCATTCTCTTTAAATGTGTCTTCAAAAAGAAAATTGTGACAGCTCATATTAGAGAATTAACAGCTAAACTGGGTGAATTGGAAAAAAAAGAAGCAAACACTCCCAAGAGGAGCAGAAGGCAGGAGATCATCAAACTTAGGGATGAAATCAACAACTTAGAAACAAAAAAAAATATATACAAAGAATCAATGAAACCAAGAGTTGGTTCTTCGAGAAAATCAACAAAATAGACAGACCTTTAGCCAAATTAACTAAAAGACAGGGGGAGAAAACACAAATCAACAAAATCAGAAATGAAAAGGGAGAAATAACAACAGACATTGAGGAAATCCAGAGTATATTTGGATCCTACTTTAAAAATCTATACTCCACCAAATTTGAAAACTTAAGTGAAATGGACAATTTTCTTGATAGATTCCACCTACGGAAGCTAAATCAAGATCAGATAAACAGATTAAACAGCCCTATAACCCCTAAGGAAATAGAAACAGTCATTAAAAATCTCCCAACCAAAAAAAAAAGCCTAGGGCCAGATGCCTTTAGTATGGAATTCTACCGGACCTTCAAAGAGGAGCTAACACCAATACTTTTCAAACTCTTTCACAAAATAGAATCTGAAAGAACATTGCCAAACTGATTCTACGAGGCCACAATCACCCTGATTCCTAAACCACACAAACACCCAACAAAGAAAGAGAACTTCAGACCAATCTCCCTCATAAACATAGATGCAAAAATACTTAATAAAATACTAGCAAACCGAATTCAAGAACACATCAAAAGTATCATACACCATGATCAAGTAGGCTTCATCCCAGGGATTCAGGGATGGTTCAACATACGAAAGTCGATCAACGTCATTCACCATATGAACAAGATGAAAGAAAAAAAACACATGATAATCTTGCTAGATGCAGAAAAAGCATTTGACAAAATCCAACACCCCTTCATGCTAAAAGTTCTGGAGAGAACGGGCATACTAGAGCCGTACCTAGAAATAATAAAGGCAATATACAGCAGGCCAGTGGCCAGCATCAAAATAAATGGAGAGAAACTTGAAGCATTTCCTCTAAACTCAGGGACAAGACAAGGTTGTCGACTTTCACCATATCTCTTCAATATAGTACTTGAAGTTCTTCCTAGAGCAATACGACAACTAAAGGAGATCAAAGGATAAAAATTGGAAATGAAGAAGTCAAATTATCCCTATTCGCAGATGATATGTTAGTATACATAAGCAACCCCAAAAATTCCACCAGAGAACTCTTACAGCTGATAAACACCTTCAGCAAAGTGGCTGGATACAAAATTAATTCAAAAAAATCAGAAGCCCTTCTTTATACAACAAACAAATGGGCTGAGAAAGAAATAAGGGAAACAACCCCCTTCACAATAGCCACAAACAACATAAAATACCTGGGGGTAACTCTAACCAAGCAAGTAAAGGACCTGTACAACAAGAACTTCAAGCCCTTGAAGAAAGAAATGGAAGAGGCCTTTAGAAGATGGAAAGATCTCCCATGCTCATGGGTAGGTAGGATCAACACAATAAAAATAGCCTTCCCACCAAAAACAATATATAGATTCAATGCAATTCCTATCAAAATGCCAACACAATTTTTTATAGACTTGGAAAGAGCTAGCCTCAATTTCATACGGAACAACAAAAAGCTCAGAATAGCTAGCTAAATCAATCCTGTACAATAAAAAAACATCTGGAGGTATTACCATCACAGATTTCAAGCTGTACTACAGAGCAATAGTTGTAAAAACAGCATGGTATTGGTATAGAAACAGACCAGTATATCAATGGAATCGAATTGAAGATCCAGAAATAGACCCACACACTTATGGCCACCTAATTTTTGACAAAGAAGCCAAAACAGCACAATGGAAGAAGGACAGCATCTTCAAAAAATGGTGCAGGTCCAACTGGATGTCCATTTGTAAAAGAATGAAGCTAGACCCATACCTATCACCTTGTACAAAACTTAATTCCAAGTGGATCAAAGACCTTAACATAAGGCCGGTCACACTAAATCTACTAGAAGAAAAAGTGAGAGAAACCCTCGAACTAATTGGCACAGGCGACAACTTCCTGAACAGAACACCAACAGCTCAGGACCTGAGACCAGCAATCAATCAATGGGACCTCATGAAACTGAAAAGCTTCTGTAAGGCAAAAGACACTGTCATTCGAACAAAACAGCAGCCTACAGACTGGGAGAAATCTTCACCAACCCCACATCTGACAGAGGGCTAATATCCAAAATCTACAAAGACCTCAAGAAATTAAATGCCAAGAAACCAAATAATCCAATCAAAAAATGGGGGACAGAGCTAAATAGAGAATTCACAAAGGAGGAATCCCTAGTGGCTGAGAGACACTTGAAGAAATGCTCAACATCCTTAATCATCAGAGAAATGCAACTCAAGAGGACTCTGAGATTCCATCTAACACCTGTCAGAATGGCTAAGATAAACAGTTCAAATGACAGCACATGTTGGCGAGGGTGTGGAGAAAGGGGAACTCTCTTCCATTGCTGGTGGGAATGCAGGCTTTTGCAATCACGATGGAAGTCAGTCTGGCAATATCTTAGAAAACTTGGAATAGCTCTGCCACAGGACCCAGCCATACCACTTCTGGGTATACACCCAAATGCCTCTTCACGGAATCATAAGGAAGTTTCCTCATCTATGTTTAAACCAGCCTTATTTGTAATAGCTAGAAACTGGAAACAACCCAGATGTCCCTCAACCGAAGAATGGGTTAAAAAACTGTGGTACATCTACACAATGGAATATTATTCAGCTATCAGGAATAATGAAATTATGCAATTTTAGCCAAATGGATGCAACTAGAAAAACTCATCCTGAGTGAACTAACCCAGACTCAGAAGGATGCATATGGCATCTACTCACTTATAGTAGGATTTTAGCTATATAGTAGAATGTATCGATACTACAACTAACACACCAAAGGGAACTTGGACATAGACTTCTTATTTTTTATTTTTATTTATTTTTTTATATATTAGTTATTTTTTTCTATTTTTTAGTCTTTTTTATCTATTGTATGCTTATTGGCTTATTTGTTTAGTAGTTCTCTCTCCCGGGCAACGAGACACTTTTCACAGATGGTACTGCTTCGTAGACCCCCAATGAATGAAGAGGCTCTTGGTCCTCATACGACCTCTCAACTGAGATGAGGGACTGTTGTATAAGGACACCCCACCCCAGAGAAATGGGATAGAAGGGTTAGGAGGTAAAGAAAAAAAATGAAATGTGATGTTTCGGCCTTTTACTACTAACTGTCATGAACTGTTTAGGATAATTAAGAAATGCAAGCTAATGGTTATGTAAGCCAGTCATTCTGTTAGGTACTATGACAGCCTATTATAGTTACTTGCCAAGCTAATCAGAAATAAACCTGCTAAGAGACAAGCAACATCTGCTTACCCTAATATAAGAAATAGGGCCTCTTCAAAAACCTCAAGAGATCTGCAGAATATGGCATTCAAAGATGTTTTCGTAACTTTAGATTTTTTTATATCAAGACATATCAGCTCCTGACAGCACCCCCTATTCTCCTCCAAGTAGAAGATGAGCATCGAAGAATCTCCAGTGGGAGATGACTGAATTAGTCGCAAGCCTATCTCTTGGTAGGAAAAGCCCCTTGCTCCAACTGTAGACAGAATGCTGTCCAAAAAGGACAAAACCTGGAAGCAGGTAAGTCGACAGCCTAGCTCTGCCAAGACAGGGTAGGTAAGTCCTTCATAACCCCTGCTCTACAATCAATGTCTGCCAGAGAAATGGGGCCAAATGACTGAAGATCGATGCTGTAATATATGGAGAGAAAATGGGAACTGTCCAGGCAGCCACTGGTATGTCATTTCTTAGTTTGGGAAGCTACAGGCCCTGTACTTCCTATAAAATCAGATATATTTATCCCTCTCAGGTCTCTGAGGTGGTTGAAGAACAGATAGCTAGAGTCTCAATTAAATTTTGAGTTGTTTAGGAGTCAAGAGAGTGTTATAAATCTAAGTAGATACTTTTAAAATTGTGTTGCAGGTTAGTATGAATGTTGAGTCAGATATAGAACTTTAAACTCATGGAGATGGTTAGATAGTAGAATGTTAAAGTCAGGTACCAAATACATATGGACTGGTCATTGGGAATGTACATTAAGCCATATAACCCTCATAACTGTGGCCTAATTACCTCTGTTGTACTGTATTGTATTTATTATTATAAGAGAAAGAGCCATTTGTTGGACTGAAAGGGGAAACTGTAGGGGGAAATAAGATATACCTTAAACTTAAATGAAAAAAAAAGGGAAGAGGATGGGGGGTTGAGGGTGGGAGAGTGGGACTGGAGGGGGAATAGGGAGGGGACTGCGATTGAGATGTAACTTGAAGAAATAAAAAAATAAAAGCCAATTATTATTAATCCTTTTAAAAAATGTGTTCCTATAAGTGCATATGTGTATATGTGCACATGTACACATACCTGTTTTGGACAGAGGTCTGTGACTCAGTGTCCACAGAACTTTTCACTTTTGGTTATGATAAAAGGGAGTGCAAAGCAACATTTTGCAGCCACAACTTTCCACAAACCATTTGGGGCACCAAAATGTCAATATATCAGCTTCCTCTAGCGTAAGTGGCATGTTACATCCTTTCCTGGGGTGTGTGAGGACCTCCTTTATGACAGGCCTAATTTTATGTATACAGTTCCAAGATGTCGACATCCTCTCATAGAAATCGCATGGCCAGTGGTCAGCACCACCAACACTCTATACAGATAGACTGTCAGTGATAATAACATACTTTGCTTTACCCACCAGGTGATTCTCTTCACAGACAAGACTGAGACCTTCTACCCTAAAGAGAAAATATCATCATTTTGCAATGTTCTAAAGCCAAGATATGCCAAGGTGTATACTTTCAAGGAAGAGATAAGAGGCTGTAAATGATAAATATTTCCTTAAGGAGATATATAGTTCTCCAGAGTGGGGTGTCCGGGAGGAGAGGGTAGGAGGGTAGGATTGGGAGGTGTGGAAAGAGGGCACAGTGATGTATGTGTAACTTGAAGTAATAAATAAACATAAAAAAAGAGATATGTACTTATAATCCCCATGCCTTTCAATCCATAAAGCTGTTGTCAGTCCCCCACTGATGAGGCAGCCTGCTTTCTTGAGATGTAGCTCAGGAATGATAACCAATTTGCTTCCTCTTCTTTCAACTTTCTGACTCCAAGAAGTTATACAGATATTTATTTTTTCCAACCTGCCTGGCATGGTATTTTCTCTAACCCAGTAAACAGCCCCTTCAAAGTTCCCTTATGGGCCAATATTTCTTTTTAAGATTTATCTTATTTTTAAGTTTGTGCATGTATATATCTCTGAGTCTGTGTGTGGATAAATGTGTTTGAGTGCAGGTGCCTGTGGAGGTTAGAGGCTCAGTATCCCCTAGAGCTTCAGTCATAGGAAGCTGTGAGCTGTTTAGATCCAAACTTGAGTACTTGGCAAGAGAAGTATGCACTTTTAACTGATGGGTCATCCATCCAGCCCCCTGGGTTCCTTTTTAAATTCTTTTATCTATGAGACAAAAGACTTTGTTTGAAGAAGTTTCTGCCCCATGGTGACAGTTCCTTGATTACCATGGATGCTCTTCTTAGTTATCAATTGCATTTCTCTAAAGGGACGTTATGATTTTCACCATGAATTCCATTCCTTTCAGAACCTGACTCCAGCCTGACTGTAAACACACAAAATCCTGCTTCTGTTCCTGCATTCAGCTCCAGCAACTGCTAATAGTGAAGAATGCCTTCAATAAAGCTAGCTATATAAAACCTTGAGGCTTTTGCAGATGCTGTTCCAGCTAGGAGTGTGGTATTAACTCTAGGGTCAATTTGCATGTCCCCTTCCCTAAGCGTTTTTTCCCATGGTCATTATAGATAGTATTCTTTGTATCTCCATTATTGCAGGGCCTTCAGATGTGAAACCACTCAGAAGTGATATTTCTCTAAGTGGACATTTTCCCTTCTGAGAATTGTTTGTAAATAAGACACCCATCATAGCCTGAAATCAGTAGTTTTCGCTTTGTGTATCTCACTGAAGTAAAGCCAAGGGAAAGGTTTTGAAATTGGAAATTAAAAATGCACATATTGCCTTACCTTGTTAGGAGGACTTTGCATACAGTGAAACAATAGCTGGATTTAACTGTATTAATAGAGCAAATAACTGAACAACAATAGTGGGGATAGATAATTAAGTAGAGGAACAAATTGTATCAAGAAAAGTGATATAAATGTTGATCCCTTTCTATGTGCTAGATTCCTGTCTCCTCAGGCATGGATTTTTCCCAGAAAAACTTCACAATAGATAATGTAGCTAAAAGTGTCACAGAGGTTTTTCTTTAAAAAGTAAACAATCAAAAAGGCAAAATCCTATTGTCTTAGTGTTTGTATTCCTTTGAAGAGACACCATGATCACAGCAACTGTTATGAAGGAAAATATTTAATTAAGGATGGCTTACAGTCCAGAGGTTTAGTACATTGTCCTCATGGGGGGAAGCATAATGACATGGAGGCAGGCACAGTGCAAGAGAAGTACGTGAGAGTTCTACATCTGGATCCCCAGACAGCAGGAAGAAAGTGGAACACTGGGCCTGGCTTGAGCATCTGAAACCTCAATGCCTCCCCCCATGGAACATTTCCACCAACAAGGCCACACTTCCAGTAATGTCACTCCCTGTTGTTACACCCTGTGGTTCTATGGAGACCATTTTAATTCAGACCACTCCACCTACTCCAAATCTCAGGTAGGAAGTAGTGAAGCTAGGCTCAATCTTTCCATTGCTGTCATTATTGATTTCATTCTACCAACCCTCAAGTATTCTACCTTTCCAGATCCCCCTCCTAGTTAAATGGTACTTTCATTGGTCAGTTTCTCTTTTATTAAAAATGCCTAATTACTGTGTTATTGGAGTTTTTTCAGACAGTGAACATTTGTCATTATGTGGACATATGATGAACTTGTAGATTTTCTTTCAAGCAATGACCTAAACATTTTGAAAAGAGAATGGCATCAGTGAGGTTCTCATTTGAAAAATATAGTTCACACCAAACAAAGGTTCAGAAAATATGAGAACTTTTATCCACAGTAATATTCATCAGTTTCTCAACTTGATAATTTCTTCTAATCCTTACAATTATAGAGATTTGAAATACACAATAAATATTACTCATATTTTCATAGAGAGTCCATTTAAATAGAAGAACTTGGGAAACATTTTGAATGAAGCCATATATATGTGTACATTTCTTGAATCTAGTTTGAATTTGCCCTTAAAAGTTGTAAAACAGAAACAAAGGCCAAAATTTCCAGGAACTTTGTATGAACAAACAAAACAGAACAAAACAACCAACCAAACAAAATGAAACAACTGTTTCCAGGAACTTTTATTACTAATTCAATTAAATATTTAACATTTGTATTTTCTTTCAGCAATCTACTCTAGAACTCCTCAAAAGAGAAAATACAAACAATGGCCCAAACAATTAGCAATTCTTTTCAGGAATGTTACATCAGGCAAAAAACATTTCTTCCACCTTCCTAGAAGTTCCTGAAAATTTATCATGAAAATAAACTCACTAAGAATTCATGAGACTGGATGAACTCAGAAATTAAAGAAAGAGGGGAGGAAGAGTAGAAAAAGAAGACAAGTTAGGAGAAGACTGCTTTGTGAGTGTTCACACTGATCCTAAGAGCTTTGTAGAAACATCCCTCATGGCAGCAAAATGTCAGAATTCTGGTTCAATGAGAAATATTAAAGAGAACAAAGTAACAAGTTGGAAAAGAAAAAGAAAAATCACAGGGGAATATGGATGGATTGCAATTAATTTATTTGGGCCAAAAACCAGGTTTTGCAAATAAACTGTTTGTTTATACAGAATTGACCCATCTCCTATTGAAATAAAATGACTTGGAATGAAACTATCCTTCATCTCCTTGGCATGGTTAGTGACTCCTTCTGAGGCACTAACAATACATGTCAGTTCACAGGTTCTAGGAATGCTGTCCCTGTTCTACATTATTTCAGTGACTAGAGGAATCCCCAGTAGACCATGGTCTCCCTGACTTTCATCTAGCTTAGAAAGAAACAGGAACCCAAAGTACAAACTACACCTCACAAGGCCACCAATTGGAAGAATATTTCAGAACCATAATTTCTCTCTTTCACAGTTCCTCAACCACAGGGTCCATTTCAATTACACAATGTAGCCTCATGGAATGAGAACTGATATCCTCCAGAGATACAGGGACATCTTGCTTGATGAAGATGCTCTGTGGCTAAAAACACAATTTTTTTTTATTATTTTCCCTTAAATATTTTTTTCCTTTAAGCTTGTATTTGTCTATTTTATGAGACAATTAGATGGCAAATTTCTAAACCCAGAACTGATTACTCCCATGTGTCCTTCACAAGTGTCTTCTAAGGACAAAGCCACCATACCCATAAAACACAGTTGCCACTGATAAAATTCTAGAAGACTTCCTGTCCATAATCACAAATTTAATGAAACTGTCACCTAGACTTTAGCTTTTTATGTCACCTATCTGTCCTTTGGGCTCTGTGCATGGCTGCACGTACAGAAATCTCAATGTATTTGGAAAATACAGAACGCAAGAGCTGTGTCTTCTAGATTCTCAGTGTTCAGTATAGCAGATTAAGTAAGCATCCTAAGTCTATATTACAAGAATAAAATTGTGTGACTCTAGCCTGTGAATACCAAATGCATTTGAGGATGGACATATTTTACTGTGGTGACTACATTGGGTATAGGGAGGGTGCTCCTCTCAGCACCAGTTTGAAAAGAGCTGTGTACAATGTTCCTCTGTTTCTGCAGACAGTGGCCTCATGACCATCACACATACCACTAGCATCTCTGCCTTCCCACCTTTTACTCCTTACTTGTGACACCCTCATCATTATCTTATAAGGTTTGAGTCTAGCAAAAGGCTATCGTGAGCTCCCTAAGGCTATGTCTAGTAAGTTATAGTAAAATAATTAATGCTCTCTTTTCCTCCATATCTCAGCAATGACTTTGTCTTTGGGGACAAGTCTTCTATTTGTAAAAGATAGAGAGAATAACAACAATGGCAATTCTTGCAGAGTTTTTAGGACTCAATAACTGCATTTGTTTGTTAATTTTCAGTCCTAAGAAGACTCTTAACCATTGTGAACAACTTCTAGTAAAGCTAAGTAGTATTCCACTTTGAAATAGTATATTCAAAACCCATTTAAATTTATCTGTATGACAACAAATAATAAAGGAAGTAGGCTCCAGCAATGCAGCTCAGACGGTACAGTGCTCCTTGAATAGCATGCTGGAAGCCGTGAGTTCAATCCTAGGTCTTCCTAAACCAGTTATAATGGTGCACACCTGCAGTCAAGGCACTCTGGAGGTGGAGGTAGAGGGATCAGAGTCATCATTTTCAGCACTGTGGCATATTTGAGGTCAACCTACGCTATATGTGATACCATCTCTAAAAGCAAATGTGAGAATGAGTATACTAAAAGGACAATCTAGAAGAGCCAGAGAGCAACACAGAGTAGTATGAAATGACTTGAAGAACACCACAAGGATATTCAAATGCCAAAGGTCAATCTCTCTGTTAATATTTATAATGCTCATGATTTCTGTTTCCTTATCTATTGAATCAGTAAGGCACTATCTCATAGGGACCCTTAATATTCTTTTTACTGTCATAATATTGCATCCTGAGGATATAGGCTTTTCTTATTTTTCCACAGTCTTCATGTGCCCTTTCCAGTCTATCATCGTATTTTCTCTGATTACTAAGCTTTGTCCCATTTTCTTCATCTTCATTTTGTTTCCATTTCAGGAAAATATAACCATTGCACAGTGATCACATTACCCCACTGCTTAATCTGCCACCTATAGTTCAGGTGCCAGTGTCCATGAAAGGTGGTATATAAAGACTTGAGATCAGAGTGGCAGTGTCTTCAGGGGCTATGGTCTTCTAAGAGGTAGAGTTGTAAGGCCCTCTGGGAGCTGCCTTTTTTGGTTTCTGTCTGATATTGGCCCCAATCATGAGCACAGATTCAGCAAACAATCCCCAGACAAATCTAGTATCTGAACCTAACGAACTATAAACTCAAATAGAGTCCTCTTAACTCCATGAGTAGCCTGTGTTTAGTATTTTGTAATAGTAACACAAAGTTGTTGCAAACTGCGCATTTCAGTGGTATCTTCATTGCTGTTATTACAAATTTAGACATCGTGGGTCTCTTTCATTGGTTCTGCCATGCTCCTGTTCCACCATCCCATATTACACCATTAATCTGTCTGCATGGTTGCAGCCCTAATGACTCTCCTTCCTTTGCCAGTTAGAATATATCTTTCTAGACATTCTGATTCTTACATGAGCTAGCTGTACCCTTCAGGGAGTGTTTTCTCCTTTCAACTGGACTAATCCAGTGCTCATTTAACCTCTCATTCTTAGTGTCACTGCTCTTTAAGAATTTCCTTCTCCATTATCCAACTCTGTCAAGTGCTTCTTTGTTCACCCACGTTATTCACCTAAGAGACTCCCATGACTGTACAGACTCTTATACTTGTTGCTTTTCTGTGCATATTGTCTTCAAGAATTCTGTCATATCAGAGAGACTATGTGATGGGCTGGTGATGCAGCTCCAAGGTAGAGCACTTGCTCAGCATTAAGAAAGCCCCAGGTTCCATGTCTCTTATTTTAAGAAAACAAAAACAGCTAAATTGTTTGTATGGCAAGGGCAGTATCTTCAGCATGATGAAATTACATCCTATCAGGCAGTCCAGAGACTGAAAACAGTAAATATTTGTGGAAGTTATAAATGAGGACATTTCCGTAGGTCACAGGTGGATGTAGATAACTTCTAGGGCAGTGAACAGTGGCCACAAATGTAGAGCTAATGCCCTGATAGGATTGGGAAAGGGAATCAGAGTTTGCATTTTCCCACTGTCATGATTTTTATGCACAAGTGGCAGTTAAACAGATGGTGAGTATCACTAAAATAATGATTTCTGTTATGCCTGGTTTTCACCATCAACTTAGATTGTTAAAAGCTACCATGTGCTATGAAAAATTATCTATCATCTACTTGCAGTCTATCTTATAATAGTGGGGCAGTCTCCATGGAACCCTCTGACAGGAATCACATGATACTGCTTTGTTCCAGGATAAAACAAAATGATACCCACTCACCTTTAGAGTTTTGAAGGCATTTCTCACCCTCACCCTCACTGTGAGTGTGCTTTTCAGTGTATGACACAGACTACCCCACTCTCCATATACTTCTTTATTTCTTGACTGACTTGCTAGAGATGCAGGTGCAACCTTTTCTCTCACTCTGTGATGACACTGGCAAATGCTTTTAAATTTTTTCAGTGTTTTGAGTGTGAAATTTGTTATTTTCAAGGATGTGAATATGAATTGAGGCCAATTGGCAGTGAGTGATTTGATTAATAATCTATGCAGTACATACATATGTGTGTGTTGTGTTTTTCATCACTGGCCAGGCAGTAAAGTGTCTACCCTGTTGAATGTGTTTTTTTGTAAGGTACAAGTTCATATATATCTTTTGCATTCATGTTATCTACTTTGCCATATAAAAATTAGGTTTTTTTTTTTTTTTCTAAAACACCAACTAGAGTTCTGTAAACATTACTCAGCCTCGGAGTGGGGTCAGGACATATAAAATATACTGACAGTTTAAAAACAGATTTTTTTTAACTATAATAATTGCAAGATTGCCTTCTTGTCTTCATTCTTCTAATATACCAAATGCAACTGTCTTTTAGTATTCTTAATGGAATCAACACTTATGGCATTTCATCACTTCAAAATGTTAACATAAAATTTAAAACTTATGTTTGGTCCCTGATATGCATCGTATATTCTTATTTTTGCCTATACATATAAAAACCCTTATGCTATGATATTTGACTTCCAGTGGATGGTTGGAATACCATTATCATTGGCCATTTGATCTCCCATGAAAAGGGGCAACATGTCCTTATTTCTGTTAACTAGGTCTCAAAAAATTTGTCCGTTCTTAAATAAATGAAAGTATGAAAAATTGGTGAGGAGAGTAGTGTCCTTTAGAAAATAGACCTTGCCTTTAGGCTTCTGTAATCTACAACTGATTTAATAAGATTTATTCCTTTTTTGATTTATGAAACACTCTTTGTAGTTGAGAAATAACTCAGCATTATTCCAGACAGGAGATGAAGAATGACCCTTTTCAGCCCTTAAAAGGAGCTTTACCACCATTCTTTTAGGCAGAGGAATAAGACTGCTAATCTTAGACACATCCCCTACAGATGGTCCTGGTCAAGTTCAGTTGCTTGGGATGAAAGTGTGAATTGTATGCCTTCATTATAGTAAAAGAACTGAGTGTAGCTGAGGGAAGTTATATGTTTTCCTAGGTAAATGGCAAATGGTTTGACTCCAGTCTGGACTGTAATGCTTGCTAGAAGCACTTTGTTCTCGAAAGAAAATCTCAAAATGCACAAATTGCAGCAGATGTTTTCTTAACGTGTCCTGGTGAAACAATTTTGATGGGTGGTTATGAACTTGTATGTAATGTTTACTTCTGAAATGCCATAATTGCTTTTGGAACTATTTGAGGCATTCTGAATTGTATCTGTTTTTATTGAAATATGGAATTATATTGCCAGTTTATGAAGTGGCATCTTTTTGATGCATGGAGTTTCTAGATATATTTGTTATCCATCACAAGCAAACCAGATAAGTAAATATTACAACCATAGCTGAAATGCTTCTTTTTTTTACATGAATAAATGAAAACCATTTTGAATCTGAGGGCAGAAATACTCTATCTATAGACTGACAAGTTGTATATTTGTTTGGTTTCCTAATATTGGTGTCTGGCTACTACACTGTGAGTGAAAGAAATGTCTGTCTGCTGCATGACAGAGCTTCCAAGACAGGAGGCTGTCTCCTTGGGGGAAGCCAAAAGGTCAACATAAAGAGGTCCTTAGTTCACATTAAGTAAAATTGGCTGGGGTAAAACCACATACCCTTCCAGCCTAGCAAACCATAGCTTATCTATTCAACTATATCAAAACCCCTGTGGCTTCCAAACTCCTCCCATAAATATTTATTGAACACAAAATATTATATTAAGATGTTTAAAGTAATAGGCATTTGATATCATTTGAACATTAGTGTCTGATAATTTTATGATTATTCTGTCTTCAAAGAAACTAAATATGATTCACATGGACAACATGAAGAAACTTTTTCATATATAGCTTATCATGCAGAATGTCATTTAATGGCTAAGTAACCTCTCTCCTACTTAACACCACCTGTCAACATGACACGGTCAAGAGTTATCTGAGAAAGTCTCAATTGGGAAATTTCTTAGATCTTGTAGGTCTGTGGGTGTGTCTGTGGGGAACTTTTGAAACTGCTAAGTGATATAGAGGACCCTCTACACAGCGGGAAGTACCATTCCTAAGCAGGAGTTGTGGACAGTATAAGAAAGCTAGTTGAAAACAAACTAGGCAACAAGTCAGTAAACAGTTTTCTTTCACGATTCCTGTCTCTCTCTTGTATAATTCCTGCCTTGATGTGTTGAAGTAATTAATTAAATTATTACCAGTATTTATATTATAGTTATTTGCAGCAGTGTTATTCGTTAACACTCCATATAAATAAACACACAGGCACCTGATGGATTTTAAAAAATCTTGGCTTCAATTGTGCAATCTTAACTCAACTAAGCTAGCTTTTAATACTAGCTTAGTTGAGCTAAGATTTATATACATATGTCTCTTTGAGGTGTTATTCTCCATGCTATGCCAATGTTCCAGGCCATGTAGAATGATATTCTTCCATCTAACCCATTGAGTGTCTACTCCTTTCCTCCCCCAGGCTTCTTCTTCCTGTGATTTCTTTTTATACAAAAGCCTGGGAACCTTCTCCCCCGTCTACCTCTCCTCTACCTAATTCAGGCTTCAGACACTTTATACAATCAATCAATTTTAAATTAAGTAGAGCAGACTTACACAAAAAAAAGACAGGTATATGTGACAATGTCCTCATCTGGAGTGTCACCAGATTTTTTTGGGGGGAGCCAGTAAATAACATTAAACACATAGCAGCCTAGGACAACCCACAACATTGATGAACCTAAATGAAGGATTGTGAGCAGGAAGGTGGAAACTAGGCTCCATTTTCTGTGTTATAATTCCTGCATATACAAACATACAGCTGGTCTCTGTGTATTGATTATTTCAAACAAATAATGACTGAGTAAAGTGACTTGTTAATTTTTTTCTTAGGCATAGCTTTATTTACTTAAATAAAAAATATATGAGGAAAACATTACCATCAATATGTCTGATAGTGCAGATATATTGGTCAGATAAATGCATGAATTTGGTGATTGTCTGTAAATGTATTTAGAGGAAAAGGAACAATTTTGCAGACAGGTCACATTTGTACCAGCATTGCACACATTTTTATTGAAGTTAATATTATCTTGGGGATGCTTGATAAAATATCACTGTCATCTCAGATTTCTTGGGTGGTGCACATGGGTCATGGGAGTATTTCTGTCTCCCAGGTGATATCAATGACCCATTCTTACTCACCACCCTGGAAGGCTTAAGGCAAGACCATGCTACAAATAACACCAGGAGCAGGGCAGTGCTTTCCCCAACCCACTGGGTAGAATATGATGACTTCATCAGTAGATTGATAGGGTAGAAACTATGTTACATGTTCTTTCATGCATTCCAGCATCTACTAACATCTAGATTGTCTCTGTGTGTTTATGACATTTTCAAACAAATAATGACTCAGTAAAATGGCTTGTTAAGCTACTTTTTCTTAGGCATAATTTTATTTACTTAAAATAGTAACCTACAGATTGGGAAAATATTTTTACCAACCTCACATCTGACAGAGGGCTAATATCCAAAATTTATAAAGAACTCAAGAAATTAAACAGCAAGAAACTAAATAACCCAATCAAAAAATGGGGTACAGAGCTAAACCAAGAATTCACAAAAGTTAAATCTCTAATAGCTGAGAGACACTTGAAGAAATGCTCGACATCCTTAATCATCAGAGAAATGCAACTCAAGACGACTCTGAGATTCCATCTCACACCTGTCAGAATGGCTAAGATCAAAAGCTCAAATGACAGCACATGTTGGCGAGGTTGTGGAGAAAGGGAAACACTCCTCCATTGCTGGTGGGAGTACAAACTTGTACAACCACTATGGAAATCAGTCTGGCGATATCTTAGAAAACTTGGAATAGCTCTACCTCAAGACCCAGTAATACTACTCCTGTCTATACATACAAATGATTCATTACCAACCCACAATGACATCTCCTAACTATGTTCATAGCAGCCTTACTTGTAATAGCTAGAAACTGGAAACAACCCAGATATCCCTCAACTGACTAATGGATAAAAAGGCTGTGGTACATTTACACAATGGAATACTACTCAGATATCTGAAACAAGGAAATCATGCAAATTGCTGCCAAATGGCTGGAACTAGAAAAGCTTATCCTGCGTGAGCTAACCCAGACTCAGAAAGATGCACTTGGCATGTACTCACTTATAATTGGAGTTCAACCATATACTACAGGATAGCTATCCTACAACCAACAGACTGGAAAGAACAGGAGCATAAACTTTGTTACTTGTTAGTGGGACACTTTGCCATAGTAGAGCAGCCATGTAGGCCCCCATGACAAGAGGAAGCTCTTAGTCCCCATATGGCCGCTGAACTGAAGGGGGCTGATATGTAGGGCACTCCGCACTGGAGGAATAGGATAGGTGGGAGAAGGGGGAGAGGGTAGGAAGGTGAAAGGGTGTGTCTGGGATAGGTGGAGGGAAGGGACTGTGATGGAGATGTAAATTGAAGTAATAAATAAACAGTAAACAAATGTGTATAGGGAAATCAGATTGCCATTTTCTTTTTAAAATATTTTTTAATTGTTTGTTTGTATATGTGTCTATGTTTCAGTGTGCCCATGTGCATGCAGGTATATAAGGAAAGCAAAGGTAATGGATAACCCTGGAGCTAGAGTAACAGGATGCTGTGATTTATACAACATGGGTTCTGGCAAAAGAGCTCAGGTCCTTTCCAAGAGGAGTACATACTCTCAGCCACTGAAATGTGTGTCTGCATCCCAATACCTTTTTAAAGGAGGAACAAATAAGTTATGGTAAGCTACGGATCAATTAAAACAATCTAAGAATCAAACACAGTTCTGAAAGAATTATTTAGGATATTATTTGCAAACGGCTTCAAAAGTGTGAAATGTATTATTTTTTTATATAAGTACTTTATTTTTTTTCTTCAAGTTAGATCTCAGTCACAAACCCTTCCCTATTCCCCCTTCCTGTCCCACCCTTCCACCCTCTTCCCCCCCAACAGCTTCTCTTTTCTTTTCAATCCAACAAATGGTTCTTTCTCTTATAAGAGTAAATTCTATACAAAACAGCAGAATTAAATATGCCACATTTATGAGAGTTAAATGGCCCAGTATACCTTCCCAATGTCCAGTCCATACATATTTGGCCCCTGACTTTAACCTTCTACCTTCTAACCATCTCCCTGAGTTTAAAGTTCTATAACTGACTCAGCTTTCATACTAACTTGCATCACTATTATAACCATCTTCTTAGATCTAGAACGCCCTCTTGATTCCTAAACAACTCAAGATTTAGCTATGAGACTCAAGCTGTCTATTCTTCAACCACCTCAGAGAGCTGAGAAGGATAAATATATATAATCAGATATAATCAGAAATGTGTTATTTTTAAGAACTTGAATATGATGTGAGCCCAAATGAATGCTTTCTAGACCCCAGGGGTTTATGGGAAATCCTACTAGACTGTCAACCAAAGAAGAACTCCCAAAGTCTCCATTACTAAAATGTCCTAGTGTCCTGTAAAATAGGCATTTCAGATCCAGAGATCCATAAAGCATTAAAGATACTTCATTAAAACATTAAAATGCATAGGACAGAAGCTTCTAGAATTAAAGCAATACCTGTACTTTTAACCTAGTAATTATATTCAGTTTGAGAAACTTGTAATAAAGATAATACAGATACTTCACAAAATATCCATGAACTAGAACAGGAGGTCACATATTTGGCCTATGTAAGTCAGTGAATGCTGTGTGTCTGTATTAGGATTGATTATGTAGTTAAAGTATACTAACTTAACTAGTGCATAATTTTGTGATTGAAAATATCTGTTCTTTAGAAGTATTGGGTCTTATGACATCAGGAATCTTTTCTTTTTTAAATTTATTTATTTATTGCTTCAGGTTACATCTCCATCATAGTGTCCCCTTTCCACTCTCCCCAGTCCTGCCCTCCCATCCTGTACCCCCTAACCCTTCCATCCCACTCCTCTGTAGTGGAGTGTCCCTACAAAACATTCCTCCGTCCCAGTTCAGCATTTATATGAGGGCCAAGAGTCTCCTCATACACTGGAGGCCTACAAAGCAGTACCACCAGCAAAAAGTATCTCAATGACAGGGAGAGAAAACAAACAAATAATAATAAAAAAAGTCTATGTCCATATTCCCTTTGGTGCATTGGTTGTGGTATAGATATCCTGTACTATATGGCTAAAATTCAACTATAAGTGAATAGATGTCATGTGCATCCTTCTGAGTCTGGGTTAGCTCACTCAGGATGAGTTTCTCTAGTTCTATCCATTTGGCTGCAAATTGCATGATTTCATTGTTTCTGATAGCTGAGTAGTATTCTATTGTGTATATGTACCACAGATTTTTAATCCATTCTTCAGTTGAGGGACATTTAGGTTGTTTCCAGTTTCTAGCTATTACAAATAAGGCTGCTATGAACATAGATGAGGAAACTTCCTTGTGATTCGTTGAGGAGTCATTTGGATGTATACCCAGAATACATCCCAAGGCAGAGCTATTCCAAGTTTTCTAAGATATCGCCAGACTGACCTCCATAGTGGTTGCACAAGCCTGCACTCCCACCAGCAATGGAGAAGGGTTCCCCTTTCTCCACATCCTTGCCAGCATGTGCTGTCAGTTGAGTTCTTTATCTTAGCCATTCAGTCATCTTGAGTTGCATTTCTCTGATGATTAAGGATGCTGAGCATTTCTTCAAGTGTCTCTTGGCCTTTAGGAATTCCTCCTTTGTGAATTCTCTGTTTAGCTCTTTTCCCCATTTTTAATTGGATTATTTGGTTTCTTGGCATTTAATTTCTTGAGTTCTTTGTAAATTTTGGATATTAACCCTTTGTCAGATGTGGTGTTGGTGAAGATTTTTTTCCCAATCTGTAGGCTGCCATTTTGTTTGAATGACAGTGTCTTTTGCCTTACAGAAGCTTTTCAGTTTCATGAGGTCCCATTTATTGATTGTTGGTCTTAGGTCCTGAGCTGCTGGTGTTCTGTTCAGGAAGTTGTCACCTGTGCCAATGATTTCGAGGGTTTTTCCTACTTTCTCTTCTAGTAGATTTAGTGTGACCAGGTGTATGTTAAGGTCTTTGATCCAGTTGGACTTAAGTTTTTGTGAAGTGATAAGTATGGATCTAATTTCATTCTTTTACATGTCGACATCCAGTTAGACCAGCACCATTTGTTGAAGATGCTGTCCTTTTTCCATTGTACGGTTTTGGCTTCTTTGTCAAAAATTAAGTGACCATAGGTGTGTGGGTTCATTTCTGGTCTTCATTTCGATTCCTTTGATCCAATGGTCTGTTTGTATACCAGTACTATGCTGTTTTCATTACTATTGCTCTGTAGTACAGCTTGAAATCTGGGACATCAGGAATCTTTATACAACTAAAGATCTTATGGAATAGGAAATGGCCAAGGTAGGCTTACCTTATGTAAAATGCACTGGTGTCAGGATGCTATACAGAAATGATGGATGTGAGACGATGATGATGGTTTAAATTCCATGAAACTGAGAGGAAAAGCATCAGGGAATAGTCTGTGAGAAACACAAAAGTGTATCCATAAAGAAGCACAAGTGTTGGGCTTAAGTAAGACAAAACAGGCTGTCAGGAGAATCTATGGAGCATCTTCTGCTTTTTCAACATAGAACTCTCTGCTTTTCTTATTTACATTTTCAAAACCCTGCTAATAAAAGTTCAATTATTACATAATATAAATGTTTGTTAGAAAAATAAGACTGTGAATGAGCACATGAGATATCACATATGACTTTTTTTTTATCTTAAAGAGTTACCCATTACAGAGAAGAAATCTGTGACCAATCATTCTCAGAATCACAGAAAAAGAAGTGAACTAGATAAAACCCCTTGCCTCCATTCTGCAGACTGGATACCAAAGGCCTTCTCCTTACTCATCTGAGCTTCTAGTTCTCATTTCAGAATCCTCTCAGCCTCTTCACTGCCCCCTTTTGGCTCTTCTTTGCTGAATATTTCAATATTAATCATATCAGATTAGGATAAGTATGAATGTGTGTGTGTGTTTGAGCATGTGCACATGAGCTGAGTGAAATATAGTCTTGCAGTTACAGATGGCACATTAAGAAAAAGAAATACAGTAAATGAGTGAAATATATTCTCATTCACAATTTCCTAGAGGCCCGTTGGTTGTTAATTGAAACTTTTGTCTACTTTATTGAACAATAAAAGTGGCAGCAACTACCCCCAGGTGTCCTTTAGTATAAAAGGAGGATAAAGGGTTCCTGGCAAAGGTGACAGAAATTAATGCAGTGAGCCCAGCTATCAAGCATTCTGATGTGTGAATTGCTTGATATTTCTATAACACTGTCTTATGATTGGAAATGTTATCGCTTCTACTGAATCAATAGAAAATGTTAAAGCTCCAAAGAGCCCCAATTACTAACTAAAGCTAGAAGGTTAACATCTGGGAGCTGAAGAGATAGAAACAATCTCTATTGTCATACCTCCCTGACAAGTAAATGTCAGAAACATAACGCCTTTGCCTGGTCTCAGCACGGAGCACACGTGAAAGAGTGATTGTGACGCTGCCTCCAGTCAAATCGCCTGTCATTTCAGCTTTGACACAGAATTACTTTTGTTTTATGCATCTATTAACCTTGAACTATCAGCATTTGTTTTAATGTTCCAGACTGAAAGGATGTAAATGTTCTTCTCTCATGCAGAAGGTATCTGCGAGACAAGGCAGCATGCTACTTAAATTGGGGCTGGTCTGCTTGGGAAGGCACAATGAGTGGGATTGAAAGAACCCTCCCTATCCCAAACTGTAATTCATCCCTTCAAGCTTGCTGTGACACATGCACTCTGCTGCGTGTTCAGGGCGTCTTCCTTTCCTTAGAATGGGTTACCAAACTCTCACACCATGGAGTACTCACACAGCTGCCATGTAATATTTTCAGTAGAGGGAACTGGCTTTGGGGTAAGAGGGGAGAAAGAAGCTGTAAAATGTTTCTTAGTGTAGAAAAACAAGCAGAGGATAAAAAAGTAAATTTGATGTGAGCCTCAGTGTTTTCTCATTTTTACTTCTTTTCCATAATGTTTAGATCTTGAGTTTAAACAAACCACATCTTCCCAATAACCTCATCAGCTATCTTTTAAACAGTGTATGCCTTGAATGCCTCGTCCTGGCAAACAAGATAAGGTGTCCCTACAGAAAGTGTTGCAGCTTTGCACCCGACTTGCTCTTTCTGTCCTCATCTCTTTGTGAAAGATGTCTATACCATTTTAGAGTTCAGCTTTCTGCAGACAAGCAGGATGAATGCTGTCTAGTCTTCTTGGGTAACTGGTAGCTCAGTAGAGAGGTTCATGTGAAGCAGGCCTTCAAATCTTGACAGCCTACAAGAGATAATACTCTGATCCTCTTGTTGGTTCTTCCCTGGATCTTTCATTAAATGCCCATTGATTGATTGCTCTGACTCTTAGGTTTTCAGCTCATTCCCAATGAATGTTGTCTTTCCTGTTTAAAGAACCTCGATTGAATCACATTACTATTTATATGTGGCAACTGTTCTGCTAATATCAACCACAGGTACTGTAACAGTGACGTAGAGGTCACCATGATCCCTTCCATTTCTCCCCATCTATCACTCTTTCTCTTTCTCTTTTTTTTTATAATTTATTTTTTATTTCTTCAAGTTACATCTCAATCACAATCCCCTCCCTACTCCCCCCTCCAGTCCCACCCTTCCACCCTCCTCCCC
>CAJQZJ010008587.1:4135994-4159143 GCA_907164525.1 Lophiomys imhausi | reverse complement strand
CAAAAGCAAGGGCCAACAGCTAGCCTGCCACTGTCATGAGGACTCAAGTACACAAAGTCACATTAAAATCATATTCTTAATAGGTGTTCCTCAACTCCATGATGGTGTCTTGTTCACTGATATTTCCTTAGTTCTAAATAGTGCAACTGTACTTTAGCAGAAAGCAGAAGTCTGCAGGATCTCCAAATGAAGGGTATGATGAAACTTCAACATTAATGTTCAAATTAAATAGAAAAAAGAAAACAACCTCAAATAATATGGGACAATAAAACAAAGAATTGAGGAACAAGGAAGAAGGCAAGAAGAGAGGAGGAGAGGGAAGGGAATTGGAGGGGAGAGGGGAGAGGAGAAGAGAGGAGAGGAATGAAGTAACTTTACATGAACTCAGGTGATTGTACTTGGGAATAAACATGCATATAAATACAGAAATCAATGCAATAGCAATTAATAAAAGGAGATGGAGGTTTTGGTGGAAAGAAAAAGAAAGGGAAAGTATTGTAATTAAATTAAAATCTCCAAAGTAAACGGAAAAGAATCATGGTGACAAATGGAGAAGACTATGCAGAGGATCAGATGAAGAGTGTTAATAATGTGCTTACAATTAAAACAACTCAACAGGAGAATCTCTTTTAGGATATGAAATTATCCGAAATCATTTATGTGTTCCACTTTTAAAAAGGGGCCACCTCTGTGATCTCAACGGTCTAAGACTCTGGAAAGTGCTGGCAGTGGTGACAATAAAGCTGAAAGTCAACCCTGAAAATAAACCACACTCATGCAGCCTAGACTTTCACTTAAAGACTTAAAGACAAAACCAGGAAATTAAGAAAAGAAACAAACAAAATCAAACAACAAACGAACAGGCATTCCATAAGATCCATTCGGTTTAAGGTGGAAAGTATAGAATGGAGTCAAAATTTGCCCATGTTTATAGAAAGTATTGAAATCCAAAACACCAGTTGGAGGTAAGATATGATGAGGGCTGATAAGGATCCTGACAAATTTGCCACAATTGAAAGAATTTGTCAATTTTATTTTTTTAAAAAATTGTTAGAAAATCATTATCTTTATGGAAGTTAAGAATGTCAACTTCCCAAGATGGCACTTCCTTGTGAAATGTATTTTTATGTGGACAACTTCTAATGCCACCTACAGAATTCCTCAGTTTTGGAGGTTTTTTTTTTTTTTTAATTTGATGCCAGACAACATGTGTTTACTCAAAATTTACCTTGAAAAGAATATAATTATTCTTTGCTCTGTACCTTATATTTTCTTGGGTAGATCATTGCGACTCAGTTCATGCATTACATTTGGAGAATGTACTAGATGTCTTGCAACATAGAAGTAGATATTAAAAGCTTTATAAGATCAGTTCTATTCAACCATATCTAATAATTCACTACGGTCTACTATTGCTTTTCTCTATTCTTTGAAGATGCAATGACTTTTCATGTAATCATTTCTTGCAATCTGTTAGAAACTGAGAGTGTTAAAACACATATTAATTTTGTTCAATGGGCTGAGATGTTTTTCTTAGTCATCTCATCCTTTTCTGATTCCAGAAGACATGGAGAGAGAGAAAAAAAATCATTGCTTCTATTACAGTGTAAACAAACCATTTTTCATTGCCCACACAGTCATGTACTTAAAAAAAAAAACCCACTGCAAGATTTCTGGACTGGAAAATATGAAGTCTTAAAGTTAAGCTCTGCCTCAATATTCCCATGCCACATCAGAATGCCCTGTGTGGGCAATTAACTTGGTTCCAAAATTGAACCCTGTTAATAAGCACGATCTTATGCTGTCCAATGAAGATTATTATTTTCTGTTGCTCATATGGATATCGTCTGTAAGACACACTAAAAGAAAAGAAATCACACAATTTTCTGTTTTAGAAGTCTGTGTTTTACTGTAGTAATTCTCCTTTCTTCTTGTCACAGTAGCCTACATTTATTTGTTTAATAGGTTTCAGTATGGTTCTAGGGACTTAATGAAAATCTATGGGAAAAAACAATAATAAAAATGTTTTAATAAAAGCCACAGGGCTGTCGTGTCTGCTTATATCTCACCCACTGCTGATTATCTACCCTGGTGATAAAATACAAATGACTGGAAATTAGATTCTGTCCACTTGACAAATTAAACTGGGAATAAATTCATGTAAGCAAATGCTAGAAAAAGTAAAGACAAGAACACCTTTATCCATTCTAGGAAACCAGGGATTAGCTGCTGCCCATTCTGCCTAGTACATCTCCTGAAAGAAAAACCTAAGGCAGAAGTTCTAATAAATCTAATTTAAAGCTGCTTGGAAGTAGTCCCCTAGCCTCCTTCATGTAGCAAGTGATAAAAAATAAGATTGAAGCATCTGTCATCATTGCTCTTGCTTAATTTAGGAAGAAAGAAAGTCTTGAATTGTCACTATCAGAAGGTTTGGAAACTAAAGCCCCCTTTTCTGCTACCATTTAAAAGTGGTGGCAATGTATATAAAGTATAAATTAAGGGATGGAGTAATTACAACAAAGAAAACAAGTATCCTCCATAACTTGTGTCACAATAAATAGGTGATAATTTCTTCTGGGTCCTAGAGAATGGGAGTAACTTCCCTGAAGATAGATAAATGCAAGGTGAGGTTTTGAGCATTTGATAGCAACTGTCACAAACTGTTTAGGATGATTAAGAAATGCAAACCAACAGTCATTCAAACATGTCATTGTGTATGGTACTAGAGTAGTGTATCACAGATATTTTCTAAGTTAATCAGAAATCAAATTGCTAAGAGACAAGTAACATTTGCTTATCCAAATATACGGAGATAGATAGGTGGTCTTCAGAAACCTCAAGAGATCTGTAGAGTATGGCATTCAAAGATGTTTTCTTAACTTAAGATATTTTTGATATTGAGATATGTCATCTTCTGACATCACCCCCATTCTACTCCAAGTAGATGGACAATGAGCATCGAAGAATCTCCGTTTAGACATGGCTGTATTAGTGGCAAGCTTGTCACTGGGCAAGAAGAAGCCCTTGTTTAACTTGTAGACACAATGTCCGAAAACGACAAAACTTGGAAGCAGTTAAGTCGACAGCCTATCCCTGCCAAGACAGGGTAGCCAAGTCCTTCATAATTCCTGCTTTACAATTAATATTTGTCAGAGATATAGGGCCAAAAGGCTGAACATAGATGCTCCAATGTATGGAGAGAAATTGGGGACTGTCCAGGTAGCCAGTTGTCTGTCATTTCTTAATTTTGGAAGCTGTTTGCTCTGCACTTCCTGATTATTTGGGTATATTTATCCTTCTCAGGTCTCTGATGTGGTTGAAGACTAGATAGTTATAGTCTCACAGTTAAATTTCAAGTTGTTTAGGAATTAAAAGGATGTTCTAGGTCTAAGAAGATGTTTTTAAGTTGTAATGCAAGTTAGGATGGAAACTGAGTTAGGTATAGAACTTTAAACACATTGAGATAGATAGACAACAGAATATTAATATCAGTTGCCAAATACGTATGGTCTAGATATTGGGAATGCATGTTATACCATATTATTTTCATAATTGTGGCCTAATTGCTCTTATTATTTTGTATTGTATTTATTGTTATAAGAAAAAGAAGATTTTATTGGACTAAAAGGGGCAGTAGTTGAGGAGAAAAAAAAAGATATACCTTAAATTAAAACAACAACAACAAAAAAAAAAGCAGATAGGAGGGTGAGTGAGGAAGAGAGTAGGAGGAAGAGACCTGGAGCGAGAGGAGGGAGGGGACTTTGACTAAGATGTAACTTTAAGAAATAAATAAATGTTAAAAAAAAGAAAAGAAAAGTGGCTAATACCAATTAACCAATTGATTTATATTGAACAGCAATGACATGTGACCAGTTGTATTCTATAGTTTAAGAAACAGAGCCATGATTTGGAATATGCATGTGTGGGAGGTACATGTTGTCCAATGGGGAAAACCAGACAACATAGAATGGCATAACAGTTGCTGATACTAATTGGACTGATCATATATTTAACATGGAAGCTTATCAGTTAATTATGGCAGTATATCATAAAAATTAAACTCCAGTTGGTGCAAGGGGTTTTTTCCATGCCAAGAGATAGGCTTGCCACTAATTCAGCCATCTTACAGTGGAGGTTCTTCGATGCTTATCTTCTACTTGGAGTAGAATGGGGGTGCTGTCAGGCGCTGATATGTCTCGATATCAAAAAAAAAAGAAGAAAAGAAAATCTTAATTTAAGATAACATCTTTGAATGCCATATTCTGCAGATCTCTTGGGGTGTTTGAAGATGCCCTATCCATCTCTTGTATTTAGATAAGCAATTGTTGCTTGTCTCTTAGCAACTTGATTACTGGGTAGTTTAGAGAATATCTGTGATAGACTATCTGCTGTCCAAAAAGGACAAAACTTGGTAGCAGGGAAGTCGACAGCCTAACTCTGCCAAGACAGGGTAGGTAAGCCCTTCATAATCCCTGCTCTACAACAAATGTCTGTCAGAGAAACAGGACCCAAAGGCTGAAGACTGATGCAGGAATGTATGGAGAGAAAGTGGGAACTGTCCAGGCAGTCATTGGTATGCCCTTTCTTAGTTTTGGAAGCTGCAGACCCTGCACTTCCTATATAAGCAGATATATTTATCCCTCTCAGGTCTCTGAGGTGGTTGAAGAATAGACAGCTAGAGTCTCATAGTTAAATTTTGAGTTGTTTAGGAATCAAGAGGGTGTTATAGATCTAAGAAGATACTCTTACAAATGTGTTGCAAGTTAATATGAATGTTGAGTCAGATATAGACCTTTAAACTCATGGAGATGGTTAGATAGTAGAATGTTAAAGTCAGGGGCCAAATATGTATAAACTGGACATTGGGAAGGTATACTGGGCCATTTAACTCTCATAAATGTGGCATATTTATATCTGTTGTTTGTATAATACTTACTGTTATAAGAGAAGGAACCATCTGTTGGACTGGAAGGGGAAACTTCTGGGGGGAAGAGGGTGGAAGGGTGGGATAGGGAGGGGTTTGTGACTGAGATGTAACTTGAAGAAAAAAAAATAAAGTATTTATAAAAAAAAATTAAACTCCAGGAAGTTACTTAACTTTTTTTCAAGCATTGATGTTGGGGTTTTTGTTATATGGTACTGTCAGGGAAGATTACAGTAATTGGTTTTTAAATTCCACATGGTCACCTCTAAATATGACCAAACTCGGTTGTAGGTGGGAACACAAAAGTATATACACATGCATGAATGTAACAACAATAAATGGAAAAAAGAGGCCAAGAATTTGAAAGACAGCAAGGAGGGGTATATGGGGGGGTTTAATGAGGAAAGGGAAATGGAAAATTGTTAATTATATTATAATCTTAAAAATAAAAATAAAATAAACCACTGAACTAAAACGAACTAGATGAAAATATCTCAGAGCCCATCCAGAGCTAAGACTAATAAAGTAAAATGAGATGAGTAACGTTTTAAGACTGAAAATGTAGACGTCAAGGTAAAGAGAACTAAGTTTGATAAAGACATTCTATTGAGGAAAGAGTGCTCCAAAGTCTCTCATTTTTTGCACATTGTCCAGTTCTAGGTCTCTGTGTTAATTCCCATCTACTGCAAAAGGAAGCTTCTCTGATCAGAGTTGAGTGGACATTGATCCATGACTCATATTATTTCTATAGTCCATTAGCAGAATAATAGGTTTCCCCTATCGTTCATAACGTATCTAGTCTCAGGTTCCTGTCTACTTTAACAGTCCCAAATGTGGGTTCTATCTCATGGAGTTTTGGCCTTTCCAAGTTGGGTAGTTAGGGAAGTGGGGAGGATCTTGGAAGGTAGGGGAAGAAAAAACATGATCAAAATATATTGTGTGAAAAAAATACTAAAAGGAAAAACAGAAGGCAATGTTTGAACACTGAGCAACATAGAAGGAATGGAGCTTCCCCTCAAAGAACTCAGGAAAGAGGACCATGGTACAGAAGGAGCATGGCTTAGGACACAACTCAGATTATGCAGTGTTCTGCTCTGTTCTGCTTTATATAGGGATCTAAACCTGCTTCCCAAGTGCCAACTTTCATGAGTACTGGGTTGAATACCATGACTATATCATGTCAATGGAGTTTATGGTTAATCTTACAGAAAAGAGAAGGAAATACACTAAGCAGAAATGGTAAGATTCATTAAAAGAATCCTTTTCATAGATAAAGGGGAGAAAAGGAAACCACATGCACAGCACTATGACTTCGAGTTATTCCCAATTTATGGTATGTAATAGGAAGTGGCTGTACCCAGGCAACTGTGACGATGTTGCTGAAGCAGAGTCCCAGGCTGTGCTTTAAAAAGTGTGTGAACAGCATTCAACTAACAAACCTATCTTGAATGAATCCACAATGTGATAAGTGCTGTGCTGTTTCACCTTGAGGAACACAGGTGGCCCAATACGAGAAGACTCCTCATGTCTTGTCTCAGTTCAGAAAGAGGAAGAGAGATTGATGGCTGAGAAAAGTCATTCTAGAAGCTAGGGCTAGATGGGTGAGCAAAGGCTCGTTCTTCACAGTCAGGGTTCTATGGGCAATAACAATTATTTTAGGCCCAAATGTCTATGGAGGAAACTGGTTTTATAGACTTTTCCTGAGAGGTGCCCGGCATTTTGCCACTGTGATATGGCACTGCTGTATCTAAATGCATTGAGCTGCATTAATAGCTCTTATGGTCTCCACTGGAAACAGTGATGAATGACTGGAAATACAAACAAAAGAGAGTATGTAACAAATTCATAAGGACGGACACACTAAATATATTAGGAGAGAAAGTGGGAAAAACCGTCGAACTCATCAGCACAGGTGACAACTTCCTGAACAGAACACCAACAGCTCAGGCTCTAAGACCAACAATCAATAAATGGGACCTCATGAAACTGAAAAGTATTTGTAAGGCAAAAGACACTGTCAATCGAACAAAACAGCAACCTACAGACTGGAAAAAATATTCACCAACCCCACATCTGACAGAGGGCTAATATCCAAGAACTCAAGAAAGTAAATGCCAAGAAACCAAACAATCCAATCAAAAAATGGGGAACAGAACTAAACCGAGAATTCACAAAGGAAGAATCCATAATGGCTGAGAGACACTTGAAGAAATGCTCAGCATTCTTAATCATCAGAGAAATGCAACTCAAGACACCTATAAAATTCCATCTCACACCTGTCAGAATGGCTAAGATGAAAATCTCAAGTGACAGCACATGCTGGCGAGGTTGTAGAGAAAGGGGAACACTCCTCCATTGCTGGTGAAAGTGCAGGCTTGTGCAACCACTATGGAGGTCAGTGTGGAATAGCTTTTCCTCGGGACCCAGCCATACCACTTCTGGGTATACATCCAAATGATTCCTCACCAAACCACAAGGATGTTTCCTAATCTATAATCATAGCAGCCTTATTTGTATTAGCTAGAAACTGGAAACGTCCCAGGTTTCCCTCAACCGAGGAATAGATTAAAAAACTGTGGTACATCTACACAATGGAATACCACTCAGCCATCAGAAACAATGAATCATGCAATTTGCAGCCAAATGGATGAAATTAGAGAACCTCATCCCGAAGTAGCTAACCCAGACTCAGAAGGAACACATGACATCTATTCACTTATAATTGGATTTTACCCATATAGTACAGGATAACTATACTACAACAGATGCACCAAAGGGAACATGAACATAGACTTTGTTTCCTGTCAATGAGACACTTTGCCCTAGTGGTACTGCCTTATAGGCCCCCAGTGTATGAGGAGGCTCTTGGCCCTCATATGACTGCTGAACTGGGGTGGGGCACTGTTATATAGGGACACCCCACTACAGAGGAGAGGATTGGAAGGGATAGGGGGTAGAGGGTGGGAGTCCAGAACTGAGAGTGGTGGAAAGAGGACATTGTGTTGGAGATGTAACCTGAAGTAATAGATAAATATTTTAAAAAATTAAACAGATGATTTAGTTCTTCCATTTCCCAGTATTATAACACGGGAAACTGAAGGTACTCTGCCTTTAGTACCTCATGTTCTTGTGTCTTGTACCTTTACCTACAATGATGTGGAGCTGAGGAGGAAGGAAGACAATGACAGGACATGGAAATATCAGTTTTGTGGTACCACAAGACAACTTTGGTCACTCTATGTGATTTTTTTTCCTTTATTTTTTATTTCTTCAAGTTACATCTCAATCGCAGTCCCTTCCCTATTCCCCCTCCAGTCCCACCCTCCCACCCTTAACCCCCCATCCTCTTCCCTTTTTTTTTTTCTTTTAAGTTTAAGGTATATCTTATTTCACCCTACAGTTTCCCCTTTCAGTCCAACAAATGGCTCTTTCTCTTATAATAATAAATACAATACAGTACAACAGAGGTAATTAGGCCACAGTTATGAGGGTTATATGGCTTAATGTACATTCCCAATGACCAGTCCATATGTATTTGGTACCTGACTTTAACATTCTACTATCTAATCATCTCCATGAGTTTAAAGTTCTATATCTGACTCAACATTCATACTAACCTGCAACACAATTTTAAAAGTATCTTCTTAGATCTATAACACTCTCTTGACTCCTAAACAACTCAAAATTTAATTATGAGACTCTAGCTATCTGTTCTTCAACCACCTCAGAGACCTGAGAGGGATAAATATATCTGATTTTATAGGAAGTACAGGGCCTGCAGCTTCCAAAACTAAAAAATGACATACCAGTGGCTACCTGGACAGTTCCCATTTTCTCTCCGTACATTACAGCATCGATCTTCAGTCATTTGGCCCCATTTCTCTGAGACATTGATTGTAGAGCAGGGGTTATGAAGGACTTACCTACCCTGTCTTGGCAGAGCTAGGCTGTCAACTTACCTGCTTCCAGGTTTTGTCCTTTCTGGACAGCATTCTGTCTACAGTTGGAGCAAGGGGCTTTTCCTACCAAGAGATAGGCTTGCGACTAATTCAGTCATCTCCCACTGGAGATTCTTTGATGCTCATCTTCTACTTGGAGGAGAATAGGGGGTGCTGTCAGGAGCTGATATGTCTTGATATAAAAAAATCTAAAGTTACAAAAACATCTTTGAATGCCATATTCTGCAGATCTCTTGAGGTTTTTGAAGAGGCCCTATCGATCTCTTATATTAGGGTAAGCAGATGTTGCTTGTCTCTTAGCAGGTTTATTTCTGATTAGCTTAGCAAGTAACTATAATAGGCTGTCATAGTACCTAACAGAATGACCGGCTTGCATAACCATTAGTTTGAATTTTTTAATTATCCTAAACAGTTTATGATAATTAGTAGTAAAAGGCCGAAACATCACATTTCATTTTTTTTTCTTTACCTCCTAACCCTTCCATCCCATTTCTCTGGGGTGAGGTGTCCTTATATAACAGTCCCTCATCTCACTCTATGTGGTTTTATTGGCCAGTAGGAGAGGAACTTGTGATTAAATGACACAAGTACTATCTGGTACAGACCTTTGTTCAATTACTGGATGCTAATATATTCTATTGAGGAAGAAAGGTAAGCTGAAGAAACAATGCCTTTCAATATTGCTGGAAGTGGAATCAAAGTAACCTTTTGAAGTTACTTCAGGTCTGTGATCTTTTAATTTCCAAAAAGGTTATCCAAAAGTAGCCGTTTCTTTTTCCACTTTGCAAAAGCAAAGTAATGAGTCTTCTTTTAAAAAGGGGGAACATTTCATAGCTTTCAAGTGTCTTTTTTTATATAAAGGAAAATACCTTCATTATTTAAGTCCTTACACTTTATCCCAAAAAGTCAGAACATAAGGCTATGTCTTCTACTACTAACCTTGGAAAATTCAGAGTTTAAAAAGAGATTAAAGCAAAGATAAAAAAAATACCCAAACCATCATGCCCACATTCCGATTGGAACAGTCATCATTCAGGCCTTTTCCAGAGCTCTCCTTGGCACTTCTGGACCCAGTAACCTGTTTGTTCCTTCTCTCACTTTCTTTCTTACTTTTTTCCGTCTAGTCTTTTGTCTATCTGAGATACATTATAATACACTTAGTCCTTTCTCTTATAACTATGCATTCTTTTGTACTATAAATAATTTTTTTCATTTTATTGCAAATTCACTGAATTGCTCTTACTTGATGAATTAATTACAGGTCTGGAGAAAACCTTTTGCTTCAAAAATTATGTGTGTGTGTGTGTGTGTGTGTGTGTGTGTGTGTGTGTGTGTGTGCATGTGTGTGTATGCATACTATCTGGCAGCTAAATGTTGGGAAATGAGTATCTACTATATTAACATTGTTAGAGTCATAGATCACATGCTTTCTTCTATAATATGTAAAAACTAGTTTTTGAAGTCATGGTAGAAAATAAATAAAAGATAGTATTTTTTTCTGCTGTCTACTGAACAAATATCATCAATGTTTGGATTATGAAGCTGAAAACTTGTACCTATCCCTCAGAACTTCTGGGAGACCCTTTAACTTCTCTTTTGAAATTTAGCTCTCTTTATTTGCTCACTATTCTTTATCTAGACAAAAATTACCCTCATAGAATTTTCTGAAGACAAATCTTATTTTCCTGTCTTTCTTTACCCTGTTGTTCTGTTGTTTTCCCACTTGCATGACTATTGAGGAGTACATTTGGATCCTGCATCTTCTAGAAACCTTCTCCAATGCAGATACCCTGCAGTTTGTTTTGTTTGTTTTCTTTTCTTTGTTTTTGTCCTTTTTGACCTCATACCACACTAGTTGGAGGCTTCCTGGTTCCTATTACATTACCTCAAGAAGAATAGCCATTACACTCATGGTTCTGCCAACTGGAGCTGTCAAAGACATAGAGAAAACCATTTAGTGAAACTAAATAGTGTCATACCTCATCTCCAGTTTCCAACATTTCCAACTCTAAGTAGACATCATCGCTTATGTTTTCCTCCTAAAATAACCACACACTGATTTTCTACTATTTTTACTTCAGAAATGTGTTTCTTTTGCCATAGAGTTTTTTGCAGGTCCTTCTGGCTAGATATGTTCCCCAGAGATGAAATTAGTAGAAAATGTTCTGTGAGGTGCAATGCCATGTATAGACTGAGAGATTCCACCTCCAGATCCTAAGCTTGCCTGTGCACCTGTAAAGTTGGGATACTAGAGGAAGTGTTTTCAGGTACACAGGTATCAATATGGCTTAATTCTCCAAGATCAAAGCCACTTGATAACCATGCAAATGGAAATTACATGATTGCTTCAATAAATAGTATAATTTATAGGTTTTATACACATTGTTCTTCAAATCCCAAGGGCCAAAAAAAAAAACCACAAAGGAATATTTTGAATGATTCTTTGAGGAATGCTACTACTAGCTTTATATATTCATACTCATGGCTACAATTGAGCTCAGGTAGGAAAATGACAGACTGAACTCAACCCCTCTATGTGTTGTTAGGACATGTTTTTCTCCATTATCTCCAATTATTTAGCAATTTAATTTTGGATATTTTCTTTGCTAATAGGAATGATTTAAAGTGCCAATTCAAGTAGACTAATTCAAAATGGAAGTTGTACATATCAAACTTACATTTCATCATGACTTAAGTCTCAGAGCCATAAAGGGGTGGTATAAACAACCTATACTTCTTAATGGGAAAGAATATAAAATACCTGAAAAATGCTACAGAGAAAGAGAAAAGGCTGTGACTACTACTTAATACTATCACAAATTAAATGATATATTATAGGCAGCGTGCTCCTTTTACAAAAAAATAAATACTTTCAACAACTTTATCAACGATATACTTTGATCAATTATCTTATTAAAATTCTGTTAAATTTTTATTAATAAGTAAAACTTAATAAGTAAAATTCTTATTAAAATATCTGTTATAACCATATATACCATAAATTTATCTCTTATTAACTTTTGCATCTTAAGGATATTTGAAGAAAAGTTTTATAATCCATTGTATTGTATCTACTTTATATATTTATTTTATGGTAATAAACATTGGTTAATAAATAAAGTAGTTTGACAATTTCTTTGACAAATACGTAATGTTGTCCTGGGTTTGTAACTTAATTGGTAGTCAGCTTGTTCAACATGCATGAAGCTCTGCTTTCATGACATTAAAAAAAAAAAAAAAAAACTAGCTTGGTGGTATATGCCTGTAGTCCCAGGATTCAGGAAGTAGAGAATCAAGACCAGCCTCAAATAAATGACTAATTAGACAATAACCTGGGCTATATGCCAGTATATATTTTTTCTGACTAGTTTATATCAACTTGACACAAGCTAGAGGAAAAAACACGGAGTGTTGAGATATAGTGAAGACCGTCAAGAACATCAGCAGCAGTGGGTGTCCTGGGTTCTATAAGAAAGCAGGTGGACCATTAGGGAATTCTTCCTTTGTGAATTCTCTATTTAGTTCTGTCCCCCATTTTTTGATTGGATTATTTGGTTTCTTGGTATTTAATTTGTGAGTTCTTTGTAGATTTTGGATATTAGCCCTCTGTCAGATGTGGGGTTGGTGAAGATTTTCACCCAGTCTGTAGGCTGCTGTTCTGTTCGAATGAGAGTGTCTTTTGCCTTACAGAAGCTTCTCAGTTTCATGAGGTCCCATTTATTGATTTTTGGTCTCAGGTCCTGAGCTGTTGGCGTTCTGTTCAGGAAGTTGTGACCTGTGCCAATGAGTTCAAGGGTTTTTCCCACTTTTTCTTCTAGTAGATTTAGTGTGACTGGCCTTATGTTAAGGTCTTTGATCCACTTGGATTTAAGTTTTGTACAAGGTGATAAGAATTGGTCTAATTTCATTCTTTTGCAAGTGGACATCCAGTTGGACCAGCACCATTTGTTGAAGATGCTGTCCTTCTTCCATTGTGCGGTTTTGGCTTCTTTGTCAAAAATTAGGTGGCCATAGGTGTGTGGGTCCATTTCTGGGTCTTCAATTCGATTCCATTGATCTACTGGTCTGTTTCTATACCAATACCATGCTGTTTTTACTATTATTGCTCTGTAGTACAGCTTGAAATCTGGGATGGTGATACCTCCAGATTTTTTTTATTGTACAGGATTGATAATGGCCGAGAGACACCTGAAGAAATGCTCAACATCCTTAATCATCAGAAAAATGCAACTCAAGACGACTCTGAGATTCCATCTCACACCTGTCAGAATGGCTAAGATCAAAAGCTCAAATGACAGCACATGCTGGCGAGGGTGTGGAGAAAGGGGAACCCTCTGCCATTGCTGGTGGGAGTGCAGGCTTGTGCAACCACTATGGAGGTCAGTATGTCAATATCTTAGAAAACTTGCAATAGCTTTGCCTCAGGACCCAGCCATACCACTTCTGGGTACACACCCAAATGACTCCTCAAGGAGTCATCGGGAAGTTTCCTCATCTATGTTCATAGCAACTTATTTGTAATAGCTAGAAACTGGGGACAACCCAGATGTCCCTCAACTGAAGAATGGATTAAAAACTGTGGTACATCTACACAATGGAATATTACTCAGCTATCAGAAACAATGAAATTATGCAATTTTCAGCCAAATGGATGGAACTAGAGAAGCTCATCCTGAGTGAGCTAACCCAGACTCAGAAGGATGCACATGGCGTCTATTCACTTATAGTAGGATTTTAGCTACATAGTACAGGATATCTGTACTACAACCAACACACCAAAGGGAACATGGAAGGGTTAGGGGGTAGAGGATGGGAGGGTGATTCTCGGAAGGGGGGAAAGAGGGCAATATGATGGAGATGTAACCTGAAGCAACAAATAAATAAATTTATTTTAAGAAAGAAAGAAAGAAAGAAAGAAAGAAAGAAAGAAAGAAAGAAAGAAAGAAAGAAATCAGGTTGAGCAAGTCACTGAGCAAGCCAGGAAGTATGGATACAAAATTTCTACCATAAATATTTATATAATTTTGGGAGCATAAATCACTTATGTGTTTACTTTTCATTTGAAATATTTTGAGTAGAGTTAACTGGTGTATTTTTTATAATACATCAATGTTCCCATGTGTTAGCTTTTTACAGAATAATAAAGCATTTAAAAATAACCTTGAAATTTTCTTTTTAAGTACTACATAACCAAAATCACATGGAGATTCATTTGCCAAAATATATTTCCTAATTATAAAAATTCTTTCTTTCATTTTATCATATTTCTACTCCTAACTACTCAAAATATTTTCTCACTTCCTTATCTATCCAAGTTCATTCCTTCTGTCTTTAAAAAAGAAAAACAAACAAGAAAAAACACTGTCTAGTAAGAACCAGAGGATCAAGGAATTTCCTGATAGTTTGTGTCTCTGAGTAATTTAAGAAACTATACACAGAAAGTGTCACCAACATGACTGAACATGAGCTGAATGAAGACCACATGGGTAGACCTACTAAAGTGGATGGAAGAAAGCCCATGAGATCTCAACTTTACACAAACAACTACAAACAACTAAGGAATACTAAGAGTAGGAGAAATTGGGTGCCATGAAAAGCACCCAATTGGTTATCTTATATCAAATGATCAGTCTTAAAACATAACATCTGAGTATCATCATGCAGACTGAGCAGGTTTTATTTAAAGAAACATACATACATACATACATACATACGTACATACATACATACATACACACACATATTTGTTAGGGTTAGGGTTAGGGTTAGGGTTAGGGTTAGGGTTAGGGTTAGGGTTAGGGTAATAATGAAAAAGAGGCCAAGGTCAAGTGTATGGGGAGGGCTTTGAGGGAGGAAAGGGAAGGGAAATGATATAATTATATTATAATCACAAACCAAACAGAAAATTAATAAACCCATTAACAAAAAATGAACATCAAAAAAAAATCCAGAAATAATGACAAGAAAACAAAATAAACAAACGAATGGCAAAATAATTAAAAACAAAACAAAATGAAACCAAGATTGCCTTGAAGTGTGGTTAATGCATTGGAGAAATCTGATTTTCCCTCTCCCAGCAAGTATGAATTGCAAAATAACTTCTTCCACACACATCCTCTGTATGTATATATTTATCTGATAATTATTCTTTGTTTTGTTTTGAGGCAGGGTCTCTTGATATAGCCCTGACTCTCCTGGAACTTGATATGCAGACCAGGCCAGCCTCAAAGTCACAGAAATTCCCTTGCCTCTTCCTCCTGAGTGCTAATTATTCATTCATTGACAACTGCTAATGTTGAACAGTAGGGTTTAGTATCCAATATCAATATGTTTGCATATTTATTATTCTCCTCATGTTGCTCTGTGTTACCTGTGTTTATAGTCTTCACTGTGCTGATAAACTCCCATTCCTTTAAGCTCCTGATACCAACAAAACTTTTGCCTGAGGCTGTCATTATGTTGGCAGGGCCTTAAATGTTGTCCCCATGCTGGGCCATAGACCGTATAAAGACTTTATCCACCACTCCATACTTGGTAAGTGCATGAATTCATTTTATATATATATATATATATATATATATGTATATATATATATATATTCGTTATATATTAGATATATAAAATGACATATAATGTTATATAATAAATATATGATACTTCATTACATATACATAATCATATGCTTAATGAGTCACCAAGAAAGAAAATTTTCAGAAAGAAAAATCAACTAGTAAAAAAATAATGCATATCTAATAGAAAAATAAGCATAAGAAAGGCACTCCTGACCCCACATTCCCTAGAATGTGTATTGTGTTTTTTTTATTCACTCATGCATGCTTGCATGTATGCATTCAAAGAAATGGTTAGTTATATTTATTTCTGTCCATGTTGTCAAATTGAATAGAACAAAGTAACTCTGAAGTAAGTTATTACATTACTGAAAATAATATTTCCAGGATAATTTGTGTATGAACAAATTGTTTCTCTATGTTAAAGCTAAACTTTATTTAAAATTTTCAGCAATTATTTCTTTTTTATGTTTATTTATTGCTTCAAGTTACATCTCCATCACAGCCTCCTCCCTCCACCCCTTCTGGTCCTACCTTCCCACCTTCTACACCGTCTCCCACCTACCACCTATCCTACTCTTCCAGTGTAGGGTGCCTCTACATATCAGTCCCCTTCAGTCCATCAGTCATATGAGGGCTAAGAGCTTCCTCTTGCACTGGGGGCCTAAATGGCAGCTCCACTAGGGCAAAGTGTCCCACCAACAGGTAACAAAATCTATGTTCCTGTTCCTTTGGTTTGTTGGTTATAGGAGAGTTATCCTGTACTACATGGCTAAAATCCAGTCATAAGTGAATAGATGCCATGTGCATCTTTCTGGGTCTGGGTTAGCTCACTCAGAATGAGCTTTTCTGTGGCAGCAAATTGCATGATTTCCTTTTTTCTGATAGTTGAGTAATATTACATTGTGTAAATGTACCACAGTTTGTTTATCCATTCGTCAAAATTTTTGAGCCATATGTGGATCTCAAGTGGAGGACAGCTCCAGTTGACTAACCCCACTAAACTGACGATAGACGATGCCTCTTTTTAATTCTTATTTAAAGATTACTGTCAGAGAATCAAAGGGATGGCCTTGTTTTCATCCACCTGCAATTGGTTTATATTCACACTCCTTAAAGTTCCTAGGTGGAGATGGGAAACAGAATTGCTCAGCGACACTCTTTTAAGCATAAACAGCAAGTACCACTTGCTACTTGAGTTTGGAGAATTGATATTGATTTTCTCTTTCTGGATGAGAGAGGGTCTTGTTTGGTGAAAGCATTACATGGTAGGAGGGAGCATGCAATTGCAGTGTACTGTGAGCACACAGTCTTGTTTTGGAGGACATAGTATCTGGTTTCCATGAGCACCCAGTGGTTTCTTGGCATAGATTCAGAAAATAAAATATGACGTTGGCTGAAACATTTTTCTAAGTATTGAATGAAGTTCAAGCCATAGAAAGGATGCCTCCTCTGTCCAACAGAAATTACACTGAGATTCAACCACTATAGGGTCCTAGAAACTCCTTGCAAATCCCTTTTGTTATTGAGATTGGAATATAAAACAGAGTTTATCATGGAGTCTGAGGTCTACACTGAAAGAGAGCCAGAACCCTGTTATTTGCTGCTTCACCAGTAGGAATTTGTGTGTTTTCTGTTTTCATGAATTTTAGGGAGGAAGCTGAAGTTGAGCATCCTTCTGTGAGGAATACAGCTGTCAGGGAAACTTAGTCAAGAGTCGTCCTGATTGACAGATCTTGGTTTTTGTGAAACCCCTTTGGAAATGAAATAAAAAATAGAGGTTTTTAGCCCATTCTAAGAATGAGCTTGCTGAGGTTAGCAATATTTTTATAGTCTTTTTGACCACAAATATCATGGATCCTAAATGCCACATCCAGTTCAAATGTGAAAAATATGTAAAGTTTGGGCAATTGCTGAAGACTTGGTCTGATCTGCCACTTCAGTTGCCTTAATTCATAGCACCTGGCAAGTGAAGGAGATTAAACACTGTTTTGTTGCCCAAACATTTTGGCCACTGACTACTATACACCATGCCTTATATTCAGGAACTGCTTTAATTATTTAGTGCAAAGCAATTTAATTGTTCCCAGAACAAAGACATACCAACTTGGAGTTTGCACCATTCTGATACCAAAATGTGAATTCCTGGCAAACAGTGCACCCAGCTGGTATCAAGGAAACATTATATAATGATGACTACTCTGGCCCTGGAGCTCTGACATGTCCTCCTTACCTTCTCAGCAGCACATGGTCTGCTGGGGAAAAATGGTGTCTCTTCCTACTGAACCATGGTTGATTCTCAGTGTCCTACTTTCCACAGCTGCATTCTTTCTACTTCTAACTAATTTTAAACATTAAGTGTGGTTTTTAGAGACTGGTACACTGAATTACCTCATCTGCAGATGAGAAAATTGAGGCTCAGGAAGTTCACGTTTAAAAGGCTAAGAAATAGTAAAAGCCAGGTAGAATTGAAAATCAAAACCCGAATAACCAAAAGAGTCATGCTCCTGTGGCTTTGAAGGAGAAATGGATCGACTGTCTCTCCCATATATGTTAGAGAAAACAGCCTTTTGACAAACACCCTCTCAGTTGATCTTACAATATACACTGTACAAATATAAATGCTAATTGTAAAAATGGAAAGAGAAAAACCTGTAGATATTTAAAGAGGAATACTAATTTAATCTTCAAATTGGATAATACCATTTTTACAGAACTTTTCCTATAAAGGCCATCAAAAAATTATAATTCTAAGTGGCCCCTTATCACTCAGGACAACAATATAAATATAATGCTCAAACTATTAAAAATAAATTTATCTTAAAGACATTTCCACCAAGATTCAATCTGTCCTTAAGGTATAGATAGATTGATACTTCCAAATTTCTCTGAGCATTTGTCTCACACTTGATAAGAATATTTCCTCTGACTGCATTTTAATACACATATATATGTGTCCATTCACATGTATAAGATAGATCTATATCATATAAAACATAAAAAATGCTATAAATTTTCACACCAGTTTTGCATTCTTATTTACAATGTACACAGAAACTTATTTTACGTATTTTTTATTTATTTTTGATACCATATTTTAATTACAACAGTTTTCCCTTCCTGTATCTTTCTCCAAACACTTTCTCATAACACTCCTACTTCAAATGCATGTTGCTTTTTCATTATTATTTTATGTATATTTACATATACATATGCATTCCAAAGTATTACCTAAATATGACTCAAATTTATACTTGCTCTAAATAATGTTACTTGTATATTTGTTTTCAGGGCTGACTCTTTGGCAATGGACATCCAATAGCTGTGCTCTTCCCTGGGAAGAACTGCTATTCTTGCTCCCAGCTTCGTTCATTGCCTGTAGTTCTTTGTGTAGGGTTGAGTTATCATGGACTTTTCTCTGTCTAGTTTGGCATGTTTGTTGGTATCCTCATTGTTCTGGCTCTAAAAATATTCCCATTTCTTCTTCAACAATATTCCTTGAGTCATTAAATGTGGTAGTGTTCTCTAAATGTACCCATTGGGACTGAGTTCCACATTCTTCATATTCATTGTTTAAGGTTTTCTGTAGTGATCTCCATAAGTTGCATTAAGACCTTTCCTTGATGAGGGGTGAAAATATATTAGTAGAACTCTTCACATGTTGCTGTTATGATAATCTCTCTCTAAGATGTCTTTATTTTAAATAGAATTCTCTTGGTCTAGCTCTCCCTTTTAAAACAAGAACAAGAATGTATCATCTCATGTGGCCATGACTCATTGAGATTCCCTCCAGATATTCCATGTTGCAACACCCCACTCATACAAACCAATCTTATTAATCAAACTTTTGGGATATCATGGTATTTTCCAAGCTACAAAGCAATGAGATTGTGGTCTTCTCAGAGTTCAAACAGCAGTTCAGATGGTGTGAGTCCAATTACCATATATCCCATGTAAATGTACATTCATGTGCACATGCACACACACACACACACACACACACACACTTGCATATTCATACAGACAAACGTTTACACATACACTCAGATAGGCACTTGCACATACATATATAGGAATAATTTGCAATTTGGGACTGTGAGCCATATATACATATATATATATATATATATATATATATTCCTAAATAATATATAATATATATAATATATCATATGTAAGTGTGTAATGACATATTTATCAATACATGTATGTGTACTGATATATTTATCAATAACAACTAAAGAAAAAGAAGACAATAAAGGAATGCATGAGAAGGGATAGAAGAAAGAAGAAAGGGAAGGAAGAAAACTATGTAATTATATTTTAACCTAAAAATTTTATAGCTAAAAATAGTCAAGTCTTTATTACAAAAGATTTTCAATACAAGAAAGTATTACATGGGAGTTAAAACAAGACAAATAAGAGAGTCAGGTTTTAGTGTTTTACATAAAGAACTTACAAAATCCAAGAAGAGTTTGTGAGTATGATATAGTCTGGTTTTTGTTTTGTTCTATTTTTGCCTTTCTGTCATGTGTCTGGGTTCCCTCCAGTCCTGTCCTATGATTAATTTCCATTTTTAAAATAGAGTCCTTCACAATCTCCAATTGGAGATTGTTGAATTAGTGGCAAGCCTGTCACTTGGCAGGAAAAACCCCTTGCTTCAACTGTAGGCAGAATGCTGTCCAAAAAGGACAAAACTTGGAAGCAGGAAGTCGACAGCCTAGCTCTGCCAAGACAGGATATGCAAGTCCTTCATAATTCCTGCTTTACAACCAATGTCTGTCAGAGAAACGGCCAAACAGCTAAAGTTTGATGCTGCAATGTATGGAGAGAAATTGGGAACTGTCCAGGCAACCACTGGTATGTCATTTCTTAGTTTTGGAAGCTGTTGGCCCTGTACTTCCTGTTTAATCAGATATATTTATCCCTCTCAGGTCTCTGGTTAAAGAATAGATAGCTAGAGTCTCATAGTTAAATTTTGAGTTGTTTAGGAATTATGATGGTGTTCTGGATATAAGAAGACTTTTTAAACTTGTGATTCAAGTTAGGATTGAACACTTAGTTTTTTGGCAGACTAAAGTTAATGTAAATATTAGTTCTCCTTGTACTTAATCTATATGTATGAGATAGTCCCATATGTATTTTTTCCTCAACATATTTAGTGGACCTTAAACTTAGGCAAATATCCTTATTGCAGGAGTCAGCAATAGATTTTTCTATTCTTCCCTGTCCATACAGTGTTAAGGTCCCATATTTGACACCAGCCTATTTCAGGGTCACACCTTTGTAATCACCCAAATAACTCCCTGTACACAAGTAAAGATTTATGACTGTAGAACTGTTAAGAAGTTCAGTTTGTTGGGCTGGAAAGATGGCTCAGCTGTTAAAGGCTAGGCTCACAACCAAAAATATAAGAAGTTCAGTTTGCATTGAAAGCATACTGTGTACAAGTTATCTCTGAGGTTGATATTAAAAATAAAACCCTAAACAAACAAAAATGTAAATAAATAAAAAGGCGGGAAATAAATTTCTTTATATTTTCAACTTTGTCAAAGATGTTGTTTTGCTTTACTGTAGTTTGAAAATATGTCATGGGTGAGATTGATCCAATGCTGGGGTAAAGAATATGTTCTGAAAATCTCTTTTAGAAAGATTGATAATATTAACCTCAAGCTATTTTAAGTCCCTGTCGATCTTTATGAAAACAGCCAAGAGATCCATTTGTTTTCCAAACAGTAGAAAGTCTCTGTTACCTTTTGTCAACCATGATAGAACAAATGACTTTGGGTCAAAGTGATTCAGTTGTGAAATGCCCTGGTCCTGTCAGCCCATGGTACACAGACTCAGAAAAGCAACAACTTTGGACATGGGCTGCCCATTGCCGCCAAAGGGGTAACTAGTCTTACTCAATTATTTTTCTTGGACTAACACCATTATAGACCATCATAAGCCCAGGATAAATAGGGGCCAGTCCAAGGCTACATGTTGACACACGGCCAGGATGGCTGGTCGAAATCTTATACAATTCTGTCAAATCACTCTGTCTGGGCTCCCATTGTTTCTTCCTCTACAGCCATTTAAGTATGTGATGGTTAAGGTGAAATGCCCAGAGTCATGATTGTTTGTTACTTAAAGTTGCTGGAGATCAGTCCATAGCATTGAGTGAACTGGACACACAATTGGGTTTTCTCACAGGAGGAATATATTTATTATTTTCAACTCTAATTTTGTATACTTCACTGATGTCAAGCATTCTAGGGAAAAAATTGAGAAACTTTTCAGTGCAAGATACATATCTTTATATTCTAAAGGGATTCATGATATCCACAGACTGATGACTGTAACTCAAATGTGAATAAATCTCTCTCTCTCTCTTTCTCTAGGGGGCTAGGGGGTGCATGTACATATACATATATACAACATTCTTGCTCATTGAACATCTCTTATAATTTGCACAGTAAAATCTTCAGCATAGTTAAAGTCATAGAAAGTATGTTTTTTACCACAATGAAATATAACCCAAAATCAAAGGCAAAGAGTAAAATGACTATCTCTCAATACACATAATTCTTCAAACATGGGGATCAAAGAAGAAACCTTCATGTAAGGGCAGTCCATGTGTATATGTTGGTGTGTGTGTACATATGAACACATATTTGTACAGGCCAGAGCATAACATTGGGTTGCGCATATTTTTTTAGGAATTTCCCATATTACTTTTTGTTTTTCATGTTGTCTTTCTTTATTCATTTTAATTATTTAATTAAAATTTTGATATAGCATTTCAATGATCTAGAAATCACAAAGTAGTCTAAGCTGGTTGGCCACCAAGTCCCAGGAGTTCACTTGTCCTTTTGAGCTCAGTGGTGGGAATCACAAGATCTTGCCACCATGCCCTTTACATGGAAGTAGATTCTGGGGACCATCTCAGGTCTTCATGTGTGTGAGACACACACTTTACTGACAGAAGTATTATCTTAGATTCCAAGACATAAATAAAAAAACACATTAAAGATGTCTAGAGAGTATCTATTATATCACTGACCATATTGCACAAAGTTATAATTTAGATCAAAACAAAGATTTCCAACAAATACTTCAGGCACAGCATTTTAAGTATTAAAAGAGGAAAACAAACTCAGAATGAATAAAAGAAATGAAATTAGAAACCACATGAGTCAATGCAATAAGAGATAAAAAAATACAATGAAAGGTTAATTCCTAGAAGGATGGAATTCTGAAACCTCTATCTAACAAGACTGATAATAATATATCAAGCACATATTTTGAAAAGTCACATAACATATAGTACCATTACTATGCACTGTACAACCAGGAAAATGTCTGAGAAAAACACTTTGAAGAAGACTATACACATAAACCAAGCACTGTGACATACACCAGTAATTCCCACACTCAGGATGCAGAGGTAGGAGGTACATGGTAAGTTTAATGCCAGCTGTAAACCAAACAACTAAAACATTAACAAAAACCCAACCCCAAAACAAACAAATACACACACACGCACACAAAGACAAAAAATTACTGTGGACATAAATTTGACAGCTTGCATGAAAATGACCGATTAACATATAAAGTACAAAGGGCTGACACCTGGTCAGATTACAGCAACCATTGAAATACTTAAGTTCTTAATTATGTATCAATATACCAAGATCAATGCCTATGTAGCCCAA
>CAJQZJ010008587.1:4102150-4135594 GCA_907164525.1 Lophiomys imhausi | reverse complement strand
GGGAATAGGGAGGGGTTTGTTACTGAGATGTAACTTGAAGAAAAAAAAATAAAGTATTTAAAAAAAAAAAGAAATACTTAAGTTCAAACTATAGATAAAACTACGTAAAGATAAATCACAAAGTCCAAATATTTAATGGCACTTCAACAATAACTGCACACAATCACTTCTGGGGTAAAATTAAGAGATGTTACTAGCATATTTCATCACATGAAGGTAGTGTTCAGAAAGAAAATCCAAAGAAATAAAAGTGACATCCTTTAGGATATGACTAAAAAACTCCACAAGAAATATTTAATCTGGCCACTCTTGATTACAGAGTACACTAAAAAGTGGTGGTTTCCACCCATAGCTTATATCCAAAGTAAGACTTGCTGAAACTCAGCAAATAATAGCGCCTGGGAGATTGTGTGTGAATACATCATCAGATTTTGTATTCTTTTATGCATTACAAAAAAAGTCTTAAATGAAGTAAAACACATAATCATGCTAATAATTTATCTTTCAAAGTGTTACTAGTGTTCTCTACTAACAATGGAAAAACCACAGTAGGGCCTAGAGAGATGGCTCAATGGTTAAAACCATGTACTGCTCCTTCAAAGGACCAAAGTTTAGTTCTGAGCACCCAAATCAAGCAGCTCACAACCACTAGCAACTCCAGCTCTAGGGGATCAGGTATCCTTTTCTGGTCTTTGGAGACACCTATACCCAAATGCTTACACGTCTACACACATACACATAATTAAAAAATGATAACATTTTCCAAAATACCATAGCAAGCAAATTACTATAGAAAAATAGATGTGAAAAATTACATAATATCAGCCCAAAGGTTGATATTGAATAATGTTCTTGACAGGTATTAATGAACCCCATGAACATTTAGAACAATATTATTAGGATTGATAAGATACAATCAGAAATTCTGAGCCTCATTTAAGCTCCAAAAGGTAGAGATATTCCGCCATTTCCTTCTGTTTGTTCTACTGCCTGCCTATAGCATGACTGAGGTATTATCAGCTATTTTATAAATTTACAAATGGAAAAAATAGGAATGCTGATAACATATAGATACATGGAGCCTGGATCCCTGACAGCTTATTTTGAAGAATTACCTCTAAGTTTTTTACTATTGTCTCCCATAGATGTACCCAAATGAAAATTATATCTGACAGAAATAAGAGGTATGAAAAGCTACTGTGTAGGCTTACCCTACCTGCCACTATGTGTAGACAAAAAAAAAAAAAAAAGGAATCCATCATTGCCAGCTACCTCAGCTTTTGGGGCCATGCAAACTCAGCACCATCTTTTATTTCACAGACATTTTTCTTGCCAAGGAGCCCCAAACTGATTTTGGCATACCCGCAGAAAACTCATCTTTTCTTATCACTTAGAGACTGTGTACTGGGAGACACAGAGAAGAGTGATTAAGGATCAAGGTTCTGTATTGGATTGCAAGATGAGGTCACCTACAAAGCATTATTCATGAAATGCAAATTCATAAAGGAACAAATTCACTTTCAATTTTTTTCTCGAGAAATGCTGACCTTCAGTCTCTCTTAAGCAACAGTTTCCCTTGAATATTTGTTATTGCTATGGCACTGCACCCCCACTGATTTTGACCTTAAAATAGCCTTTACTGTCCTGGAACTGTTGGCTGCTCAGCAAATCCTCACTCTGCCCCTAATCTCTAGATGCTCTGCAGGGGACACATCTGCATGTTCTGCTTGTTCCTGTTGACTCCTCTCTCTCTCTCTCTCTCTCTCTCTCTCTCTCTCTCTCTCTCTCTCTCTCCTCACTCTCACTCTTTCTCTATGTCTGTCTCTGTCTTTGTTTCTCTCTGAATATTTCTGTCTGTCTGTCTGTTAGTCTCTATCTGTCTCTGTCTCTCTATCTCCCTCCCTCCCTCTCACCTGGCTGAACAAAAGTCTTGCTGCCAAACTAAGTTTCCCCATAAAGTTTTCTTTTTTTTAATAATTTATTTTTTATTTCTTCAAGTTACATCTCAATCACAATCCCCTCCCTACTCCCCCCTCCAGTCCCACCCTTCCACCCTCATCCTCCCCCTCAACCCCCCCATCCTCTTCCCTTCCTTTTTTTTTTTTTTTTTTTAAGTTTAAGGTATTTCTTTTTTCCCCCCAACAGCTCTCCCTTTCAGTTCAAAAAATGGTTCTTTTTCTTATAAATATAAATACAATACAAAACAACAGAAATAAATAGGCCACAATTATAAGAGTTATATGGCTTAGCATACATTCCCAATGTCCAGTCCATATGTAATTAGCACCTGACTTTAACATTCTACTATCTAACCATCTCCATGAGTTTAAAGTTCTATATCTAACTCAGCTTTCATACTAACTTGCCTCATAATTTTAAAAATATCTTCTTAGTTCCAGAACACCCTCTTGATTCCTAAACAACTCAAAATTTAACTATGAGACTCTAGTTTTCAAAAACAATCAATTCTTTTCATCTATGTGAGTCTCAGTTTAAGTGCTAAGTGAACAGAGTTCCCAAGGAGTTGAGAATTATGTGGGGAAGGACCACCTCGTACAGCAAGATAGAACCAGCCCATTACTATGGTAATTGTGGAAACACTATTTTAGTGGCTAGCTGTTAGAAACAGTTACATGATCTGCCCTCACAACTCTATACCTGCCAAAGAGTTAGCTAGTACCTTGGCAGATGAGAACTTGATTTGTTCTAATGGCAGTGGGGATTTCTGCTGACATTTAAATTTCCTTTCTGTGCACAGCTATGAGACATAAGACTGGGACTGATTTATCAAAGAGCCTGTGCCATCAAGAGTGAGCAAGTCATAGATAAAAGTTCATGTTGAACAAAACAAGCTGCTAATTTCTTTTCCATTTCACTGACAGTATGTTCTATGTGTTTGGAGCATCTGGAAAGGGAACAAAGCATGTTCCAACCTGTGCAAAGTTCAGTTACTGCAGCTCCACAAGGTCAAACAGAAATGGGAATATCTCATCAGTCTTTCTCTCTCTCTCTCTCTATATATATATATATATAGATAGATAGATAGATAGATAGATATATATGTACATATATATATATACATATATATCAAAGCCATGTTACTAAAGGTCTATCTGAAAGTCATACTTGTTTTCATTAAGAAATTCTTGTTGATAATCATAGTTTCGTTCTGATTTGTTTGTTTCAGATTTTCATTGCTGCTTCTCAAGTACCATACCAGAATGCACTTTGATTGTAATTTCTGTGCTCAAATGTGTGCTGTTATATTGGCACTGACATGGAAGTTAGAATTTAAATTTTAGTTTTCAATTGTCAATGTACACTAGAGAGCTTTCCAATCCAACACCAGAATGGTAGCAACCCTGAAACATATATTTTATTTTTCTTTCCTTCTTTTCTTTTTTCTTCCTTTCTTTCATTTCCTTTCTTTGTTTCTTCCTTCCTCCCTTCTTTCCTTTCTGTCCTTCATTCCTTCTTACTTTGTCTCTTTCTTTGTTTCTTCCTTCCCTTCTCTCTCTCTCTCTCTCTCTCTCTCTTCCCCCCTTTCTTTTTCATAATGCTCATACACTCTGTTTATGATCTGACACATGACTCTCACCTGACACTATCTTGTGGCATCTGGAGCAAGGGTGGGATGAAATATAAACAGAAGTAAGTGAGTTATTGTCCACCAAAGATATAATGGCAAGCTATCCATTCAGGAGTCACTGGCCACTGTTAGTTTCTTGTATACTTGATGCATAAACACTAATCTGTTCCATAATAATTGAGACTAAGTATTAAAATGGACTTCCTCGTTCAATTTTTGGAAATAAATCACTTTTACCAGGATTTAGTAACTTATTTTCTAGATGAAAACACAAAATGAATTTGATGATTTGATTTTAAAATGATAGTAACTTTAAGGCATTACTTTTCAAGAACACAGAACCATTCTGGTTGATTCAAGAGAAACGATTGCTAGATACTTGTGAAGTAATTTATTAGCCAAGCTGGTTATCTACCATTACTTTTCCAATATTGAACTAAATGTAAGCCCTTTCTCATATAGAGATTTCATCATATTTTAGCACACATTACTGCTACAAACTAGTAGCTCTTTGACATTAGTGCTTGCACACAGCATGCCTTGATCAGGTTTAGCCCTTTATCACCCACTCCTGGATTATAGTCTGCTTTTCTTCTCAGTGTTCTTTTCTGCTTTGCACACACTAATGTCTTGTCCTTTTTGAACTGCTTTTAATTTTTTTCTTCATGTTGTAATATGCCTTGGCTTATATTTTTAAATTTACCTATGTACTCCAAAATCCAACACAAATTTATTTGTTTTTCTTGCCCAAGTAAGATATATATTCACTGTTACTTGAGGCTTCCTTTTGGTCTGGGCATATCTATAATAATAATTTAGAAATGTATAACTCAGAAATTCACATGGCACTCTCTACTTCAGGAGCAAAGTGACATGATCTGTGTGTATGGTATGATCTCAAACCTAGTGCTATGTATGACCCAGAATATAGTTTCCAATTAGTGAAGCTCATGAGTACAGGCATTATTTCTGCCTATCTTCCTAATGCTATCATTTGTTCATTGTGACATTTGTTCTCAGAAAGGCACACACCAATACAACATCTAAGTATCTTAAAATTTACCTTCAAAGTCAACAGAATATTCATTACTGCATCACATTACCAAACTCTAATCAATATTTAAGAATTTGTCCTCTGGTAAACATTGATATTCATCAATAATTTAAAAATTGTGTAATATTTTCTTTACCATTTATGATGAATTTATGTTATGTCAATATGATTAAAATTCTTTGAAGCTATACAAATATATTTAGAGTAAAGTATTATCAAATAATCCCAATTATTTGGGGTGAGACTCTGTTGGAAACATCTGAGAAGTCAAGCTATTGTTATGAACACAGTATGTTTGCTTTCCTTTCACTTAATTTTCAGCAATATTCTTTGGATTCTATTTGCAATGAGGACGAAATGTTCTCTCAGAAGGTACACCTTAACAGGAGGTGGTAAAGAAGTCACAGCTCTCGGGTTTTGGTTTTATTTATTTTAGAGAGAAAGAGTTTAACCTGGAAAGTTAGATTTAAACCTTGGCTAAGTTCAAGTTGCATATGTGTTAACCCCATGTCATAGCAAACCTCAAATCTGAGACATACTAGGTTCTGATACTATATTGTAAGAGAGAGGGCATTCTTATAAGTAAAATTCTGATGCCTACTGCCTTGTTAATAAAGTTTCTTTGATACAGTGAGAAGAAATCCAGAATGATGGCAGTAATAACGAAAACTAAAGATTGTCTAACAGAGAAATGAAAGCATGGAAACATGCATGTGATGTGTGTGGTACTGTTCTCCTTCTTTATGTAAATGATGCCTTTTTTATTCTTTCCAATGCACAAATGATGACTCTCAGATCTTAGCCAGTTTTATAGTTCATTCCATCCCACTTTGATCCTTAATTCATTAATTTACTATAACAGAAAGCCTACATCTACAGGGATTGGCCTGTCTTTTGTTATTTCTATAACTCTTTGAGAACCTAAGTCCCATTACAAATGTAGGCTGTTAATGTCTAAGGTTTTGAGAAACAGAATCACCATGGGTTACATAGAATATGAGTCTATGACAAGATTAATCAACATAATTGACAAAGACACATTGATGGTCTCTGTGTGGTTAGTGTTTGTAGTTCTGGGTCTGATCTTGGAAGCTGGGATGGAAGCATCCAAAATTAAAAAAAAAAAAAGATAGAAGACCCGAGATGCTTGAAAAGAGACATGAGTGCTTGTCTGACTACACTGAATCGACATAGAAAATGCATTGTTTGCCGAAGATAGCAACAGCCTAGTTCGCAAACCTAAACATAAAATAGGAAATGAGTAAGGTGACTGTGCTGAGGTGACTGTGCTGAGACCCTGGCTGTTGCTCCAGGACAAAACTGGGAAAATGATGTGAATTCTAAGATGAAGCAGTTCTGGATGCTCTGAGTAAAACTTTCCAGTGTTAATGGAACCTTGCTCCTGCTTCCTTTGCTCTCTCTCAGCCCTGGTACATACCATCTCTCGGAGGGATTCCATATCAGTCTGGAGCCAGAGGAAGAAGTTGTGGACAATGCAGGTTCCTTCAGGTAGGAAGACAGTGCAAAGTTCTCACAATAGCGTGACTTACCAAAGGGAAGTCTGCAAAGAAACTTGTCAATTAAAATGTATGTGAAAAAAAAATCTTCAAAGTAGGACTATGTCTGCAAAATTTCCTTATTAAGCAAATTTGAACCATATGATAATGGGCATCATGGTGTCTTCAATATGAGTTGTAAACATGCTTGGTAAATCTTTAGCTTTCTTTTTTTTTTGGAAATCTATAGTGTCAATCCACACCATTTTAAGAGAAATCACAAGGTCTGAGAAAAATAAAACTCCCAACAAAATCATAAACTAAGACATAATTTAGACAACATTTAAGTCTGAAAAGTGTGTAATGATGACAGTTTAGAGTCTGGAAAAAGAGGGACTGAGACAGAGATAGACACATAGAGAGAAAGATAGAGACAGAGACATTGAGACATAAAGAAAAAGGCAGAAAGAGACATAGAGACAGAGAATGAGAATGGAGAATGAATGAGTTACAGCGGTGAGAAAAGAAAGATGGCAAAATAGCAACAATTACTGAACTTTTAACTTCAAAATTGTCCTTGAAAAATAGAATGGAATTCAAATCTCAAACTGAAAAATCAAAATAGAAGAAAATGGAAATCTTTCTAAATTTATGAAGCTGTTGAGTCTAAGAGAATGCTCACACTGGAAGCATATACAATAACAAATTATTGAGAGAAATAATGGAACCTATGCATGTGACCCAAGGAGAAGTCACTTCATAAGAAGGAAACTGACTTTCATATCAGTTTCTGGATTTTCAGTAAAGCTTGTGGATTTCTATGTACACAGGAAAGCCTGCATCATGATGTAGCGCTGATTCTAAAGAAGGTTTTCTTTACACTTGATAAACGCTGCATATATATGGGATTTCAAGACAATAAGAAATGGATTTGTGTTCATTTTACTCTCCCTGATATCAAAACCAGGCACATTGATTGAGTGTAAGTCATCTTATGAAGTTCTACCATTGAGTTTAACTGATTTCATAGGAAAGGGACAACTCTGAAAGCCAAGAGGAGTGTCAAAGAAAGTTTCAATTCTTACATTTTTCTTTTTTTATAGTTTATTTTTTATTTCTTCAAGTTACATCTCAATCACAATCCCCTCCCTACTCCCCTCTATAGTCCCACCCTTCCACCCTCTTCCCCTTCAACCCCCCATCCTCTACCCCTTTTTTTGTTTAAGGTATATATTTTTCCTCCCAATAGCTCCCCCTTTCAGTCCAACAAATGGCTCTTTCTCTTATAACAATAAATACAATACAAAACAACAGAAATAAATAGGCCACAATTATGAGGGTTACATTTTTCTAAGATAATCAGTCTGCATGGAGCCTAAGACCCTGTTGGTGGTGATGACAATAAAGGCCCTTTTCACAGTGACTATAACTATAAATCAGAATAGCCCTCCACCTGGATGATATGAAGCTCCAGTCATAGACAGATGCTGGATAGAGGTCATCCACAGAGAGGAAGGGGCCCATCACCATCTTGCCTTCTTGCAGAAAGCACAAGACAGCAGTGTGTGCTGTAATCATGTTTCTTGGGGTTCTTCTGGCTCCCTCACCCTGGAATGCTTGTATGTAGCTAAAGGTAACTTCCAACAGAACTTATATGTGTGCATAAATAAAATATGGTCTGTAGGGGGTTAGATAAATTAGATTTAGAAAATATATTGGGGTTTCTGATACTGTCTCTTAATTCGGGGCATGAAGAGCATTATCAGCATGTGGACTAAAAACAGGAAACAAACAGGAGACTTAATAGACTGAAAAACAAGGTTGAAGTCAGGAAAAACAGGAAAGACTCAATAGACTGAAAAACAAGGTTGAAGTCAGGAAAACAGGAAAGACTTAATGGACTTGAAGAAACAAAGTATCTGGCCTGACATTGTTTTCAGCTGCTAAGTGGGAGGAGCCCAAATTAAGCTGAAACAGAGTTCCTCCTATTTAAGGACAGTGCATGGAGCCCAGAAAGAGAAGAGGCCCCTGATGCTAGAGAGCTCCAAGAGTCCTGCTGAAAAAAGTGCTGGCCATCATTTGATGGCCAGATTTCCCTGAAGCAGAAAGAAGCCAGTGAGCAAAGAAAGCCTGAGCAAGACACCAAAAGGCCAAGGACTAAACCCTGTGGCTCAGCTTTTGCCTAGAGGGGTTTGATCTGTCTGAACAGTGGCCTAAAGGAAATTGTGCCTGGCTTTAAGGACTGAGGCAGAGCAGCTGAGTTCCTGATTCAAAAGAAGTAAGTTGGCCTGCAGATGGCTGGGGTCTCCCACAGAGAAGAAAGCATGAAGCCTTATTTAAGGTGAGACTGCAATAACCAACTTACCCTGACGAACGTGCATGTGAGAGATCCAGAAGAAGGACTGCTAAGTGCGTTAAAGAATCTACAACAAAGACTGTGTTCCTGACGACTGAGGACCTGCCCCAGAGACTGTATCATTCTAAAAGGTTAGAAAAATAATTATCAATAGGTTTAGTGGATAGGTTAAAGAGGTTGTAGGAATTTATAGGATTAATAGTTAAGAAATTATTGGTGTTTGTTATAAGTCAATTTAGTAATAAATAAATAAGTGATAAATAATAATATAAAAGTTTGGTTACAATGGTCTGCCTTTAGAGGGCAGAACAGATCCTCTGTTCTGTAGAGCTGGCAACATTCAGCAGAGTCTGGCATACTCACTGTAAAAATACAGTTCATCAGAAAGATATCAAGGACTTCATGGAATATGTGAAATGCTCATTCCTCCCTCAACATTCTGTCAGTACTACATCCCCTTACCCTTCCATCCCTTTCTTCATTTTCTTCTTTTTTCTCCCTTTCTTACTCCCTTCCTTCCTTATTTCTTCCTTCCTGCCTTTCCTTCGTTTTTTTCCATCCTTACTTTCTCTGTTTTCCTTGTTCCTCCCTCCATTTCTTCTTCTCTCCTTCCTTTCTTTTCTTTCTGCTTCACTTCTACCCTCTATTTCTTCCCTCTCCCTTTATATCATCCCTTCATTTCCTTTCCTCTTCTCCTCCCTTCATTTCTCCCTCTCTTCCATTCTTCTTCACTCCCTTTCTCCCCTCCTCTCTTCATTCTTCCTGCCACTTAGTGTCAAACAAAGACAGTGTTGCCTGAGACAAGAGCTAAATTAAGTAAGCTCTATGATGCCTCAACTTGCTATACTTGGAGTACTTCTAAACTATGAACATTTTATCCAAGATATATTTATAAGGATCTAAAGCAATGGTTCTCACCGTTGCTAAAGCTGGACCCTTTAATAAAGTTCCTCACATTGTGGTAACCCCAACCATAAAATTATTTTCATTACTACTTCATAACTGCCATTTTGATACTGGTATGAATTGCCATGTAAATATCTGTGTTTTCAGATGACCTTAGGTGACCCATATGAAAGAGTTGTTTGACTCACAAAGGGATTGTGACCTACAGGTTAAGAACCACTGATTTAAAGTATAAAAATAAAAACCAAGAAGATATTTGTATATTATTTGTGATAGTCAAATACTTGTATCAAAAGTAAACAACAGTATCAATTTACAAAAATATTTTTTTAAATTTTAAGACATGCCTGAGCACTTTATTCTGCTTTTAAAAAATGATACATGTTATGACAAATCAGGGAAGTTCAAATTATCCTCACAATGAGGCATAACTACAGATACTTCAATGGCAAGATTAACATTGTTGGTTGATTTATGGATAAAATGGAACTCCCAGCAGGACTCACATGACAAAAAAACAGCATAAGCCCTTAGACAAGAAGTCTGGCAGTTTCTTGACATTCAAACAAACATCTGCATTATAATCCAGCTATTCCATTCTGAAATCTCTTTATGAACATAAAAGTCTACTATCTTGGAAAGATGTATGCACAGTCTCTCATAGCAGCTTTCTTTACATTAGCACCAAGCTAGAAACCAAATAAAGAAAGATCTATCATTGTTTTTAAAAATATGAATTAATGTATATGCACACAATGGACACATGTTCCACAATGAAAAATAATTTAACTAGTTATATTTTATAAAGTTATATGGAATAATTTTAAAATTACTGTGCTGAGTAAAACAAGTTAGATGAAATTCACAGGTTACATTATTAAATTTTTGAAAATTAAACAAATCTATATTTTCCTAAAATTAATTAGTAGTAATTTGTAACTGGGGAACAAAGAGAGTCAGTTGTGGAAGGATGCTATAAAACTCTGAGTGTTCCTTAACTTGATTTAATAGTATGGGTTCCATAGGTGTTTACAAACACTGAAACTCACACACACACACACACACACACACACACACACAAAAAAAAACAATAAAACATGTAATTTGTGTGGATGCAACTCACTGTGCTTCTGTTGAACAATAAATCTGTTTTTCATTGAGTTGATGTTAAGGACATGTTAAGGACAGTAATGGCAAAGTGGATGGACTTGCAAAGAATTTTAATATAAAAGAGCTGAGAAAAAATAGCATAGAGAAAGAAATTCAAAGAAAGCTATGTTTGAAAAAAAAAATACCATGAAGAAGTCCCGAGCTATATACCTAGTTCCTGGAGCATTCTATCCAAAAGAAATCTTAACAGAGGGAAAAATAAGTAAAAGAACAAGAATATACAAAATTATACAATGATGGTATGGGTGTGTGTACAGATAGCTATATTTCTTTCTTTTCCCAAGTATATAAGATCATTTACACTTGGAAATAGCAATGGTATCCCATGGTCATTTGCTCCAAAATTAAACATTCCTCCAGAGAAGGAATGAGATTCATAAGACTCAAGAAGTAAATGAAATTTACACAACTCAGAAAGTAATTGCTTTAGAAATCTCTTAGGTCCTTTTCAATCCAATCAAGTAGACAATAACAGTAAAGACATCCCAAGTCTAACCCTGCTCAACTTGACACCCAAACACACCTCCTTAAAACCATTACTGTCTATGTCTGGACTCCTAAATACCCTTTCCAATTGCAAAATGCAAAATATATTTAGTATATCTACAAAACTTCTCACCAACAGTCTATATTTCTAATTTTCAAAAATTCAAATTTAAGGTTGGAGAGATGGCTCAGTGACCAAGAGAAATTGCCGATTTTGCAGAGAACACAAATTCAGTCTCAGTAAACATGTAGGACAGAGCACAGTCAGTTATAACTATCTCTCCAGGCTATTCAACACTCTTATGGGACACACACACACACACACACACACACACACACACACACACACACACACACACACACACACGGGGGGGGGGGTGGTAAGGAGAGAGAGAGAAGGAATTAAAAGAACCCAAGTCCATGAAGCCTGGCATACTTTCCTCTTATCTTTCCCACTTTGCTTTCACAAGTGCTGCCACATACTGCCTGTCCCAATCAGATCTTCCTAGGAAGAAGTACAAGCCACGACTGCTCTATCACACTTTCATTCTGTGTGCCTAAAATTTAGCACCACATGGAAAATGTCGAGATCCACTGTCACCTCTAGCTGGAGCTGGAGCCCTAGAACCAAAGCTTCCTTAGACTCTAAGAGCCTTGGAAGCTAAACAGTGACACAAATCTCGGGAAACAGTTTGGAAAGAGGCCCTGTGCCAACACACACAGGAAAATGGTTGTTCTCAAGGAAAAATTGGCCACAGTCATTTAAAATCTCTTACTCCAGCCTGGGGTGGGAAGGGTCTAGAAAATTCTTGAAAGAGCTTAACTAACGTCCTAATTGAAAGTACTTATGTGCCTGAATGTTCTTATGAAAATATTTTAAGTGTATCATGCTTCCCACAAACCAGGCCCTGCTTTGGCCCAGCTCTGTATGGGATTTGTTTTTTTTTTTTTTTTTTTTTTCAAGGAAACTACACAGGTTTCAAATGTTTCTGTGCTTTCTCTTCCCATTTCTCACTGTAAAGGCAGTGATGCAGTGCTAGTCAAGAAGAGTCAAAGCCTGAATATGGACTACTTTGACACTCCCACCACAGAGAAGTCTATTCCTTAGTTACCTTTCCTTTAGTTGGTTTCTCATTTTCCTCTTATTTGGAAACAGTATTATTAGTAATTCTGCACGAGTCTGCCTCCCTACCGCTCTCCAACTCTTTCCAGTTCCCCAAGTACATTACTCTACCTCTTTCATGCTGTCTTCTTCTCTTCCTCCTCTTCCACTTCTTTTTCCTCTAATGTTTCTGTTGATGACCTAGTTAGTAAAGTCAGTGCTGTTCATATGCACATGGAAGTGTGTCACTACCAACACAATGTGTGTTATCTGCAGCCTATTGTGATACCCAGCACTAGGGAAAATTGACTATCTTGCCCCCAGTACCCACCAATTCCCAAGAGTTAGAGGTGAAGCCTCATGAGCATATTTCTGCTCTATGATAGAGTGCTGATTAAACTGATCGTGTATATGCCTGGTACATGCAAACACATCAGATACAAATTTATTCATATATGGTACCATCAGGTCTAGAAAACACTTTTTACAGCAATCTTCCCCAACCTCCTTCTTTGATTATCTTTTCATCTTCCCTCCTCAGCAATATTTTCTGAGTCTTTGTATAGAGGGAGTGTTCTATAGATATCTCATTTATGGATGAACATAATACACTATGCATTTTCTTCAGTTGAAAATCTCTGTATTAACTCCCATTGGTTACATAAAGAAGCTTCTGTGATGAAATGTGAGTTTCACTACTCTGTGAGTGCAAGGATGAATATTTAGAACGCAATTTGATACTATGTTCCTTTAGCAAAATAAGAGTTTGGGTCTATAATCTTCCAAGTCACAAGTTCGTGTCAAAGTTTACGATACTAGGCATGGGTTCCCTCCTGTGGAACAGACCTTAAGTCTAATTAAAAAGCTGTTTGTCATTCCAATAACATCAGTGCCACTATTACACCAATGGCCATATATTGCAAGGCTGGTTATTTACTGTAATTTGTGGTATTCACAACTAGGTAAGACTGTTGTTAACTTTAGCCACCAGCAGCCTACACTGCTACTTCTGTCTCTATACAAGCTAGTCATCAAGGATGATGCTTTCTGGTCATTCAATCCAAATTGGCATTCAGTCACTTTCTAATGCAAAAACACTACGAAACAGCAGGAAATAAGCAAAACATCAAAACAGAAGCATATTCTTTATAGAAACAACAACATTGCTACCAGGAGTCAATGTCTAGATCTGATGTGTCTAGGTTCTTAGTCTCTTATCCAAAGAACTTAAGAAGGAAAAGCTCATACAGGTTTGTAAAAGCACCAAAAGAACATATTATAGAGGTATATGCTTTAAAGAATGAAAGCAGGCCACATGAGTGAAATTACTCTAGAGTCTCAGCTACAGCCTATAATCTCTCTTTATGGTGTTTAATGAACGGAGAGGCTACTTCCTAATAACCGTAGTGAGGATTGTTCTGTATTTTGATTGAAAGATTCAGTCATATATTGATCTTCAGTAATATTACACAACTCTCTTTCCACAAAACATAGTTTTAATTATATACATGTTCAATTATGCATAGATATAAAATGGTAAATGCAGGATCTTCCTCAAAGTTCACTTCAAGGACATAGTTTTATCTTAGTATTCATGCACCCAAAACTAGTTCAGGCTAAGCTAGCATTCTTATTCTTAATATTTGGATATATTGGAAATATAAATGAATAGAAATTTTCTAAATCTCCTTGTTGCTAGAGGCAGAGACACTTAAGTATTGTTCTGAGAGGGGTGTATGTGTAGCCTGAAACAGGAGAGTGTCAGAAAGTGGCTGAGATTGCTAGATTATGTGCACAGTATTAACAGGCAAAGGAGTTACATTATTAAAAGGGGAGTTATATATAAACAAAACCAAATAGTAAAAGCCAACAAACTATTCCCTCTGTGTGCCTGCCTCAATATGAAAAGTCAATTTCTATCATATTTTCATTTCTGTCTGAAACCTAATAAGCAATCTTACTCTTTATGTTTCTACTAGTATGTTCATCTCAGCTTCCAAGAGAATGACCCATTAAGTCCAACACCCTCACATGCAGCAACCTCAGGGACAGAGCATGGAATATGCCACAGTGCCATGCTAGGCATTTCTCAACACCGACAAGTTGACCATCAAGCTTTACCACCACAGAAGATTTGCAGCTGGAATTCTGAAATGAATGGAGACTATGTTAATAAGAAGAGACTTTATTTATCCATGAGGATGTGCAGTGAGGCACGACTCAAGTGAAGCAAAGAGAGCATTGTGCTGGCTTAAACTGCAATGCAGACGTTAATGTGGACATTTCAACATAAGGGTGGACAGACAAGTGACATGACTGACTCACTTTTGAATACTAAGACTGAGAAAGACAACTTTAGTATCTGTATTTGACTATCTAGAAAGTGTAGTTTGAAGAAAGTTGGAGGTGAAAGACAGAGATAGAAGTTAGCTCAAAGAAATGAAGAAAGAAGGCTCAGTCCAATATGCACAGCATGGACAGGGTAGAGATCTAAAGCTCAGAAGCAGAGAGAAAATCAGTTCTTCCTTTCATAAACTCCTCTTAGGGCTGACCACACCTTGCAGAACACGGAACATATGAAACTGTGGAATCTGCTTCCTTGATGTAACTGACGGAAATGCCTCAGACATTCCTTTTTTATTCATTTTTTTTCTCATCTGGCCTCTCCCCTTCTGCCCTATAGGAAGAGGAAGCTGTCAGAAAGTGAAATGATTTTATATTTACAAGACAAAGGAACTTCTAAATGACCTCAGAAGTTCACATTCACTAGTCACAGCTCTGGGATGATCCGCAAGCTTGTGGCTGACAGATACCACCTGATGGACTGGAAATCAATTTGATCAGATGTTTTTATGGATTATCGTGGCCTTGGCTAATTACAAAAGATTGTCTCCCTAGATCCCAGAGTTTCCAGAGCTGACTTTGAGCAGATGTACACAGGATTAAGCTGAAGACCTGACAGTTTTCCCTAATTATCTGTCGCAAGGGCAACTCTTAGATCATCTTGACATTTATGTGAAGAACAGGCTGGACTTATTTCTTAGACCACACACCTTTTTTCTCCATAGTTATCTCTGTTTAGATGACAAGGTTGCTCACATTCATCATAATTTACATATGGTTGGAAGAAATGGCAAATATGAAGAAATGAAAATCTGGTTTCTAAAGTCTAAGGAAGGCAAATAATGTGAGAACTGTGATGAACAGGAACAAAACAGATGACATGTAAATTCCATCACTGAAGTCTAACTATAAAGTATGGGCCTATAAAATGATTTAACCAAAGAAGAGGTAGTAGGATAACATGCTTAAAGAAGAAAAAAAGGAAAAATGATTGTATTATGTGTCTAGGTCAGCAGTGGTCTTTACCCAGCCAGATAATAAATATGCCTTACAAAAATTCAGGGTAGATTCAGTGAGCTAAATAGGATCATTTTTTTAGGAGATTCAGAAAATGTCTCCAGAAAGATTTTGACCAGTACATAGTTGAAATAAATGTTTTGCTTTGCTCAAAACATGGTTACTTTTCATGATTATTCAATAGAGAAAGTATTTCTCAGGAATATAAGTTATTATTAAAGCAATACTGCTGCTGAGCTAAGGTTCAGATATAACTAAAAATGAGATCATAAGTCACTGAAACAACATTCATCTGCACATGATAAGATGGACAGACCATATGGACAGCTTCATGTGGAAATAATACAATGGAGCAAAGGCAGGGAAGTGGTTAAATAAAAAAAGTTTGAAGCCTAGTTTATCAAGGTGTTAGGCAAAGGGCTGAAATGTTTCTCTTAATGAATAATATGTTGTGGATATAGATTAATATTTTTGAACTAATGACTGGTAAAACACATTACTGAGTTGGAGAAAACAAGCCTGTGTTGTAGAGAAGATTGTGGATCCATAAGGGCCCAAGGTTAGTTACAGAAGTTTAGGGAACTTCAACCACATATATCTCAAACATGAGGATGGCAGAAGTTGGCTACCTCCCCTGTCTCAACCTGGCCCCATAAAACTAGCTCTTCTACTTACCTTAAAAATTATCAAGTTTCACTCCCTGTTTGATGTCATAAGATGTCATAGTCATCGTTTATCCATTACTCCTGCCCCCTTCCATCCTCCTTCCACCATTCCTCCACTCCCCGCCCCTCCAAAGCCTGAGTATAGCAGATGAAGCATTTTCCAACACCCTGCCCTTTCCAATGGTACACAGCCACACAAAACTTGCCCCATAGATCCTGGCCACCTTCCCCAGGGCATCAATACCCTCCCCCAATAAACTGAACCAGTTCTCCAAAGCTGTTCCCTGGTGTGTTCATTGACTACTATAATCATCATGAGATCCTCCTGCATTGCACTAACCCACGCCCAGCTAAGCTTCCCTCCTTCCAGCCAAGTTTGGTGCATAAGAGGCCAGGTTACCCCAAGGGGAAAGCTTACAAGGGGTAGTAGAAGGCAAGGTGTTCTTGTGACTATGAGATTTTTTTTTGGACTGGCCATGTGAATTCACTCAGAGCAACTGCTGGCTCAGATGGAAAGAATCAAAAACAAAAATAATGTTTGACAAAGAATTGCAATATTAAAAACTAGTTACCTGCATCTCTTCCAGGCACATGTGGCTAGGATAACAATGAGATTGATGAGAGTAAAATTATGCATCAACAACTTAGTGTTGCAGAATATTTGATCAAAATGTGAACCCCAAGATTGTGAACTGCAGAAACCTATTTCTACTTGGGCTGTAGCTCATCCCTCGCACACATCTTTAACCCAAGAGCTTTCTCTAAACAAGATTAAATAAAGTCAACCATAGGTCAAGATGCAGAGCAAGCAACCAATTAACAGGGAGTAAACACAAGAAAATATTATAGAGGGTGAGAGGAAGTACAGAGGATGGATAAAGATATGCACAGGAAGTAGAAAGGAGGAAGTAGAAAGCTGATGGGTATAGGACACCATGTAGAGAGAAAAGGAGCTTTTTCTTTTTGAGATGGTGGGGAGGTAGGAAGGTCAGCTGGGTGCTTTCTCTGCCAGCATTTGGTTCCTGAGTCTTCATTGGTAAAAATCTGGTGCTTAGGAGAATGATTGTATTATATGATAAAGACCAGAAGTGATAGGTGAATCTCTGTTGCTGAAGAAATCACATGCATTTCAGACTTAGGGCCTGGAGACCTCTGAGTTGGAATTGACCTGAATGACTCTGCCCTGAGGACTATCTTTCATGGTCCCTTCTTGTAACATGGTGGGCAGCCAACAGTCCCACCCAGTTATGACACTAGTGAACCACAACAATGACTAGCATGGTATGCTAATTCTCAGGGTACATTAGCAGCACACATGCCTTGGTTGTGAGCAACAACTCTCTAATTTGACTTAAGACTCTCAACAAGAAGGAATTTTCCATGGTACTGGAAACATAACCAACTACCCAGAGCAAGTGAAGTCAGGACCTACAGACATCACTTAACTAAATGAACACAATCCACAATTACACTCTATATATTTGTCCGTATATTCACAGATAAGTATAGTCCTCACCCTTCATCAAACAAATGTCTCTTTTCAACAGACTAAGTCCATTCTAGAAAACCACACAATCAAAATACAGAGTTTTGGAGCCTAGTACCAGTGGATACATCTTAAAAACATAAAACAAACAAACAAACAAATAAACAAAAACTGTACTTAAAGCTCAGGGAACACGAGGGAAGAGGCAAAGGATAAAGGAATTTTCTATGGGACTGTGTCCTCTAGTAATGTTAGTAACTACACCCATGAAATCTCAGCAACATGACTACCTTAACATGAGCTGAATGAGGATAACAATAAACATGGCAAAGTGGACAAGGGAGAGACAAGGAGCTCGCAACCCCAAGCAAAGAACTTCAAGCAACTAGAGAATGTTGAGAGTAGGAGAAATAGTCTCTCTCAGACAAAAGCATACCAATTGGCTATCTCATACCAAATGGTCAGCCCTGAAGACATACAGAGGAGAAATATTATATAGACTGAGTAGGTTATACTTTAAAGTGTGTGTGTGTGTGTGTGTGTGTGTGTGTGTGTGTATGTGTGTGTGTGTGTGTGTAGATAAAACATGACATGAATTTGAGGAAGTTGTACTAGGAATGTATGGGAGATTTTTGGAGGGAGGAGAAAATAATGTGGTTGTATTATAACCACAAAAACAAAAGAAATAAAAAAAACAAACAAAACAAACCACAAAGAAGGCAGAGTTTGTGATATCAATGTACTATGTCTCCCTTATACTCTCATATTGTATAACCTGTAGAATTTATGTTACTAGCAAAATATTAAGCATAAATTTTAATTTAAAGAGCCCTTTAAAATATCACTTCTGACAGGTAACAAAGTCTATCTTCCTGTTCCCTTTGGTGCATTGGTTGTAGTATAGTTATCCTGTACTATATGGCTAAAATCTGATTATAAGTGAATAGATGCCATGTGCATCCTCTGAGTCTGGGTTAGCTCACTTAGGATGAGCTCCTCTAGTTCCATCCATTCGTTTGCAAATTGTAGGATTGTTTCTGATGGCTGTGTAGTATTCCATTGTGTAGATGTACCAGAGGTTTTTTTTTTTTTTTTATCCATTCCTCGGTTGAGGGACATCTGGGTTGTTTACCTGTCAATGAGACACTTTGCCCTAGTGGTGCTGCCTTGTCGGTCCCCAGTGTATGAGGAGGCTCTTGGCCCTCATATGACTGCTGAACTGGGGCAGGGGACTGATATGTAGGGATACTTCACTCCGGAGGACTGGGATGGAAGGGAGAGGGGGTAGAGGGTGGGAGAGTGAGACTGGGAAGGGTGGAAAGAGGGCACTGAGATGGAGATGTAACCTGAAGTAATAAATAAACATAAAAAATAAAAATTAAAAAAAATATCACCTCTGAAAAACAGACTCATTGAAAAAACAAAATGTGCCTGCATGGTCTTTCAATTTCAAATTTTCAGCTAAGTATATGGTTTTATAGCTTCTTATAGTTACTCTATGTCTAAAATACAAACTTATTTAGCACTAAGACAAATTTTAGTAAGAAACAAATAAAAAAATATAATATTTCCAAACAATTTACCTGTAATGAACAATGGTTATTCTGAACCACTGTCCCTGTGTGTAGTTTCTTCAAAGGCAATACAACAAAAATAAATGTGTGCAGAGGAAATGACAATTAGTGGCCCATAAGTACATCACTTTACCTACCAAAATAAAATCTGTATATATTTATTTTAGAAACTACATCATTTAATCTTACTCACAAAGGCATTTGGGAGATTAACTGACTAGATAATTTTACAAAGTGCTAGACAATAAAAGGCAAAGAGATAAATGTTGAGGATTATTGCTTTAGACCTTTGCCAATGCTAAAAGACCAAAGCTAACGTTTTGTTTCGTTTTCTGCTGTCTAGATATCTCAGGTTCATTATCACCAAGAATGGGGGTAATGGGAGGTAAGAAGTAGCTCTAGAGGAGGAAGCGTGCAAGCTCGAATCCCTGGGGAAGCCAAAGTTGTTGGAATTTATTAGAGCATTTCTTTACTTACTAAGAGTTGAGAAACAATTTTCTGTGAGTGCTTTATGCTACTTCCTGACTTACTGGCAGAAACACTGGCCTCCTTTGCTTCCAATTATGTGTTCAATAATGTCTGTATCTCAAAGGACTGTGAAGATGGAAACCTGCTATCCCCATAGCCAATGAAAGGTTTGCTCACAATCTTGGATGATATATGATCTCACTTGTATATCATACAATGTTTCCAGACTTTATTATGCTGGGACTGTCTCACCTTTGCTGGGTTCAGGTTTGTGTTTTTGGTTCTCTGTCATGCTGTGTGAACTAAGGTTTATGGAAATGTTGACACTGAAGTTACTGGTACTTCTCAGTAGAAGAGTCCTTAGTCTCTGACACAGGAGCTTCCTATACCTGGAAATTACAATCTCTGAAAGTGTGACAGGCTAGTGCTTATTTATCATGATGTGTGGGTAAAATATCAAACCCTTGCTAATTCTGTATATGTGTGCATGCATAGGAAAACAAAGAAGCTGACAAAAGTCTAAACAAAATAATCTCCCTCTGTGGGAATTTTCTCCCATATTACATAAGAACACTTCTGTTGAATCACTATACAAATACTAATTTTTATAATTTTATACAACTTAAGAATTCCACTATATATATATATATATATATATATATATCCTTACTTTTTCTTTCATGCAATCATACCATAGATTTCTTAGATGCTTTGAAATTATTTGCACACAAATTTACACAGAATGCATAAACATATAAGCATGTTTTTGTTTGTTCTGTGTGTGTGTGTGTGTGTGTGTGTGTGTGTGTGTGTGTGTGTGTGTGATAAAGCTAGGTCATAAAGTCTTTCTTTGTTTCACCTGGCTTCAACCTTGTTTTTAGTCCATAGGGTCCCCTCATTTCACGTGACTTCATCCTTGTTTTTAGTCCACAACCTGATAAGCTAATTGCTCACAGCCAAATTGATCTTCTTGCCCCGGATTAAGGGACTGTATCAGAAACCTAGATATTACTAAATCTAATTTATATTAATCTAACTCCCTACATATCCCCCTTCTTGTGTGTGTGTGTGTGTGTGTGTGTATGTTGGAACATACCAGAAAGCATTTGACATCCATTTTCTGAACTATACTTAGACCTCTTGTGGTGGTTTGAATAAGAATGGCCCCCTTTGCTCCAAGATTTGAATGCTTGGTCACCAGGGATTGGAGCTATCAGAAGGTGTGGCCTTGTTGGAGGAGGTGGGGTCTTGTTGGAGGTGTGGCCTTGTTTGAGGAAGTGTGTCTCTTGGGGTGGGTTTTGTGGTTTAAAATGAGTGTTTTCATGTCAGGTCCAATGTTGCTCCTTACTTATTGTTGATTGCAGATCCAGACATAGAACTCTCGGATCCTCCAGCACCATATCTGCCTCAGTGCCACCATGCTTCCTCCCATGCTGATCATGGACTACCCTCTGAAACTGTAAGTAAGCCCCATTTACATGCTTTCCTTTATAAGAGTTATCATGGTCATGATAGAACAATGACTAAAACATCCCTCTAAAGAAATAATCTCAAGTCAACAAACGTAATTTTGAGATATGCATTTCAGAAGTGCTGCTGCTTTTGATGCAGATGCTGCACTCAATATAGTATGGCTCAGGCATGCAGCTTTGTGACATGCCAGCAATGCCCTCCCAGCCTGCCCACTGGACCCAGTCTCATTTCCACTCCAGGACTGAAGAACAGTGACTTCTGATGGGTATACTCAACTTTCTGGTTTATAATCTAATATCCCTTCACTGACAAAAGATTTGTGGCAATTTCTGCCATTATAAAACTTATACAAATTACCTGCTACTGATGTAACATACTATAAAGAACTACAGATATGAAGAAAATAGTATCTGAAACTTCTTTCTTCATGTTTGCAATATTTTACAATTTATTTTTCAGTTCAGTTAATAATTAATAATAATAATATTGTTATTATTCCACTGGGTGTAAGAGCTTGCTGCTTACCTGCATCATGTTTATTCTTATTTTATTTATTTACTTGCTCTTCTTGTTAAAGTGTGTTTTCTTCACTCTAAATTTAAATAATAAATTAATAAAAATTCTAAATACAAAAGATCAAGCTCTCTGCCAAAGTAGAGATGAAATGATTGAAATATACTGACCTGATTAAATATTGATGGAAAACAATTGATGTTTGGGGCTTTACCTGGTGAGTGACATGAAAGGAACTTTCTATTGCTTCTGTCCCTTTCTTTATGTCCATGTTTGCCATGACAGTTTATTTCCATACACAAATGGAGTTAGGATTGTGGTCTACCTGTTTGAGTGAGGCCTGTTGTGAATAGCCATCACCTACAACAGAATCAGAATTCAGAGTCTCTCAGCACTACGTTCTTCTAGTCTTGCTGTCATTTACACCTAGAACCACAGTACTGGAAAGATGGTTAAACAATGCCTTACTAGACAATCCACTGACTCTCACTGAGTTTTTCCTAAACTTTGGAGCATTAGATGTCTAATGGATGTCAGAGAAGCCCATCTAAGATGAAAGAAAGGAGAAGAGTATTATAGAGAAAATACTCTTCAGAACAGGGGCCAGAAATTCTTCATTTATGATAGTGCTTCCAACTACCTCCACACTCAAGGTAGCTTTGATAACATTTTATCTAATCTCACAGTGTGCTGGTGTGTTAGGATTCACTCACTGAAATCTAATCTTTAGTCTCCCAACTGGAGTCCATATGATTTCATGGTCCAGTTTACCTGATCTACAAGACGACCTCCACTGTTTTCCAAAATCAAGCTTCTAGCTCCAAGGATAAGCTATAGAGACTGTCTTAGAAACTGCTTTCTAGGATACTTATTAATGCCTCTTACTTATTACTAAAAGCTATGTAATCCTCTGGGGGAAAATCAGACTGCATCAATGTCAGTATATGTTTCATGATGCATCTTTCCCTACAGGCAAGAACACTTGTAGAGGGAAAATTGGGAACACCACTGTTCTTAAGAGGGATAAGAAGCAAAGATAACAAGGCAAGAATAATTTTAATAAACAGATTTAGGGCATAGTGAGATAAGGCAACTTCATGGCACTCGTGTGAATTAAAACACCAGTGTCTAGAAATCATTGTTTAGAATTGTCATGTACAGTTACAAATGTGAGCAGAGCTAAGATTCCAGGGTCAAGCTGAGAAAAACACACAAGCATTTCACTTGATCTGTGTGCCTTAGTCTGGCTAATTTTGAAGTGACTGGATTGGCTTATGTCTCAGAATTCTCAAGTACGGGCAATAGAGTCCTTGGTAAACAACAGTGAGATACCATTTAAATGCCAAACATAGAAAGATGTAGAAAATTGAATGAGTCACAAAGAAGCCTAAGGGAGGGGCCTGACATTATCTTGGAACTCTAGACACATTCATGATTACCTATTTTTTTTACATTGTCAAAAATAAATTCTTAGATACTAAAAAAGGGCTTCTCTTTGATAAGACTTGGATTTTGTGATCATTTTTCTTAAGAGAAATAGTAGTGAGTAGAATTTCAGGATGCTTTGACCCTCCTCTGGGTGAGAGAATTTGGATACTCCCTTGAAGCACAGCCTTGCACTTCCCATCATTAAATAGCTTTCCTTCTTACTGTTGCCTAACTTAAGGGGCTTAAAGGTGAATTCTGGACAAAAGGCATGATGACTCTTCCTGCCTCTGAGGACAGAAAAAAAAAAAAAGAGAACCATCATTTGTTATTAAAGAGAAGTATAAACCATATAAGGATTTGCTTTGCTCCTTAAAAAAAAAAGTTCCCCTTTTATCGAGAACAATATTTTTGGCCAAAGCATTGGTGATATATTAGACTTCTTCATTTATAGAGACCTTCTTTCTCCATTTTACGACTGCTCCAGAAGTCTTACCTTAAGACATGAGTTCATACCTCCAGATGTTGCCAAATCTCTTAACAGCTTCCTCATTAGCAGCTGAAGGACTTTGCTGTGTGGACTGCCAAGGGTATGATACAATCTTTAATGCAGCTATGACATTTTGAAGGAGTGGCCATGTGTTCTTGAGAATTTCTCAGCCACTCTTCCCATTTTGTAAAAGAAGTATCAGATATTCATTTTCTTGTCTCAAAGACCTGATGGGCCTGAGGGTTATGCACAGGCATCTTTCTAGGGGATGATCAGAAGGCTCCTCAGGGATGTTTTGAGCTACTTGGTATAAATGTTTTTTTTTTAAATACTTTATTTTTTTTTCTTCAAGTTACATCTCAGTAACAAACCCCTCCCTATTCCCCCTTCCTATCCCGCCCTTCCACCCTCTTCCCCCCAGAAGTTTCCCCTTTCAGTCCAACAGATGGTTCCTTCTCTTATAACAGTAAGTATTATACAAAAAAATAGATATAAATATGCCACATTTATGAGAGTTAAATGGCCCAGTATACCTTCCCAATGTCCAGTTTATACATATTTGGCCCCTGACTTTAACATTCTACTATCTAACCAACTCCATGAGTTTAAAGGTCTATATGTGACTCAACATTCATACTATCTTGCAACACACTTTTAAGAGTATCTTCTTAGATCTATAACACCCTCTTGATTCCTAAACAATTCAAAATTTAACTATGAGACTCTAGCTGTCTATTCTTCAACCACCTCAGAGACTTGAGAGGGATAAATATATTTGCTTATATAGGAAGTGCAGGGCCTGCAGCTTCCAAAACTAAGAAAGAACATACCAATGACTGCCTGGACAGTTCCCATTTTCTCTCCATACATTCCAGCATCAGTCTTCGGCCTTTGGGTCCTGTTTCTCTAACAGACATTTGTTGTAGAGCCGGGATTATGAAGGACTTACCTACCCTGTCTTGGCAGAGTTAGGCTGTCGACTTCCCTGCTACCAAGTTTTGTCCTTTTTGGACAGCAGTCTGTCTGCAGTTGGTGCAAGGGGTTTTTTCATGCCAAGAGAAAGGCTTGCCAGTAATTCAACCATCTTACAGTGGAGGACACTATCATTCGAACAAAACGGCAACCAACAGACTGGGAGAAAATCTTCACCAACCCCACATCTGATAGAGGGCTATTATCTAAAATCTACAAAGAACTCAAGAAACTAAATGCCAAGAAACCAAATAATCCAATCAAAAAATGGGAGATGGAGCTAAATAGAGAATTCACAAAGGAGGTATAAATGTTTTAAAAAGTAGAATGTGGAGTCTTCTCTTTGTATAACCTTTAGTTATTTTAGAAGGCCATAAACACCGTGATCGTGGCACTTATGGCTGTGTGAGTAGACTATGGTCTACCCACTGCAATAGCATTTCAAATTTAAGACACTGAAGGAATTCAGAATGTTACAAATCACATAAAGTAAAGAAAGGCAGAGTTGTGTGTAAAATCCACAGCACACTGAAACTGATCATGAGGAAGAGGGTTGTCAGCTGTGGTGGCACACTGCAGCAATAGTAATGTTTTGTAAGTGGTGGCAGGAGGATATGAATTGAAAGAGGCAGCCTTATCATTTTAAACTCAGTTGTTGGAAGATTTAGATGTGAACTTGAGAAAAAAAACCACATAGTTGTGGATTGTAGATGAATATTTGACTCATCTTGATGTTAATTCATTAAAACTGAATTGGGTAATTAAACATGTAATGCTTAGAAAGATCTTCCTTTAATTTTTTTCTTCTCTCCCAACTTTTGGATCCTTTCTGTGTTCACCTGACAAGGATTGCTCAGGAAAACCAGATCCTTCTGTTCAATGGCAGCTGTTCGAATGTGTGGATTCTTGCTCTCACAAACACCCTCCAGTCCCTCAATGTTTCTGCCTATCACACTGTCACTGGTGCTTCGCTCTCGGGTGTTGTCATTTTGCCAAAGGCAACCTCTTTTAAATAGTGTGTCATCTAAAGAGGATAGTCTCCAACCATGTGACTTTCAGGAAGCCACACCTTGCCTCTAAGAACATCTGAATCAGAGGTAATTCTGGCCTCTCAAAGTCAACCTCTGCCCTGCTCAAGACTGATGATATCTGGGCACAGGTTCATTCACTCTATGATATCCTAGTGCACTAACTGCATGGCCCATTTTCACCAGATTCGTCCAAGGATTGCAAGGCTGTCACTATTTTTTCTGGGGCTAATGAGACAGGATTGAGTAAAACTTGGAGAAAAAAATTAAATGTAAATGTGGAGATAAAAAAAAAAAGAAAGAAAAGAAAGAGGCAGCCTTGGTTACAGAGTGATTTTGAGGCATGTCTGGACTACTTAAGGCCCTCTCTCAACACCCATCTCCCAACAGAGGGCTCAGTTACACTCCATATTACATTTCTAAGGTTTACTAATTCTCCAGAACTTCAGATGAATTCTTCTTTTGAACTAAAGATCTGTAAAATTTAGTAGTTCTGTAGCAGTTAGTTCCTTACATTCCGTTCATATCTCTAAGAAGAAATAAATCACTGCAATGGGAACAACATTAGAAGATAATAATATACCTGCTATTATTAAGGAACTTAAAATCTAGCAAAGGAACTAAGTTTTACTCAAGGGATTCAAGAGCACAGTTTCGTACGTTCAAACAGATTACAATTCTAAATTGTAATTAACTTTCTGGGAGGATCTCAGGAAGGAAAGTCTTGTGTCAGGTGGGAGCTGGAAGTTATTCATTCTGGAACACTATCTTTCAAATATTTCAATTCATGTTGGATAAAATGTAAATATTATTTTTGTTAAGCTTAATAAAGCGTAAAATGTAATCGAAAATAAGTTTCATATGTTTGCAATTTAAAACTGTTTTATACTACAATATAATTATGTCATATCCCCTTTCCTTTGGTTGCTCCAAACTTTCTCAAGCACTCCTCCCTTGCTCTCTGTCAAATCATGTTTTTCTTCTTTAATTTTTTTGGTTCTTTTTTTTTGTAATTTATTTTTTTATTTCTTTAAGTTACATCTCAGTCACAATCCCTTCCCTACACCCCCTTCCTGTCCCACCCTTCCACCCTCTTCCCCCCAACATCTTCCCCTTTAAGTCCAACAAATGGTTCCTTCTCTTATAACAGTAAATACTATACAAAACAACAGAAATAAATACGCCACATTTATGAGAGTTAAATTGCCCAGCATACATTCCCAATGTCCAGTCCATACATATTTGGCCCCTGACTTTAACATTCTAACATCTAACCACCTCCATGAGTTTAAAGTTCTATATCTGACTCAGCTTTCATACTAACTTGCATCACAATTTTAAAAACATCTTCTTAGACACAGACAACCCTCTTGATTCCTAAACAACTCAAAATTTAACTATGAGACTCTAGCTACTTATTCTTCAACCACCTCAGAGACCTGAGAGGGATAAATATATCTGATTATGTAGGAAGTGCAGGGTCTGCATCATTCAAAACTAAGAAATGACATATCAGTGGCTGCCTGGACAGTTCCCGTTTTTTCTCCATTTGTTAGAGCATCTATCTTCATTCTTTTGTTCCCGTTTCTCTAACAGACATTGATTGTAGAGCAGGAATTATGAAGGACTTACCTACCCTGTCTCGGCAGAGCTAGGCTGTCAACTTCCCTGCTACCAAGTTTTGTCCTTTTTGGACAGCAGTCTGTCTACGGTTGAAGCAAGGGGTTTTTCATGCCAAGAGATAGGCTTGCCACTAATTCAACCATCTCACACTGGAGATTCTTCGATGCTCATCTTCTATCTACTTGAAGTAGAATAGGGGGTGCTGTCAGGAGCTGATATGTTTCGATATCAAAAAAATTTTAATTTAAGAAAACATCTTTGAATGCCATATTCTGCAGATCTCTTGGGGTTTTTGAAGATGCCCTATCTATCTCTTGTATTTAGATAAGCAAATGTTGCTTGTCTCTTTTTTTATGAATATGCCACATTTATGAGAGTTAAATGGCCCAGTATACCTTCCCAATGTCCAGTTTATACATATTTGGCCCCTGACTTTAACATTCTACTATCTAACCATCTCCATGAGTTTTAAAGGTCTATATCTGACTCAACATTCATACTAACTTGCAACACACTTTTAAGAGTATCTTCTTAGATCTATAACACCCTCTTGATTCCTAAACAACTCAAAATTTAACTATGAGACTCTAGCTGTCTATTCTTCTACCACATCAGAGACCTGAGAGGGATAAATATATCTGCTTATATAGGAAGTGCAGGGCCTGCAGCTTCCGAAACTAAGAAATGACATACCAATGGCTGTCTGGATAGTTCCCATTTTCTCCCCATACATTCCTGCATCAGTCTTCAGCCTTTGGGTCCTGTTTCTCTGACAGAAATTTATTGTAGAGCAGGGATTATGAAGGACTTACCTACCCTGTCTTGACAGAGTTAGGCTGTCGACTTCCCTGCTACCAAGTTTTGTCCTTTTTGGACAGCAGTCTGTCTGCAGTTGGTGCAAGGGTTTTTTTCATGCCAAGAGATAGGCATGCCACTAATTCAACCATCTTACTGTGGAGATTCTTCGATGCTTATCTTCTACTTGGAGTACAATAGGGGGTGCTGTCAGGAGCTGATATGTCTCGATATCAAAAAAAAAAAAAGAAAATCTTAATTTAAGATAGCATCTTTAGCCAGGCATGGTAGCGCACGCCTTTAATCCCAGCCCTTGGGAGGCAGAAGCAGGTGGACCTTTGTGAGTTCGAGGCCAGCCTGTTCTACAAAGCGAGTCCAGGACAGCCAGAGATATTCAGAGAAACCCTGTCTCGAAAAACCAAAAAAAAAAAAAAAAAAAGATAACTTTTTTTTGGCTTTTCACATCTTTCTCTTTATTTTTTTTAATAAGTACTTTATTTTTTTTTTCAAGTTACATCTCAGTCGCAAACCCTTCCCTATTCCCCCTTCTTGTCCCACCCTTCCACCCTGTCTCCCCCCCCCAACAGCTTCTCTTTTCATTCCAACAAATGGTTCTTTCTCTTATAACAGTAAATTCTATACAAAACAGCAGAATTAAATATGCCACATTTATGAGAGTTAAATGGCCCGGTGTACCTTCCCAATGTCCAGTTCATACATATTTGGTCCCTGACTTTAACCTTCTACCTTCTAACCATCTCCATGAGTTTAAAGTTCTATAACTGACTTAGTTTTCATACTCACTTGCATCACTATTATAACCATCTTCTTAGATCTAGAACGCCCTCTTGATTCCTAAACAACTCAAAATTTAGCTATGAGACTCAAGCTGTCTATTCTTCAACCACCTCAGAGAGCTGAGAAGGATAAATATATCTGATTGTATAGGAAGTGCAGGGCCTGCAGCTTCCAATACTAAGAAATGACAAACCAGTGACTACCTGGACAGTTCCCATTTTCTCTCCATACATTCCAGCATCAGTCTTCAGCCTTTTGGTCCTGTTTCTCTGACAGACATTTATTGTATAGCAGGGATTGTGAAGGACTAACCTACCCTGTCTTGGCAGAGCTAGGCTGTCAACTTCCCTGCTACCAAGTTTTGTCCTTTTTGGACAGCAGTCTGTCTGCAGTTGAAGCAAGGAGTTTTTACATGTCAAGAGATAGGCTTGCTACTAATTCAATCATCTCACATTGGAGATTCTTCGATGCTTTTCTTCTACTTGGAGTAGAATAGGGGGTGCTTTCAGGAGCTGATATGTCACGATATCAAAAAAAAAATCTTAATTTAAGACCGCATCTTTGAATGCCATATTCTGCATATCTCTTGTGGTTTTTGAAGATGCCCTATCTATCTCTTGTATTTAGATAAGCAAATGTTGCTTGTCTCTTAACAATTTGATTACTGAGTAGCTTAGAGAATATGTGATAGACTGTCTTAGTAGCTAACAAGGTGACATGCATGCATGACTAGGAGTTTGTTTTTCTTAACTATCCTAAACAGTTTAAGGCGGTTGGTATCAAGAGGCCAGAACTTCACATTTCATTTTTAAGTATCTCTAAGTAAGATACCATTAGGAAGCGTTACCTAAATTTTGCATCAATATACAAAGATCTATTCAAATGTGGCTAAATATACTCTTAATTTTGTATCAATATACAAAGATCAATGCCTATGCGGCCCAATACAATCTTAATATTGCGTCCATATACAAGGGTCAATACCATTGTGGCCAACTATAATCTTAGTTTTGTATCAATATACAAATATCAATACTGACGTAGACCAATACAATCTTATTTTTGCACAATAAACAATGGTCAATACCACTTTAGCCAAATATACTATTAATTTTGTATCAGTATACAAGGGTATAAGGGCATATTCAATAATGTGACCTTTCTTCTTGATCCTTCCTGTGCTGTGTCTCGATTTTTCTCTTGTCCGTGCATTCCTACATAGGAGATAAAGAAGGATACAGAAAAGGGAAAGAAGGAATACCCTGGGTCTAACCTCCAAAACCCATTAAACAGGACCATTTAACAACCTGTAATCTCTTCCCCTAAATAACAGAGTTTTCAGTTGTCCTTCAAATAACCGAAAAAAGGGGGGGGCGGAGAAACACCCTCCCCACCCTCTGGGTATGGGACGTCGCTCTCTTAAAATGACTTCCTGCTGATTTGGGTCATAGTAAACCTGTTTGGGGCCCAAATCAAAATGGAAAAATGGTTAAAAATGTTTATACAATCCTTTTATGTTCAGTCCTTCTGTTCTCAGCTGTTTAGATGACTTAAGGAATTTGTAGGCAGAAGCTGAACTTCCAGGCTTTACTGAGGTTCTGGCTGGGGCATTGTGTAGGGCTGAATGGTCTTAGCGATATTGAGTTGTTGTGGTTGTAGGCTTTTGATGGAGACATCTATTGAGGGATTCTGTCAGGCTGAATCATCTGGGTCACTCGACTTCTTTTGGTGTCTGATTCTGATTTCTGCTGAGGTTTCCGTTGTCCAGTTGTCCCAGGGTTCCTTGAATGGATGCTTTGATTCTCCTGGAAAGATAAAAACAGAGCCCTGCCCTATTCCTCACTCAGGGACAATCACCCTCTTTTTTTTGGGGGGGGGGTTGGTAATATTTCTTCTGAAGCAAATTTGGTTTTTGACAATATATAAAGTGTTATCTTTCAATCTGGTTTAAAGAAGAAAATATTTTGTTATTTTAGAGCTAAACCAGCTTTAGTGTACATATTTTGAGGTCTCGAAGGACAATTTGTTTGTGTTGTGTGGGCCTTTTGTAAGTAGCTTTTAAACTTAGGTCCTTCCAAATCCTATGTGTGTGTCTCTGCATTCTAAATATTGGGATCCAAGACCTGTGGTTCCCATCTAAGGGGATTAAAGATGTGTTCCACCACTCCTGGATCAAAGTTTTTCTTTATTTAGAGTTTGTTTTGTATCAGGCTGACCTTGAGCTCTGAGATCTGCCTGTTTCTGTCTCTAGTGTGTTGGGGTTAAGGGTGTACTTCTTCTTGAATGATGGGATTAAGGGTGTGTACCCTCACCACCCTTTTCCGTGTAACTCTAGAATTTATAAGTCCACTAACACTTTGGTGCTCCTCCCGTCTCTGCTGAAGTTAAAGGCATGGGTTAACACCACATTTCTCCTGTATTTTACCTTAGCTCTACGTTTTTTCGACACTTGGAGGTTCATAAAACCAGGTTGAATGGCTGTGTCCTTTAATTTATTTACAGTGTATTAACGTTATTATCTGCTTTTTTTAATTAGTAAATTTATTTGTTTGTTGCTACAGGTTACATCCTTGACATATTGTCCTCTTTTCCTGCTTCCCATGCCCACTCTCCCATGCTCTACTCCCTGACGATCCTCTGGGGTGGAGTGTCCCTGCATACCAGCCTCTCACCACAGATCAGGAGTCATATGAGGGCTGAGGGCCTCTTCATACACCGGGGGTCTACGAGGCAGTACTGCCAGTGAAAGGTGTCTCCTTGCTATGGGGGGGGGGGAACTAAAAAAAAAAAAACCAACAGACACACAAACCCACAAAAACAAAGAACAACAACAAAAAAAGAGAGGAAAAAGAAAGAGAAAAAAAGAGGGAAAGGAAAAAGAAAAAGAAATGAAAAGAAAAAAGAAATTTATGTCCATGTTCCTTTTGGTGTGTTGGTTGTAGTACAGATATCCTGTACTATATAGCTAAAATCCTACTATAAGTGAATAGATGCCATGTGCATCCTTCTGAGTCTGGGTTAGCTCACTCAGGATGAGCTTCTCTAGATCCATCCATTTGGTTGCAAATTGCATGATTTCATTGTTTCTTATAGCTGAGTAGTATTCCATTGTATAGATGTACCACAATTTTTTAATCCATTCTTCAGTTGAGGGACATCTGGGTTGTTTCCAGTTTCTAGCTATTACAAATAAGGCTGCTATGAACATAGATGAGGAGACTTCCCTATGTCTCCGTGAGGTGTCCTTTGGGTGTATACCCAGAAGTGGTATGGCTGGGTCCTGAGGCAAAGTTATTCCTAGATTTCTAAGATATCTCCAGACAGACCTCCATAGTGGTTGCACAAGTCTGCATTCCCACCAGCAATGGAGGAGAGTTCCCCTTTCTCCACACCCTCGCCAGCATGTGCTGTCATTTGAGCTCTTTATCTTAGCCATTCTGACAGGTGTGAGATGGAATCTCAGGGTCCTCTTGAGATGCATTTCTCTGATGATTAAGGAAGTTGAGCATTTCTTCAGGTGACTCTCGGCCATTAGGGATTCCTCCTTTGTGAATTCTCTATTTAGCTCCGTCTCCCATTTTTTGATTGGATTATTTGGTTTCTTGGCATTTAGTTTCTTGAGTTCTTTGTAGATTTTAGATAATAGCCCTCTATCAGATATGGGGTTGGTGAAGATTTTCTCCCAGTCTGTAGGCTGCCTTTTTGTTCGAATGACAGTGTCTTTTGCCTTACAGAAGCTTTTCAGTTTCATGAGGTCCCATTTATTGATTGTTGATCTCAGGTCCTGAGCTGTTGGTGTTCTGTTAAGGAAGTTGTCACCTGTGCCAATGAGTTCGAGGGTTTCTCCTACTTTTTCTTCTATTATCTTTAGTGTGGCCGGCCTTATGTTAAGGTCTTTGATCCACTTGGAATTAAGTTTTGTACAAGGTGATAGGTATGGGTCTAATTTCATTCTTTTACAAATGGACATCCAGTTGGACCAGCACCATTTGTTGAAGATGCTGTCCTTCTTCCATTGTGCGGTTTTGGCTTCTTTGTCAAAATTAGTTGGCCATAGGTGTGTGGGTCCATGTTTGGGTCTTCAATTCGATTCCATTGATCCACTGGTCTGTTTCTATACCAGTACCATGCTGTTTTTATTATTATTGCTCTGTAGTACAGCTTGAAATCTGGGATGGTGATACCTCCAGATGCTTTTTTATTGTACAGGATTGATTTAGCTATTCTGGGTTTTTTGTTGTTCCATATGAAGTTGAGTACAGCTTTTTCCAAGTCTATAAAAATTGTGTTGGTATTTTGATAGGAATTGCATTGAATCTATATATTGCTTTTGGTAGAATAGCCATTTTTATTATGTTGATCCTACCTATCCATGAGCACGGGATTTCTTTCCATCTTCTAAATGCCTCTTCCATTTCTTTCTTCAGGGGCTTGAAGTTCTTGTTATATAGGTCCTTTACTTGCTTGGTTAGAGTTACCCCCAGGTACTTTATATTGTTTGTGGCTATTGTGAAGGGGGTTGTTTCCCTTATTTCTTTTTCGGTATGCTTGTTTGTTGTATAAAGAAGGGCTTCTGATTTTTTTGAGTTAATTTTGTATCCAGCCACCTTGCTGA
>CAJQZJ010008587.1:4055281-4102140 GCA_907164525.1 Lophiomys imhausi | reverse complement strand
ATGGGTTTTCTATTCCCTTTGTTTTCTTGGGTGGAGTTTTCTTCTCTGGGTTGGGATTTTCCTTCTAGGATTTTCTGTAGGGCTGGGTTTGTGGGTAGATATTGTTTAAATTTGATTTTGTCATGGAATATCTTGTTTTCTCCATCTATGTTGATAGAGAGTTTTGCTGGGTAAAGTAGTCTGGCTGGGCATCTATGATCTCTTAGGACTTGTAGTATATCTGACCAGGACCTTCTAGCTTTTAACGTTTCTGGGGAGAAGTCAGGTGTAATTCTGATGGGTCTGCCATTGTATGTGACTTGACCTTTTTCTCTTACCGCTTTTAATATTCTTTCTTTGTTCTGTACATTTGGAGTTTCAATTTTTATGTGGCGAGAGGAGTTTCTTTTCTGGTCTAATCTGTTTGGTGTTCTGTAAGCCTCTTGGATTTTTATTGGCATCTCTTTTTTCAGGTTTGGGAAGTTTTCCTCTATGATTTTGTTGAAGATATTTCCTGGACCTTGGAGTCGGGAGTTTTCTCTCTCCTCTATACCTATAATTCTTAGGTTCTGTCTTTTCATTGAGTCCTTGATTTCTTGGATGTTGTGGGTGAGAGATTTTTTAGCCTTCTCATTTTCTTTGGATGTTGTACTGATTTCTTCCACTGAATCATCCATGCCTGAGATCCTGTCTTCCATCTCTTGCATCCTATTGTTGATACTCTCATCCGTAGTTCCTGTTCTCTTCCCTTGGTTCTCCACTTCCTCTTTTAACTCTGACTGTGTTTTCTTTATTGTTTCTATTTCTATTTTCATGTCTTGTATGGTTTTGTTCGTTTTGTACATTTCCTTCTCCAGCTTGCTTGTTTTTGTATGAAAATCTTTCATGGCTTTTTCCTTTTCCTGTTCAAGCTCTGTCACCTTGGCTTGGAGCTCTTTAATGGTGTTGTTCCTTGTTTTGATTTGTAGAATTGTGGCTTCTTTGAATTCCTTCATAGATTTAAGTTCTTCTTGCAAGGACTCTATCACTTTCCATAATGCAGAATTGTCAATATTTTCATGTGTTTCTGTTGGTGTGTGGTCATCCGAATTGGATAAGCTAGGATGGTTCTGCTTTGTTGTAGTCATAATTCCTTGATTTCTTTTTTTTTTTTTTTTTTTTTTTGACCTTTCGCCATTGGATGCATTTAGCTGTCAGTTTTCTGTGCTTGGAACCACAGTGGATGATTTGGTGCAGGGGACGAGTTACTTGGCTATCTCTGGTTGCTTACAGGGGGATTTCAAGGTCACTGTGGTTTTAATCGCCAGAGGCACTGTGAGTTGGTGCAGCCTATTCCCAGGTTGTGAGTAATGGACCAGGATTGTTTCACTGCTCCCAATTCAGACTTTTCTATGTTGCACTCTGAATTATCAGCCTGTAATGGTTCTGATGGTATGGGCCTGTTTGCCCAGGCACAGATTCTGTGGGTTTTGTTTGTCGTCACAGAGACTGACTGGGTCTGGCTCCACACCTAATATGTCTGGATTTTCCAGGATACAACTATGGTCCCAATTTCTTGTTTCTCTCTAGGCTTCTCACCACAGGGCTGGACTCTGTGCCTGATTCCCTTCCTGCCTGCGCCGCCACGGGTCCTGTGGGTACCCCAAGCCCCGGATCCTCCGGCTGCCTGAGTGGACCTCTCGTCCCAGCTGCTCAGCCATGGGTGCAAGGATCCCTGGCCCTGCCCACGCCTTTCTCTCTCCCCAGATGACCTGCCGTGGACTCGCGCGGATTTGGCCCTGCCAGCCGTGCTCCCTCTCCAGCTGCGTTACTGTGAGTGTGCGGGATTCAGCCCTTCCCTCCCGCCTTTGTGTTCCCAGCTTCCCGCGCTCTCTCGGAACCTCCCGCCCTCTGCTTCACTAGTGGCTGCGGACCACCCGCTGAGCCCCCTGTTTGTTCCTTGCTAAGCCTTCCACTATCTCGCAAAGTTTTTTAAGTGGGTATAAGTTCAACCTGATGTGTGGGGAGCCCAATAGGCCAGCGATCTATGGCCAAGTGGACCCTGATTCTGCCTGCTCTAAGTTGGGATCGATCTTACCAGGTGCCTCTCCAAATGGGAGTTCCCAAATCCCGGGTTTAGTGGCTTCCGTGTCTGTGAGAGATGGGTGAGAGCCTTGCCCTGGGACTTTTAACAGTCCCTTGGGAGCTGTGAGTGTTCCTGTGGGGGGGGGTCTAGCCCCTCCGGTTTTTGCACAGTGCCCAATAACTCTGTGTTCTTTATGGCTCTTTTTTCCCCACGTTCAAAATGCGTCAGTGTAGGTCGCCGCCATCTTGGCCTGCCCTACTTGGGAAATCTTAAGCTGAGGAACAAGAGAATGGCATGGATGAATCTTCACATCTTTTAAATTAAAAAAAAATGAACATAATCAAGACTTTGATCTATGTATTGGCAATAGCACTGTGTGATCAGGGAGTTTGCAGTTTATAGGGATTGGTTCTTCAGTATCACCCTTGATTGATTCTTTGGAATTAACTACAGAAATGATATTGAGGTATTTATCACACATTGGTACTCTTGCATTAACCAAGACAGACAGATACTCTGGCAATTATTTAAAAATACCAGGTCTCCAAAGTTATGAGATGTGAATAACAAGCACCGATAAAACCCCTGGGCATTGACTTGTGGACTAAACCACTGTACCTCTCCAATTCTCCTCATACGATCCTATGTACCAGTTTCTCCTGATGTCCAGTAACAAGTCCACTTGACCATGGATTTCCTCAACCCTTTTTGGACAATTACACTTTGGTTTACCTTTCAGATTCCCTGGCTAGTAATTCACTTAAAACATCATGAACGTATTTGATGGTTTAATGCATTTTTGTTGTGAAGGATAAGATAGAATTTTATACAATTAAAAATATTGAGAAAAAATGAATTTTTTTCTCAGTTTGAACATGAGGTTATCTAATCAACAACACCAAAGTTCTAATTTAAACTCTATTTCTGCTCCTTTACCTACATCTGATGCTACAGACCATGTGTTTAAAGAGCTTCTATGGAAACTGAATTGGTCATAGTATTTGGATCTGGTCTCATTTAATTCACTAATAAACCATGTAATCCTGAGAAATTAATCTTTGAGGTTTAAGTCATTCTGTATATAAATAAATGCATTAAAACTCACACAACTTCTTTCATTTTTAAAATGCTAATGATATCCATTCACTTGTTCATGTACTCATTTATTACTTTCAGGGGAATTACAAGTACATTCTTGCTATTTCTTGTTATTATTTTTTACATAAACCAAAAATTTTCTTTGGCTATGTTAAGACCACTTTGAAATGAGAGATGATCATGTTTTTTGAGATGAGAACACAGAACATAGTTATATAAAATTAAGAAAGAAAAGAATGAAAAAGAAAAAATATAGAATAAAATGTCATGAAGTAGTATGAAAAATTAATAATCACATTGCCTCAGGAATCAGGTCAGCTGATTAGATAAAGTATTCTCTTCTAAAATACTTCTCTTGTGGAATGATCTTAGCCTCATATGGGCTGACCCATCCTTTTAAAACCCAGACTTTGCTGTCACCAGGACTCCTGAAATATCAAATTGGCATCTCAGCTGAGATTGTGTCCTCTGGTCATCCCTATCCCATGAATCAGATCTGCAGGCTTTCCAACCTCTGCTCTCACAGTCACCTCTTCATTTCCATACTTACTCTATAGCTTTCATGATTCTCTCATCTGAGCACACACTTGCAAAATCCCTTCATAATCATCTTTTATCAATGAGACTTCTGTAAGACACCCAGACTCTGGGAAACCTGTTTCCTCTATGCCCAGGAAGCAGGATATGACTAGTGATGGTCACTACTCTCTGAGTATATAAGTTATATTTATTAGCCAAAAAAAGATATTGTGATGATAAATACTTTCTTATGAATACACAAAGCCCCTTCTTCAATCCATCACACACAGATCATTACATAAGCTCAATCCATTATAAAAAAAAGAAGAAATAACAAAAGCCCACACTTGCCCTCTCATTTAGCACAACTCTGCCTACATTGCCTTATTTTTGTTTCCAATGTTCACTCATCTAGCTCCCTCACAATTGGCTCTGAGTCCTCACCACCTTCCTTGTGTCCAGAGCTGTGTATTAACTGTGCAAGTTCTATCTCACCCACTGTATTCCATATTTCCTTAATACACCATCATTTTCCTAATGATAAAGGCTTTCTTTAATGTACTAGGCATTGTAAAATCGTTTTTGACAATATTTGGTTTTCATCTTCTACTTCTGCCCATTCAATAGAAGCCAAGGAAGACGTCCTGTTCTTAGTTTCCATTTTCCTTCTCATTACCACTAACTGTAGGTTCTCCCATTCTACAAAGTTCTCTTTCAGACACAGCTGATCTCTAGTTTGAGAACCAAGTGCTAATATTTATCCTCTCTGAAAGGACTTTATAATCTTTCAGTACTTTCCTTTGTAAAATGCACTTCCATAAATTCTGAAGGAATACTTTTCTTTCCTATCCTAGATACTATTTCTTATCTAACTTTAACTTCTGCCTTTTCTTTTGTTCAATATACCAGTTTCCTTTCTGTTGCTTTTATGGAATACTGACCAAAAGCAGCTTGGAAAGAAAGGGCTTATGTGAGCTTATAGTCTGCTATGAGATAAAACCAAGACAACAACTCAACACAGGAACCTGGGGACAGATACTGTAGCAGAGACCATGTAGGAACACTGATTGCTGCCTTGTGTGCCCTGGCTTGCTCAGCTGTCTTTCTTATACAGGCTATGACCATGCTCCCAAGGCTTTCTTTGCCCACATTAGCCCTCCTGTATCAATCAGTAATCAAGAAAATGCCCTTAAACACAAAATCACAGATCAATCTGATGCAGGAATTTTCTCAGTTCCTTTTCCCTGTTCTTAGTTTATGCAAGCTTGTGTTAAGTTGACAAAAATAAATAAATAAACAGGTAACCTGACTCTCAATGTTTTGATCTTAGCATGTCCTAGACTTAAGTAGGACTTTCTTCTATAAGCATAGTCTGCCCCTATTTGAGGTGATTTAAGCAACTAACTTAAACATTATTCCTACCTCAAGAGTTCTCAGTAATATCTATTGTACTGGTTTCTATGAGCTAAAGTAAAATAATATTACATCCTAGTTATCACACACCCTATGGATATCTGGTATCTCATCCTACTAAACTCAAATGTTCAACACATATGAGACATCTCTTAGACACATATGAACATCTCAGAATCAATATGTATAATTCAGAATTCTTGAATTGTACTTCCATACCAACATGTTTTTGCTATTTTTCTTTCAGACTATTTACTCATTATGAAGTACTGCTAAGCTATTTATCCTGGTGAATGAACCCACTGATGAGTCACTTTCTCCATTTCTCCCTCCTCCACATTACCAAGTCAGCTAATGAAATTGTTTCCTGTCCATCTCCATTTTTTTCCTTCCCATAGACCATTTGATAATGGTTTAGGCAGAAACGAAAGTAATATTTTGAAACATGCAACTGAATTTATCAGTTCTTCCACAAATACACACACACACACACACACACACACACACACACACTTTCCAGTGGTTTATTATTTCAACTAGAGCAAAATAAACATTTTATTGCATAGACCGCCCTAGACCATATCATCCACACACATCTGCAAATGTCCTGTCATGTTTTATCATCTGTTTCTCCTCTTTAATTTTTCCTATTTTCTCCTAGTACAAACTCTTCAGAATCTTCCTTTAATTCTCTCTCAGTCTCTCTATATAGAATGCTCTTCCTGTTGTATATGTCCACTTAATATTCCTAAGTAACACAATACCCATGAAGAAATGCCCTTACCAACAACATAACGACTAACCGCCCTCTGTGCTTCTTCCTACTTTACCTCTAATAATGTGTTTTTATCATATAGCATGCAAGCTCTTTGGGACATGAACTTTATCTTTCCTGACTCCCAGAGTATGGACAGAGATTAGTGTTGATAATAGACAGACAAATGGATTACTTACATGAAAAACCATATAAAGTTGAGAAATCAAGAACTAACTCAAGTGGGAAAAGAGGTGTAGTCCCTGGATCTGTTTCCTTTATTTTAAATCACTTTGTTTTATTTTGTTATTTTGTTTTAGTCCAAGGGATTGAATTTAGGTCCTCACACATATTAGAAGATGTCTTGTTATATATTATTTCTGAGGCAGGTGTCGTAGATACAATTCTCTAAACAATGCAAGGATGCAAGGAGTATTTGTACTGCCCAGAGATTCAGAGGTCATTAATCTAATGAAAAAAAAATCTTTATGGGTTAGTAATACTAGCTTCCGTATTGAGGAATACTCTAAAATACTGCTTAAATAATCCTAACAATGTCATCAGGAAGCCAGATGGTTGTTTCCCCATTAAAAAGCAATGGGCCTGAAAAAAAAAATCCCTGAATTTTAGCATGTGTCACTGTCACAAATGCACTTCTAATATTTACCAATTGCATGTATTCACTTACATGACTATTCCTTTCAAACTTGCAAAAAAATTCAGCCCATGGCTAGCCAAGGGAAGAAGGCATAAAAAAAAGAATGTGATGGCATTTCAGGTAGGCATATAGATATGAGAACATGGTAGATATTGTTGAAACATATTAAAACAGTGAGAAACGAATCCTAAGTGTCTTGTGCAGTGAGTCCATTCTAGAGGCACAAGAGAAAAAGATATTGGAAACAGCTAAAGAGTTACATAGTGAAGCATCCTAGCTGTGTTCATTCAGAGCATGAATTATCATCCTGGTTGTTTTAAATTGCTATTCAATACAAAGATGGGAATACATGGTCTTGAAGGGTTTATGAAATGAGCACACATAAGATACCTGCTTTGACCAATTACCAAATATTAATCCTCACCCTCAATAAGCCTTTTTCAAAAGAGTAACTTAGCATACAGATAGTTTCCCTGCCACTTAGCTGAGAATAGGTTGAGGAAAAAAAATAGCATATCCAATGAAACCTGCTTCAGACCTAAAACTTCCCCTCTATTAATTCTTTTCTTTGGCAAACACAGAAATGAAAGATAGAGGGAAGAAAGGCAGTGAAGACAGTGAGGTCTGAGAAACAAGGAGTGATGCTCCTCTCCTTGCCACAGCCTCCCTCATTTCCTGGCCATTGATATCCAAGAAGCCAGATGGAGTGGTGCAAGCAAAAACAAGATTATCTCAGACAATGAGTAGCAGAGCATCTGAGTTAATCTATGTGTGAGGGATCAGTGGCCTGATCTGTAAGATACAGAAGTGACCAAAGTAAATGGCTTTCTGTTTGCTTTGCTGTTTAGGCTTTGAAGCACTATTTTTAAACTTTCACTTTGTCTCTCTTCTTAAAAGTGTTCATGCAAGTAAAAGACCACACATTCCAGTCTAGGATAAATACCCACGGGCATCAAAAAGGCAAATCATAGATACTTTGTATACTGAGATTTTTAGACACAAAAGCACAATTTGAGAGAGTGTGAATTTTACAGCACATCCTAAGTATCAACTAAGGTCTTCTCTCTTTCTATGTTCTTTGGAGAAGTACTTGAACTTATAATTTTTTTTTTATTTTAACTTTTATTCAAACCAGATTCAGGGACCAGCCATGAAAGAAAACATATTTATGTCTTTCATTCACCCTCTGACTAACCTTAAAATTTATCCTGGACTACTAAAATTTAATTGGAACAATATCCAATTCCACTGACAGATTCCAACAATGTGCTATTTACTTTATTTGTGCCCGAGTCTCTAACCCTATACTTGGCATCTATCTTTACTTCCTTTGGGGTTGTTAAAAGTCCAGGCAAAGAACTTTGATACCTAGTCATCTGTTTGCATTACTGGAATCAAACCAGGAAGCTGCTTGAAACCAAGACGAAAGAAAGTATGGGGGTTTACATTATTGTCCCATGACAAAACCACTCTTGTGAGTTAATAACTGAATCACATCAGGAGGTACAGGTGACAGAAGAGCCATGGATGCACAGAAAACTGCACTTGCTTTGGATAGATGGTGTGAAGGGAATGAAAATTATTAAAAGACCCCCTAAGTCGGCAGTAGAGCCAGGCCAGCTGCCAGATTCCAGGAATTTAGCTGACCATACAAAAGGGTGGAACCAAGAATGAAGGTCAATCGGGACACGGCCCCCAGGGTTTCAGGAACTGGCTGACCACAAAGTAGATAACAAAACAAGATTAGATTCATTCCTGAGAAAAACAGGTGTAGGATGTTTCCTACTAACTAACTAATGGGCTGGTACATTCCACCTGTATTTCTCCGCCCCTCTTGGGTTGTGGTAAACAATGGGCTGGGCTGGTACTTTCCACCTGTGATTTCCCCCACCCCCTTAATCTGTGGTGCTCCCCTATAAAATACTCTACTCTTCCCCAAATAGTGGTCGTAGATCCTACCCCTGCGTGGGATACGAGTGGCGCCCTCAGTGCACTGAGCCCCCCCTTCCCCCCCGAAATAAACCTCTTGCAATTGCATCAAGATGGTCTCTTGTGAGTTTTGGGGTGGCCGTGATATCCTGAGTCTCGGGTGAGGAACTTACCTCCCCCCGGATCTTTCATTTGGTGCATGGGCCGGGAATTTGCGGCCATCCCAATCTCCACAAGAACCCACTTGGAGGTGAGATTTCTGTGTCTTGGGCCTATTTCTGTTTTCTGGTTTGTGAGATTTCTGTCTCTGTATCCTGGGTTTGTCTCTGTTGTCTGGTTCTGTTATATGGTTTGCGTTAAAAGTTGGCTTCGTGAAGGTTGTTTCGGTTTGACAGCCGTTTCCGTCTCATGAGGAGACGGATGGGTGATCAGGCAAACGTGCTAGTGGATCAGCGGCTGTAGCCCTGGGAGACCTCCCAGGAGGACAGGGACGACAGGGAAGCCTGGAAGGGTCCCATCTGGGTACCAGGGAGGATACATTGGTCCTCTTGAGAGAGGGGACGTGAGAGACCTCCCGGCCGTCGTTTATCTGGGTGCCAGGGAGGATACAGTGGTCCTCTTGAGAGAGGGGACATGAGAAACCTCCTGGCCGTCTGTTTTTCTGGAGTGGTGCTGGCATTTGAGAGTGAGAAGGATTTTCGTAGTGTTTTTCTGTGTATCTTGTGTTTGTGTTTTGTGTTACTTGTGACAATGGGACAGACTGTAACGACTCCTCTAAGTTTGACACTGGATCATTGGACTGAAGTTAGAACTAGGGCTCATAATTTGTCAGTTGAGGTTAAAAAGAGACCATGGCAGACTTTTTGTGCTTCGAAGTGGCCTACTTTTGACGTCGGGTGGCCACCCGAAGGGACTTTTGACTGGACCATTATTTTTGAGGTAAAAGCTATTGTCTTTAAGGAAGGACCAGGGTCTCATCCCGATCAACAGCCATACATTACTGTTTGGCAAGACCTGGTCCAGAACCCACCCCCATGGGTAAAACTTTGGGTGAGAGGAAGGAAGCCAGGCTCCCGAGCCCTGGCTCTCCGTGGTACAGTGCCCAAATCAAAACAAAAGCCAGCTTTGGAAACACCACCTTCAGTTCTTCCTAAGATCTATCCCGAGATGGAGGAGCCACCCCAGTGATCGAGCCCGCCGCGGCCACCCCCCTACCCCAAGCCACCACAGGCATCCCCACGCCAGCCCCAGCTCCGGCCGGAGCCTGGAACTACAAGGAGCAGAGGGGGGAGGGCCAGCAACTGGCACTCAGAGCCAGAGAGGGTTGAGTCCAGAGGAACCCGATTCCACTGTGGCTCTACCCCTCCAAACGGTCAGGCCCCCGTGGGCCCACCAGCTTTTCAACCCTTACAATATTGGCCTTTCTCCTCAGCTGATTTATATAATTAAAAAGCTAACCACCTGTCTTTCTCTGAAAACCCTGCTAGTATTACAGGTTTGATGGAATCCCTGATGTTTTCTCACCAACCCACCTGGGATGATTGCCAGCAGCTTTTGCAGGTTCTCTTTACTACAGAGGAGAGGGAGAGAATTCTCTTGGAGGCACAGGAGAATGTACCAGGAGACAATGTGACCCCCACTACCCTCCTGAATGAGATCGATGCTGGGTTCCCCCTTGATCGACCAGATTGAGACTTCAACACGACTGCAGGTAGGGAGTGGCTGACAGTTTTTCCACCGGACTCCAGTGGCAGGTCTCAGAGATGCACTTGGCGCCCCACCAATTTAGCCAAGGTAAGAGGAGTACTTCAGGGTCTTGTTGAGCCACCGTGCATATTCCTTGAGAGGTTGATGGAGGCCTACAGGTGGCACACTCCATTTGACCCACCTCTGAGGGACAACAAGCGGCTGTGGCTATGGCCTTTATAGGAATTTTGTTAGAGAGACAGAGAAAGTGTATCATAACAGAGAGACTGAGGAAGAGAAACAGGAAAGAAAAGAGAGAGAAAAGAGAGGGAGAAAAGAAAAAAGGAGAAAGAGAGGATAGGCGGGATGGCAAACAAGAAAGAAACTTGACTAGGATACTGGCAGCAGTTGTAGATAGAGAAAGGGAAAGAGCAGGGCCTCGACAGATAGGGAACCTGGGCAACAGAAGACCTAGACTGAGTGAAAGTTGAGAACAGAGATGCCGGTTGGAAAAAGATCAGTGTGCTTACTGTAAAGAAAAAGGACATTGGGCTCGAGATTGCCCAAAGAAGAAGGGCAGGACCCCTAAGGCCCTGACTCTTGAAGAAGATGATTAGGGGCAATGGGGCTCGGACCCCCTCCCTGAGCCTAGGGTAACCCTGAACGTGGAGGGGACCCCTGTAAACTTTCTGGTGGATACTGGAGCAGAATATTTGGTTCTGAAACAACCATTGGGAAAAATAAAAACAAAAAAGACTATACTTGTAGGGACAACTGGGCAAAAACAATATCCTTGGACCACAACGTGAACGGTTGACCTAGGAAAAGGACAGATGTCCCATTCTTTCCTGTTCACTCCTGAGTGCCCTATGCCTTTGTTGGGAAGAGACTTGTTAACCAAGCTGAAGACATAGATTCAGTTTGCTAAGGAAGGGCCAGAGGTGACGTGGGGAACACCTACTTCTATGAAACTGGCCTTAAAACTTGAAGAAAAATATTGGCTCCACGAGCCTCTCAGTCAACAAGAGGCCCTGTATATCAGTGACTGGTTGACAGAATTCCCAAAGGCCTGGGCTGAGACTGGAGGTATGGGAATGGCAGAAAGAGTTCCTCCCATAGTATTGGGACTGAAGACCAGTGCCTCCCCTATTGGGGTAAGGCAGTATCCAATGAGTTATGAAGCCAGAGAGGGGATCAGACCTCACATTCACAGACTGTTACAACAGGGCATTCTGGTTCCTTGCCAGTCACCATGGAACATCCCTCCTCTTACAGGTAAAGAAGCCAGGCACTAATGATTACAGGCCAGTCCAAGATTTAAGACTCTGTTCTCGATCTAAAGGATGCTTTTTTCTGCTTGGAGTTACCTCTGGACAGTCAACCCATCTTTGCTTTTGAATGGAGAGACCCTGACAATGGACTAGTGGGACAATTGACTTGGACCAAATTGCCACAAGGATTCAAAAGCTCCCCTACCCTCTTTGATGAGGCTCTTAATCAGGATCTGGCCTCCTTCAGAGCTGAAAATCCTCAGCTAACATTGTTACAGTACGTAGATGATTTACTCTTGGCAGCATCAACTAAATCTGAGTGTCTCCAAGGAACCAAGAGACTGCTGGCGAAACTTGGTGAGTTGGGGTATCGGGCTTCTGATAAGAAGGCTCACTTAAGTAAAATTGAGTTCACCTATCTCGGATACACCCTGAGAGATTGAAAGCGATGGCTGATGGAAGCCAGGAAAAAGACTGTCACCCAGATTCCTGTCCCGACCACCCCACGCCAGGTAAGAGAATTCCTGTGCACTGCTGGTTTTTGTAGACTATGGATTCCAGGTTTTGCCACGCTGGCAGCCCCTTTATTTCCCCTCACCAAGGAGGGAGGAGGGTTCACCTGGACCTCTGAACTTCAGAAGGCCTTTAAAGATGTCAAAAAGGCTTTGTTAACGGCACCAGCTTTAGCCCTACCGGATTTAACTAAGCCTTTCACTCTATATGCAGATGAAAGGACAGGGGTTGCCAGAGGCGTTCTTACTCAGACTTTAGGACCTTGGAAGAGGCGGGTATCCTGCTTGTCTAAGAAACTGGATCCTGTTGCAAGCAGATGCCCACATGCCTGAAAGTTATTGCGGCTGTGGCCTTACTTGTCAAAGATGCTACTGATAAACTGACTTTGGGACAGCAGATTACAGTGGTGGCACCCCATGCTCTTGAGAACGTTATCCGGCAGCCCCCTGACCAGTGGATGCTGAAATGACCCACTACCAGAGCCTATTATTGACTGAGAGGTTGATATTTGCCCCCCTTCCCCTGACCGTCCTGAATCCTGCTACTCTACTACCTGAGGCAGATGACCGCTGCCCTGACATCCTGGCAGAAGAAACAGCTTCGTGGTTGAAGGGTTGGCTGGGGAATCACCTTGTGGTATGGTTAAAACAGAGGACAGTAAACGAGTCCTGCCTCAGAAGAAGAACGCGAGTATGTCACCAATTTACACCGTCTGACTCACCTAGGAGAAAAGAAACTACAAGATGTGGTAAGGTCCTCTGACTATTATGTAATTGGACTTTCTGACTTAACAACAGAAATAGTCAGAAACTGCAAAGCCTGTGCTCTGAATAATGCCAGACCTTCCATGTATAACATGGAAAAAAGACTCAGGGGAGATCTACCGGGGGCCTATTGGGAAGTAGATTTTACAGAAATTAAACCGGCTAAATATGAAAACAAATATCTTTTAGTTTTTATAGATACATTTTCAGGGTGGGTAGAGGCCTTCCCTACAAGGACTGAGACTGCCAATACAGTGGCCAAGAAGATTCTTGAAGAAATTTTTCCAAGGTTTGGAATACCCAAGGTAATTGGGTCTGATAATGGACCCGCTTTTGTTGCCCAGGTAAGTCAGGGACTGGCCACTCAACTGGGGATTAAATAAAAATTACATTGTGCCTACCATCCCCAAAGTTTAGGACAGGTAGAAAGGATAAATAAAACTCTAAAAGAGACCTTAACTAAATTAGCCTTAGAGACCGGCGGGGGGAACTGGACAGCCCTCCTTCCTTTTGCCTTGTTCTGGGTCAGGAACAACCCGGGGATGGTTTAAGCTGACACCTTATGAGATTCTCTGTGGGGGGCCTCCTCTCTTACTAAGACGGGTGGAATGTTCAATCCTGATGTTGTGCTTTCTAACCCCTTGTTCACCTGCATGAAAGCCCTTGAAGTAGTTTGGTGTGAGGCCTGGGAGCAGCTCAGGGAGGCTTATGAAGCTGGAGACCGGAGCATGCCTCATCAGTTCCAGGTTGGAGAAACCGAACTCGTCCAGTGCCATCGAGCTGGGAACCTTGAGCCTCACTGAAAGAGACCATACCTGGTGCTCTCGACTACCCCCACCACAATGAAGGTAGAGGACATCTCTGCTTGGATCCACGCCTCACATGTAAAGAAAGCTCCTGAACCTCCTAAGGATAAGTGGGGATTAAAAAAAAAAAGACTGTAGACCCTCTTAAGCTATGCCTGCATCACAGGTGCTCTCCAGATGGGGAATGACAACCCCCATGCCCCTCAAAAACGTACTTGAAAGGTAGCTTCCCAAACTGGGGAAGTCTCGTCTGGTCAAACTCTAAGGTAGCCCCCTCGCTTTCCTGACTTCTGCCAGCTAGCTACAGGCCTGGAACAGTGGGATATTCCTGAGGCAGACATCCAGAACCTCCCTGAGAGGGACCCTCGACGAAGACACCCTAAAGAGCTAGGAACAAAGTTCAATGTGGGAGGCCAGAGGGACACTGTGGGCTGGCTCAACAAGATTTTTTACGTCTGCCCAAGGAAAGGTAGGGACAGGAGTGTGGCTAGGCGGTGTGGAGGATGTTGGCTCTGTTTAACTTCTGGACCCCCTTACTATGAGGGCATCGCCGCGTTGGGTACTTTTAATAACACCACCAACCATGACGCCTGCTCATGACATGAAAAGAACAAACTGACCCTAACTGAAGTATCAGGGAAAAGGACTTGTTTAGGAAACCCACCTGCTGCCTATAAACACTTATGCAATGAGACCCTGAGGTCTCCAAAGACTTCTGATACCAGATACTTATATCCTGGCATAGATAGATGGTGGGCCTGCAACACAGGATTAACTCCCTGTGTTGCCACTAATATCTTTAATGATACCAAAGATTATTATATGTTAGTACAGCTTATGCCTAGAGTACTTTATCTCCCCACAGATGCCTTTGTGGATGAATTTGATTTCCGCCCTAAGCAATTTAAAAGAGAGCCTATTTCCCTGACTTTAGCTGTAATTTTAGGATCAGGTGTGGCACTGGAACAGCTGCCTAGTGCAGGCCCCTCAGTACTTTCATCAATTAAGAGTAAGTGCTGTACAGATTTTAATGCTAAAACAATATCAAGGGTTAACTGAGCCCCTCCTTCCCCCCCCCCGAAATAAACCTCTTGCGATTGCATCAAGATGGTCTCTTGCAAGTTTTGGGGCAGCTGTGATATCCTGAGCGTCGGGTGAGGAACTTCCCTCCCCCAGGTCTTTCAGGTGGAGCAAGGGGTGTGGTATTCTGGATCCTCTCTAGGCACAGAAATTGCTACCTGAAGAACCTTTTATCTGCCAAATCAGTGAGCAGGGAAGTTTGCTATATCCTCTGTGGGTCCAAAATCATGACACTGAGTATCTTCAAGAATAGACTTATCTGGAACTTGTAGCATTCCAACTAAACGCATCCCCCCCCCCCAAAAAAAAAAAACAAACTAGGTACTTTAACAGAACATGCCAAACATATTATGTAAAAGCTCTCTCTTCCTTTCTCTCTCCCTCTCTCCCTCCCTCCTTCTCACTCTTCCTCTCTCTTTCTCTCTCTCCCTCTATCTCTCTCCCTCCCTATCTCTCTCTCTCTCTCTCTCTCTCTCTCTCTCTCTCTCAACATTAGCCAGGGCAATATCTGTTCTCTTCAATAGCACCTAGACATTCCAGAAACTGTGAGAAATGCTGTCTCGGCCACACTAATCAAGTCCTGACCTCAGTACTTGGAGTCCGGTCACTTGAATGTCGACAAACAAAATGCTCTTAAGATTCTAATACATGGGCTGGAGAGATAACTCAGCAGTTAAGAGCATGGAATGTTATTCCAGAGGACCCAAGTCCAGCCTAGCTCCCACATGGTGGCTCACAATTATTTGCAACTCAGATCTAAAACCTTCTTCTGGCCTCTATGGGCACCATGCATGCATGTGGTACACAGACATATATGCAAGGAAAACATTCATACACATAAAATATTAAAATAGATAAAAACATGTTCCAAAACCTTCATAAGTAGAAAGAAGACTGACCACAATGATATATGGACACTATTGAACCAAAGGAACATGTTTGCTTTCATTTTGAAATACTCTATCTTTCTGTATACTTTGTTAGGTAGGTTTTGAGGCTACATATTAAATATTACCCTCGACTTACTCCTCTAAGGAAGTTATGCCAATAAATGACACTGTATTTATTCATAACTAACTACTATAGATTTAATAAAGATTTTCAAAAGCTGTTTATTGCATTGCCTAAAATATACAATCTCAACCTAAGCTATTTCATTATTGCAAGGAAAAAATATTTATAGGAAGTCAGAATGACAGGAAGAAAATTAGACATTATAATGATGACATAGACATGTTCCATATTTCTGGCACTAAATTTTTAGGAGAGAAGTAAAGAAACCAAAAAATGTATATAAAATGTCTTCTAAATTTGTCAGTGCTCAAGGAAAACAAAAAAGACAAAAGGATAAAGAATTGATAACCTAAGAAACAATCCTTGTGAATTGCAAAGCATATTTTTTATATCTTCAAGTTACATCTCAATCGCAGCCCCTCCCTATTCCCCCCTCCAGTCCCACCCTCCCACCTTCAACCCCGCATCCTCTTCCCCTTTTTTTTAAGTTTAAGGTATATCTTATTTCCCCCTACAGTTTCCCCTTTCAGTCCAACAAATGGCTCTTTCTCTTATAATAATAAATACAATACAAAACAGCAGAGGTAATTAGGCCACAGTTATGAGGGTTATATGGCTTAGCGTACATTCCCAATGTCCAGTCCATATGTATTTGGCACATGACTTTAACATTCTACTATGTAACCATCTCCATGAGTTTAAAGTTCTATATCTAACTCAACATTCACACTAACTTGCTCAAACTCATTGGCACAGGTGAAATCTTCCTGAACAGAACACCAACAGCTCAGGACCTGAGATCAACAATCAATAAATGGGACCTCATGAAACTGAAAAGCTTCTGTAAGGCAAAAGACACTGTCATTCGAAAAAAATGGCAGCCTACAGACAGGGAGAAAATCTTCACCAACCCCACATCTGACAGAGGGCTAATATCCAAAATCTACAAAGAACTCAAGAAATTAAATGCCAAGGAACCAAATAATCCAATCAAAAAATGGGAGACAGAGCTAAATCGAGAATTCACAAAGGAGGAATCCCTAATGGCCGAGAGACACTTGAAGAAATGTTCAACATCCTTAATCATCAGAGAAATGCAACTCAAGACGACTCTGAGATTCCATCTCACACCTGTCAGAGTGGCTAAGATCAAAAGTTCAAATGACAGCGCATGCTGGTGAGGGTGTGGAGAAAGGGGTACCCTACTCCATTGCTGGTGGGAGTGCAGGCTTGTGCAACCACTATGGCAAAGCATATTTTATACCCATCCCTTTGGACCCAGGTCATATATTTATACATTAAATATATAAGATCTTGGGTTTAAGATAATCAACAAATTTTAGTTCAATAATATAGGGATAACTCTTCTGGTTCAATTGTGTCCATATACCTTGGTGGTCAGTCTTTCTATTTATGAAGGTTTTGGAATATGTTTTTATTTTATTTATTTTTATTAAAAATGGAAAACAAACAAGTGAATTACATTTGCATGGAAGCAAGTCTCCCTAGGCATTATAGGCCTTATTTTGTCGGTAACCATCATTTTATGTCTTCAGTTATTTCACCTTTCCAGATTAAAAATTAAATATATGAACTGCTGAATGTATCAGTCTTTTCATTCATTCATTAAATATTTATTCCAAATATTAAAGATTAGCAGTGAATGATTAGTTCACATTCTATTGGAAAGATACACTATAAAACTGGTAAAAGTTTAAGATGAATTCCTTTTAATAAGGTGACTTGTTAAATGAGAAAAAAAGGAAGGCTCGGTGCTAAGACCATGCATGGAATGTAGGCAAGAAGGACTCTTGTGTAAGATACAACAGTCTTATAGGATAGCCAGCAAGGGCTTCCTGGAAGAGAAACAGGTTTTTTATTTATTAGGGTAAATATGAGTTACTAATACAATTGTGTATGTGTATGTGTGCACATTGTATGTTTTAGTTGTTTGTGCATGCATTTCTTAGTAAGTATACACCTGTATGTGAATGCATGTGAAGCCCAAAGGGTTGGTTACATTAGGTTTCTTGCCAATTACTCTCAGTGTTATCTTTTGAGGTTAATTCTCTCAATAAATTTGTAGAAAACGAATTCAACCATACTGGCTGGTCAGCAAGTTCCAGAGACCCTCCTTTTGGGAATCTTTTTTTCCTCTTTAGTGATGGGATTAGAGGATGGGATTAGATAAAAAGAGAGTATACAGAAACAACACAGATGGAGAGGAGAAATACCAGAGGCAAAGGTTAACAAAGTTGTCCTCTTGGATGTGGTAACTATGAGTTCTTAAGTGACACATGAGATAGTTAATAAAGTGGTATGTAAAGATGGACCTCAGATGAGTGGTATTTAGTACAGGCTTTTGGGGCCACATGGGTCATGTGAATTGCTTTGGTATACATCTTTTTCTCTGGTACGTTCATGAACCATGGTATTTTATGAAAATGAATAAAGCAGAAGTACCAAGCAAGGTTTAATATCCTATTTAAAATTTGCTTGAAGCTTCCTTGTAGATTTGGTGGGGCTTCATTTTTAGATGGCAAACTTTCCCTCATTTTATTTCTTCACCTTCCTGTTATTTCTACATATCCATTACTAATACCTTTGCCAGTAATGAACAAAGTATTTGCATATGATTGACAGAGATGCAAAGTGTTTGAAACTCATTATCTCAAATACAAAAAGACTTTGAATAATCCCTCAGTATGTCAAAGCTTGCATTTCATAAGCAATTGTTAACTATTTTTTGTGTGTCAAGGGGAAGAAGTTAATTTAAAGCATTTGTGGTGTCTAATGTCACCCAGTACAATTGGGAGAAAAGAACTATAACTGTGATACACCTACTACCCGCTATTGTCCTTTCAGAGGTCAGAATTTTTACAGGCAAATTTACACTGCTCTGAAGGTTCATTCTCATAACCTCAACTACCAGTTCTCATTGTGTGCCTCCTCTTTTCCATTTTGATTTTTGCCCTTAGTTGGCTGTGTGATCCCAGCTTCCTAACAAGTAATGCCTGGTGATTGGTAGCTAATAAAGATTAAAGTTTTAGCTCCTGTGGGTATTTACAATTCAAGGAGAATTGAGGAAGATCAAATTATCTAAAGTTAACTGTATAAAGATTCAGTCTACGGCACTGGTGATGTTGGTGAAGACATGTGAAAACAGGGTAAGCTTTTGACAACCTCCAATATAGAGTTGGGGATCTCTTGCTGGTGAGACTATTACAAACAACTGCTCAGGGTACCTGATCTTGAACATGGAAGAGGCCACCTTTTAATTACTAATGGGATGCAGAGTTTATATAAACAAAATCTTCCTTCTTGAGAGTTATCTTTTAAGAATGTCTTTTAGGGCTGGGAAGAAAGCTTGGTGAGTAATGTGCTTGCCATGCAAGCCTGGTCTGATGAACTTAGTTTGTATCCCCAGAGCCTACTTAAAAACCAGATGCACCTTAGCCCAAGTATCATCCTGCATTCCTCCCAGGAAAGGGGAGGCTGAGACAGGAGAATCTTCAGAGGCTCTAAGGTGAGATAGCCTCATTATGGAACAGTAAACAGGAGATCTTGTCTCAAGCAAAGTGGAAGAGGACAAACACCTGAAGTTCTCCTCTCACCTCTCCAGGTAGACTTTGATGCATGTGTGTCTCCATCCTCACATAAGGGGAAAAAAGAAATTATCATTGTATTTTCTAATCAAAGAACAAACATGGCATTTCCTTTCTGTCAGAGATTTGAAGTCACTTCATTATGGGTGTCATCTGAATGTTTTCAACAGACTCAGAATATCTTTTGTTTGACTCATGGAGTGTCTGTCTCCTTAGCTAGGAGAGGTTTGCAGCATCTCTGTTGAAAGTCATGCATGTGGGAATCTTATGTGCCTCCAACAGGAAATACTTATGTAGAACCCTCACAGCTCCCTCAAATCCTCAAGAATTCTCAATTGACTTAATTAAATGCTATATGTTGTGTTGGGGTGATGTTATGCATTCCAAATGTTAATTAACCTGCTCCCAGAAGCCTGCTTGCCGTACACCAAGTAAAGCTATGCTACCTTTCTTGTTAACCATTGTCTCTGATTGGTTAAATAAATGCTGAGGCCTGAGATTGGGCAGAGAAAGTTTTTGGATTTCTGAGGCACACAGAGAGCATTTTGGGAAGGAGAAGCCTCCAGAAGAAGCAAAGAAGCCAAGAGCAGGAAGGAGGACACACACCGTGTGTTAGAGAAAAGAACCTCATTCCACGTGGCTTGGAATATTGGCATAGCATGAAGAATAACAGTCCAAGGGGATATATATATGGAGTCATATTTGGGGAATAGGATTAAGGGCTAGCTTAGATGGGCCAAGATTGCTCAATTCAGGCTAAGGCTTGTTAAAGCCTGTGTGCTTATTTATAATGGTGGGTTAACGATTAATACTGCTGACCGATTCAATGTATTAATACTGGTAAATAATTTAATTATTTCTACAGTCCTGCACTGGGAATTTTATTGAGAAATAGATGTCACTAATCTGCCAAATACCACATACACATTGCTATACAGACTCTTCCTAAGCTTACTCAGTGTGCAGTATGTGGAAAATTTGATGAAATGTAATCTAAAACTTTCTTCTGTCTGTCTAGATTATGTTAGTACACTTCCATAGTCCAAACAACTCTTTTTATAAATGAATATATATAAAATGTTTAACTCTGGTGGTTAGATACAGTTCTTTCAAGTTCATGTTTATCTTATTAAGTCATAGCTGTGCCTCAGAAGTTCCTGCTTAATCAAACACTACTCTAAAACTGAATCAGAAAGAAGGCAGAATTTTGGATTACCAAGCAAGGGCTGAGCTTCAAAGTGCCAAACACATTATTCATAATTTAGTCATATGATGAAGTAGCCTTCTACTTAGACCTTATTTGCAACAAAGAGCAGACAAAGCCTGGATAGAGACATTAATCCTGTTGACTGTTGTGCCATACGGACCCTCTTTTAGTGACTTTTATTTGATTATTATCAATCTTTTCCACAGTTTGTCTCATCCAGCCTGCCTCTATCCTGTATATTCTCAAAGGCCCAAATCCTCATCAGGGGTAGGCTGAAATGCATTTCGTATTGGCTACCAGTCCATGAATGACTTCCTTTAGTCACTAGTGCAACCTTCCACCCAATCTCTTAGGAGTCCTGATCAATCACACAAGCAAGTAGGAGAATATTCCCTAGATAATAGAAATGGTGGGTATGAAATAAATCCTGTTTTATCAGGCTGTCTCAAGTACTAGCAGGTCAGCTGTGAGCCATTTCACCTGGGCTAATGCCATAGTTAAAAGAAGAACAATGTGGCCAGAGTATTTTAATTTTTTTTTTTTAGTTTTTAGTAAATGCCTATATGTATTTTAGTTGTTTCTGTTACTGCTGATGTTATGGTAACTTGTGTGGTGTACAGCCTTCAAGCCCTTTTGTAGTATACCTCTTAAACCTCTGTTCTCCCTTGTCTGTATAATTATATCAAACTAAACTCATCAAAGCTTCCTGGAACATGTAGTATCTCCATGTTAAAAGTTGATTTTCTGGTCTACTCTGGTTGAAAATACAGTTCAAATACAATTTTTCTGTACCATAGCTTTGGTGGAATTATGTCTGTAGCAACTTCCCAAGGTTCGAAAAATTAATAAAACATACAACAAAAAACAAAGCACCACTGCACATAAAATAAATCAGTCAATAGTAATCATTATTTCATTTCTTGACATTGCTTCCATTTTAACCCTTTAGCAGTAAGGGAAACATTCTTTACACCGTATTAATATTGATCAAATTGTGAAGGAATTAAATTAACCTGGATTAACATTTGCTAATTATCTTAATGTACAGAAAATAACACTTGAGATGGAAGGGGGAAGAAAATAAAAATTTTGCGGATAAATATGGGAAAAGCCAATGCATCTTAGAAACTCTCTAGAAGATGCTACATAAAAGTGAAATAATGAAGTTACCCCTTATCTACAGCCACATTACTTTTCTTTAAAAAGTAATCTTTAATAATTAAGTGAGTTTTATAGACATATCTACTTTTTATTTGCAATAGTTCTGTGCCTTTACATATTTTGCAAAATTCTATTAACTCTTCAGCCCTTCTCTTAAAATCCTCATTTTCCCCATTATTCTGATAACTTTCTGTTGCTTTCCTGGCTCCCCAATTTGTTTCATTATCATGCATTCCTCAGCATTGTGAAAAATTAAAAGTGGAAAAATCACATATTTTTTCAGCTGACTTAACACTGCATAAAGTGCTGAGATTATTAATTGAACATCTTGATAATAAATTAGGTGGAAATAATGTTGAAGTAGCAGCCCCTAGTCATATAGCATTATTATTATTAGGGCTACACACTAAATGATTCAAATTCCAGTCTTCTAATAGTAAATATAGTTAATACCAATAAATGTGAGCTCATAGATTTTGGCTGAATATCAACCAAATCAAGCAAGCAGTTGCCTCCATCAGTTTGAGGTTTATATCCTAAAAACTGCATTGCAGCTGTATCTTTCCCTCTGTAACCACTTGAGAACTATACTAAGAATTTAGAGCCTAACTGATAGCTCTGTCCCTTCTGGAAACACTTAATTCATAATCACAATATTTTTAGAACTTCATTAAAATTCACTCAACTAATTTCAAATAGATGATCATTCAAGATAAAGCTGGATAGATGTTCACCTTAAAGAGATACATCAAAATTTATTCATCTTGGACTTCATAAAGCATTGTCCTTTTTTAGCAAGTGTTTAACTTGCTCAAGTTGATGAAGCAAATTCATAGTCAGATTTATTAGTATACCAACACTCAGTTTTTAATTAAAAACTATGGCTAAGAAGATTTCTATCTGCCAATACTTTGCATACTACTGACATGAGATAGGTTGAGGTAACAAATCATAGCATTTCAATCATTTGCACAAGATTTCTTTTTTTTTTCGACATTTCTTTATCTATTCAAGCCTCCTCCCTCCTTCTCTGCTGGTACCACCCTCCCATTCTCTTCCTCCTCTCTTTCCTTCTCCTCAGGTGACAGGGGCCCCACATACGAACCCCCTTCAGTTCATTAGTCACATGAGGGATAAGAGCTTCCAGATTATAGAACATTTTAGTGTGAACCTATTTCTCCACGATGCAACAGTACCCCAGCTCCTTCTTCACTGTGTGTGTGTCAATTTGTCCAGGCTACAGAAATGATTATCTAATCAAGCATCAATTGACTGGTGCTGTGAAAGGTGCTTGGCACATGAAATGAACATCTCCAATCACTTTCCTAAGTAGAAAAGCTTGTCTTTCCTTCTGTGGAATCTTTTTCTAGCTGGTAGAAAGATCATATAAATAATGCTCATGTTTCTCTGAGAGGATATTCTGTTTGCAGACTGCATAACTGCTCCTGCAAAAGTTTCAATCCTGCCAATTTTCCTGAAAAGTGTGGGGGTGGCATCCCCAAAATCACAAAAACTTATTCCTCTGAATCAGATTATACATCATTAGATTATGGGTCATTCTCTCATTTTTTACTCTCTATCTGTGTGTGTGTGTGTGTGTGTGTGTGTGTGTGTGTGTGTCATAGGAACATATTCGCACACACACACATATATACATATACATATACTACATATACATCATATACATGCACATAAACATATACATATACATCATCATATATACATGTGTGTGTAATTGTGTTCTACTGGTGCCATTTCTCAAAATAATCTCAATGAATAGAGATCCCCACTCCTACTCCTGCAATCCGATAGCTCTCCTATTATCATCTTTACTTGCCCCTTTAACATGAGAGGACAAGGTATATTGTTCTGTAGGCAAAGAACAGTACACCTACAGTGCTTTATGACCTATTGCACACAGAATAGTTTGGAGTTAAAGAAGGTCATTGTAGAATGCAAGAAGAACAAAAACTGAAAATCTGAGCATAGAAAGCTGAACTGATTGATCCTTCAAGATAAGCACAAGGGAAGTATCTCCTTGAATCTTGAGATCTGGTTCCATTTTCCAATCTTCATGTTAGTTCATCTCTACTGAAAAGAGCCAACATTACATTTGAATGTTGCATGCTCCCCATCCATGTGTGAGTAACAATATAATATTGAGGATACTGATCTGGATTCAGTGGTCCAGGTGAGGATTCAGAATGTCGAGAAATAAGGCCAGAAACCTGCAGTAAGTTGTTGATCGAATGAAGATTTTATTGTTGACAGTGAAGTATTGGAAGGAAGACTGATGTGGTCACTGTCACCAGTTTGCTTTTTTACTCATGGGGAATATTGAGAAAATATGTGAAGAGACTGAATAATATCCAAATGCAAATTTTTTGAGATCTGAAATTAGTAGCACACTTTTGCTCTTAGGGATTACGAATACTACTACGAGCTATCTGTGAGTCTGAACACTCCTGAGACATCACATGTTGTGTGGGGTCCAGATAAAGACTCAATGTAATTCCCATTTTTTTCACCTTCAGATATCCTGTATTAGTATCTTTTACTTCATCACTTCAGAAAGATATTTAACATTCATTAAGGAGACATAAATAAGTTGATTCTTTATCAATCTTCCAACTGGCTCAATTCCACACTGAGTCATTAAATGTCTAAAGAACTGAAAATTTATCATGTTTTAATGACAACTTTAAAAAGGTATTTTAAAACCAAAAGATTTATATCTCATTAAGAGATGATTATAATTCACTAATACTAGATTTGACTCACCCATTGAGAGCTGTGCTTGACAGAAGATATCTGGAAGGGAGAAAACTACCTTGTAATATAATACACAGCTAACCACTTTGAAGTTCTTTTTTAAAATTTACATTCATGTAGTTTTTGGCTTGCAAGATAGATGCTAACCAACAGATACTGACAATATCAATACTTAAAAAGAGATGGTAACCAAGAAATGTAAACAAAAAGTTTTGGACCAAAAAACACAATACAAAGAGTCATCAAAACTGAGGACTAATGTCAGTTACTACAAATGTAAATAAACAAAGCATAAATAAAAAGAAATTAATAAAAACATTAGAATCACTGAGAAGGTTCTCACAAAGTCCCTCTTTCTCACTAAGATCACAATGAAAACATATACACATTTCCCTTATTGTCTTTTCTACTCTTGACTCAGCCTTGCTCATAGCCACTGCAATGATTTTCAAAAATGGCAACCTCTTCATGTATTTTGGTACTGTGTTACCCAAATTTCCAAGACAGCTAAAAGAGATCATTTCAGTAGATACCTTATATCTGCTGTACCTGCTTTTTACCTTATTATTATTATCATTTGTTGCTATTGCTTTACTTTCTTTTATTAATATTCCAGCACCGTGTATTAATATTATGTTCAACATTTCCAAAAGATTCACCTGCAGCCTAATGGTCGTACTTCTCAGTTATTAGTTATGTGATTCACTGAGATTTGAGCACTTGACAGTTTCTTTCTGCTGTCCAAGTCGTGGATTACCCTCTTTGTAGTTGTCTCTGCACTAGTCCTTGTCATTTCTTATTGTACACACCCAGAAGGTAAGAAATATTTTTATTTTTTTTAAATATCGTGCTTCCTAGACTATATGATGAGGCAATCCACAAGCAGCAGAGCATAGGGCCCTATCACTGTGATGACTGCAAAACTGAGTCATTTTTACCTGTGTGACTGCAGTCTTCCAGCTCAACATCACTTCCTTGTATCAAAACAAAACAAAACAAAAACACTTTCTAGGATTTAAGGTATCTGGAATCATAACAGTATGGTTCCTAAATTGATCTTTATATATTAATACTTTGTTTTCTCAACCATAAAAAAAGGAGAAGTACATTGGAGACCTGCTAAGGGTTTATAAAAATCAACTGTTGTGTGCTTTGTGAATAATTTCTAGGCACATAAGAAAATAGCAAAATATCCTTTTCTTAGTTTCTTTCTAAATAATGCTCCCTTCCTTAGGTCTGGAATAATGAAAAAAATTATATTCTAACTATAAAACCTATGTTTCAATTGCTCATTTTCTTACACAGAGGAACTATGAGCAATTTAACAATCTTTAACTTTCTTTCTTTGGATTTTTTTCCATGCAATATCTGTAAGGAGTAACAAATGTTCATGAGTTATGATATATTTTGACGATATAGTTACAACTCAATATTGTGTTAAAAGTAGAAGAGGAAAAGATGTACAGTTCAATGAATATCTAACAGTAAGACCTTACATGACTGATTTAAAATATAACCTTCGTACATTTAAAATCAACTGCTACCACGATTCAATGTAGTTGTAGCACTAGCAATTTGATGAATTATTGGGTTAGATTAATGATACCACCTAAAACTTTAATGCCACTTTCATTAGATCATTTTTTCTGGGTGTGATATTATCTTATTTTTAAGTGGTGTAAGAGGAGAATTGCTATTATGTTTTTTCATACAAAGGCATTGGTCTGGGGAATCAAAATTAATTTATGGCCCACAAATATCTAGTGATATCATTAGGCACAACTTATTATGAATAAGTTTTGAATACCTTTTGTTTTGGTCTGATTTATTGTCTCACCAAAAAATATAATTTCTGTAAGTCTACTTAAAGCAAATGCTAGGGATTTGTATGTATTCATGCTTCTGGCATGGAAATCAGCTATGTTTATTCATCAGCGGTCACCTGGGTACCGATGATTAACAAAGTGAAGATGAACAAAGGAATAAAGGAAAAAATTATGTTCACGGTCAAAATTGAAACTCAGACCCAAGTGGTAGTTTTTTATTATGAGTAAATGATTATAAAGGAACAATCAATATACTACTTGATAAAATACAACAAAGGAAAAAATATTATAAAGGATAAACTGCAATGTAATACAAATAATTGAAGAAACTATTTTGTTGTTACTGAGGAACAATCTTTATTTTTAGGGTGATAGGTGACTAATCATCCAGCTAAATTTGACAATTTCAAAATCAATCCAAGATGTCCAAGTCAAGCTTCTCTTGTTTTCAGGACCATTTAATTATTTTTTTCTTAGATTGAGCAGTCATTCATCTCACAAATTAATATAAAGGGTTAAAGTATCAATAAAAAGAAAAGACAATATGATACAAATTGGGTGGAGGACTTGAATAGACAACTCATTAAAGGTAATAACCAAATTGTCAAAGAACATGAAACTTTAGTTCTACTGGACTTCCAAAGGAGAAAATAACCATCTCTGGATGCCAACAGAAGCCTTGAGTGACAGCTGGAAAGTAAAGCCAGATATTAAAATATAGGTGAGGGCCTGAAATATCTTAGAACATATATCCTGCTTCTGGAAATGAGACTGCACTTGTTTTGAAAATCTTTCAGCAGCAGCAGGTACAGGTGAGGTTGTATGTATCTTATATATAGTGAGGCTTAAAAACGTTTATGGATTTTAGTTTATTGGGAGGCAGGACATATGGCATGGCTCATGTGTGAAGTTAAGAGGACAACATGCCCGAGTCATCTTTATCCTTCCTTATGGGTTCTAGGTTGAACTAAGATAGCCAATGTTTGCTGCAAATATCTTTACCTACCCACTGTGCCATCTCTTAGCCTCCAAACAACATAATTTTTCCACATGCAGAAATTACTCATCAGAACTCCAAAACTCATTCCAGTTTTGTCAACTACAATACATTTCTCTCTCTTGGGCTGGCTCAAGACGTAGTCTGAAGCTCTTCTTAGAAAGTATCCCATGACTTGGGCAACTCTTGACCCCATTTCTCTGACAGACATTAATTGTAAAACAGGAATTATGAAGGACTTGCCTACCCTGTCTTGGAAGATCTAGGCTGTTGACTTATCTGCTACTTGGAAGCATGTTAAATATTTTTTAATATAAGGGAAGTGTGGCTATAGAAGGTAGTTGCTAGTTTTATTCAAGGAGTGTATATTTATTATTTATTTATATTTTTCTAGTTCTCTTACTTTCTAGATATGCATATTAGAATATTTATATAAAACATGTAACGTTTGAAATTTCCTTAAAATATTGATGTGATAAGAAGAAATTAGGATCCAGAACACCCTTTTGTTTCTTAAACAACTCAAAATTTAACTATGAGACTCTAGCTATCTAGTCTTCAACCACTTCAGAGACCTGAGAGGGATAAATATATTTGCTTATATAGGAAGTACAGGGCCTGCAGCTTCCCAAACTAAGAAATGACATACCAGTGGCTGCCTGTACAGTTCCCATTTTCTCTCCATACATTACAGCATCGATCTTCAGTCATTTGGCCGTTTCTCTGACAGACATTGATTGTAGTGCAGGGGTTATGAAAGACTTGCCTACCCTGTCTTGGCAGAACTAGGCTGTCGACTTACCTGCTTCCAGGTTTTGTCCTTTTTGGACAGCATTCTGTCTACAGTTGGAGCAAGGAGCTTTTCCTACCAAGAGATAGGCTTGCAACTAATTCAATCATTTCCCACTGGAGATTCTTCGATGCTCATCTTCTACTTGGAGGAGAATAGGGGGTGCTGTCAGGAGTTGATATGTCTTGATATAAAAAATCTAAAGTTACGAAAACATCTTTGAATGCCATATTCTGTAGATCTCTTGAGGTTTTTGAAGAGGCCCTATCTATCCCTTATATTAGGGTAAGCAGATGTTGCTTGTCATGTAGCAGGTTTATTTCTGATTAGCTTAGAAAGTAACTATAATAGGCTGTCATAGTACCTAACAGAATGACTGGCTTGCATAACCATTAGTTTGCATTTCTTAATTATCCTAAACAGTTTATGACAATTAGTAGTAAAAGGCCAAAACATCACATTTCATTTTTTTCTTTACCTCCTAACTCTTCCATCCCATTTCTCTGGAGTGGGGTGTCCTTATATAACAGTCCCTCATCTCAGTTGAGAGGTGGTATGAGGGCCAAGAGCCTCCTCATTCATTGGGGGTCTACGAAGCAGTACCATCAGTGAAAAGTGTCTCGTTGCACAGGAGAGAGAACTACTAAACAAACAAACCAATAAGCAGACAATAGATAAAAAAGACTAAAAAATGGAAAAATATATAAAAAATAAAAATTAAAAATAAAAAGATCAAAAACTCAAATGACAGCACATGCTGGCGAGGGTGTGGAGAAAGTGGTACCCTCCTCCATTGCTGGTGGGAATGCAGGCTTGTGCAACCACTATGGAGGTCAGTCTGGCAATATCTTAGAAAACTTTGAAAAGCTTTGCCTCAGGACCCAGCCATACCACTTCTGGGTATACACCCAAATGCCTCTTCACAGAATCATAAGAAAGTTTCCTCATCTATGTTTATAGCAGCCTTATTTGTAATAGCTAGAAACTGGAAACAACCCAGATGTCCCTCAACTGAAGAATGGGTTAAAAAACTGTGGTACATCTACACAATGGAATACTATTCAGCTATCAGGAACAATGAAATTATGCAATTTGCAGCCAAATAGATGGAACTAGAAAATCTCATCCTGAGTGAGCTAACCCAGACTCAGAAGGACGCATATGGCATATATTCACTTATAGTAGGATTTTAGCTATATAGTAGAAGGTATCGATACTACAACTAACACACCAAAGGGAACTTGGGCACTGGTCAATGTTTAACAGGATTGAAGAGTCTGTGGTCATTGCTATACTATAATCTGTACTTGGTATTATGTTTGAAACTTTCTGTAATAAACTTAAGGCATATTAAAGAACTGAAGTAGCGAATTGAGTCCTTGAATAACTTGAGCTTTTTACTGAGAGTCATATGCAAAGATAATTGCATGGGCAAAACCATGAAGACAGATATGTGAGCTTGGTTCAGAAACATCATATTGTAAAGGTAATTATTTGTAAAAAGCCAAAGGGTGAGGCAGGGCCACGGGAACATCCACTTTTTTAAAAAGCCAAGAACAAAACAACACATCCCCGCCTCTATTCCTTTGTGAGTTAGCTGGTGTATCAAGTTGTTGAGGAGGTACTTTAGTCTGATACCTTCTGTGCTTTGGGGACACTTCTTACTGGGTTGAAATTGCTGCTGTGAAAAAAATCACTATCAACCATGAAGTTACGTTGACCCTCGGGGCAAAGGTGAGAGGAGAAGGTCAGGCTGAGAAATGAAGACAAGAGGGGAATCGTGTAGAGAGGGTTGGAAAATGTCAGAGAAGACTTTCTGCTTTTAATGAGCTGGATTTTCCTCACAGTACCCAGGAAGGCATGCCCTGCCTGGTGTCTGGGGGAGGCAGCCAAGTGTCTGTCACTGCCCTCCACTAGCATCTCCATCATCAGTGTCAACAAAGGGGCCTCTGCTTGCTCGTGGAGCAGCTGCTAAATTGAGAGCTGCCTGGGTCTGCCCAATTACAGTATACAGATCTGCACCTTGTGCTTTCCCAGGTTGTAAAGATTCAGACTCCCACAGATTCCAGGCCCCAGGAAAGTATCCCATAGGGCATTGCACCACTGAGAGTCATACTGCTTGTTCCCTTAAACCTCATTTGTCTTTCCCTCAGAGTCTGAGTCTCTCAATGTGCAAATGAATGAGTGGGAAAAGATGATTTTGAATTTTGTTTTGTTATATTTTTATTTCACAAATGTACCTTTTGATTTCTTTAATTTATGTTCTCTGATTACCTTTAGAAAATAGAGTTAAGCCTCTTTATTGTTATTCATTTTCAGCAAGAGGGGAAACGGGGGAAGGAAGAGAGGAGTAACTGTTAGTATGTCGTACTTAAATTACACTGGTTTTATTCTGGCTCTGTCTAGTTTGACTTGCTCGCAAGTGGACTGTGTTCTGTTTAGTTTACTGTGAAAATCATTTCTGATTGATGTGACTGAAAGATCATGTGGTTTCTTCCATAGAGGTGTGCATACCTTTCTGTGGTCGACCATTCTTTTGAGTACTTGTTACTCTTTGATGTCTTGCTCCTCTGAAATCTATACTCAGTATTTCAAAGTGTACACTTTAAAGTCACTAAGCATGGCAAACTTCTCCAACATAACATGGGCTCCATAGTTTCTAGAGGGATATTTACCTTCACACATGATAGTTCCTGTTTTTCTTTCATAGAAATTTCTATAATTCATAAAACAGTTGTCTAAATGTACTTCATGTATTTGAAGTATAAATTCCATCAAATAAAATAGAACCATCCAATTTTCACACATGGTTTCTTAGCAAGGGATTGCCCCTTCTGCTTGAAGGCTGTTTAAGCTGAGTTACTCAAACCCTTTGAGGGAATAACTCCAAACACTTATTTCAGGTAACAACAGGCATAAAAGAAAAGACAGCCAGGATGCCCACACAGTAGGTCTTCACCCTGACTACCCTTTGTCCACACAGCAGGTCACCACCTGACTGCCATTTTTTATCTGGTATCTTACAGCCTGTACTTGAACTCAAAGGTATCTGTGCTTTCTGAAGCCATGTTTTTAGGATAGCAGTACTGAGCCTCATGGAAGCTGACAAGATTATGTGTCAAATTCATAGTCTAAATTAGCACTAACAAAAATAAAATAAGATAAAAATCTTGGCACAAACACATCCCCAGAAATGGAAATTTACTTATTTATCTATTTTATATATTTAGTTAGTGTTTCATCATGCAGTTGAATGTTGCCCAGGTTGGCTTTAAACCCATTCAGTGCCTCATCCTACGACCTTAGTATCCTGAATCCGAGGAGTATACTTACACATCACAATGCTTATCTGGAAATTGAAATTAACCACACTATTTAAACCACATTATTTTTACATATTATGTTTTACCTAAAATCAATATATTAATAAACAGCTAATCACTAAATAACAATTCACATAGTTGAAAAATATGCAAACATATATTATGTATAAGTTCATAGACCCTCCACCTCAATGAAACATGTTAATCTCTGTGGGTCAACTTTTCAGAATTCTAAGGTTTTGGTTTTTATTTTTATATTTTAACCAAGTTTTTTTTTCTTCACATTCAAGTTTTCTTTTGGCCAAGGATTTCACTACAATGTACCATCAGTCATTTTCTTGGCCTGGATCCTCCACATTCATTTTGGTTTCTGTTTGTAGAAAGCTTTGCCCTTCTGTCTCTGTGTGTTTGACTGAGTCTTTGCATGATTTGGCTTTCTTTGGGGGCTGGGATGCAAGACTCTCCACCTGTGTCTCCTTGCAGGGAGAGTTTTGCTTGAAGATATCAATAACAGCTAATAAATATCAATAAAAGAAGCCCCAGTCACCTCAGAGCCGGACACTCTATCAAGTACTCTCTGCAGACCTCTTTTGCTGACACAGCAGCAAATACCCTATCTTTGGGAAGAAACTCCTCCAGGTCCTTTAACTGAAACACGTCCTTTGTCTCAGAAAGCTTTCCCACCAAGTATGATCTCTTTCCTTCTATACTCCTTGTTTTTTAACTGTTTGAGCTAAAGACTTTCCTATGGTGGAGCCACAAGTGTATAAGCTGCACGACATTTAATATATGATGCTTATTCTCCTACTTGTTGCTCCTAGATTTTATATAGATACATAAATTACATATAAGTATATATAAATATATGTAAATTCACACACATATATATTTATATACATGTAGGTACACACACACATATTTCATGAATAAAGAAGGAAAACTGTGAGGGACAAAGAAGAAGACCAACACCAGAAGGGAGGAGTGAGCAAAATGAAGGCTAGACATGTGAAAGAAATATGTTCAACATAAATTATACACATGTACAAAAGCTTGAGAAAATAAACAAACATAAAGTATTTAAAAAAATCATGTTCAAAGTTAAAATTATTTCTGCTCTATACCCTTTAAAATAGTGTTTCATATGTAATCAATATGAAATTACTTGTGGGAACACTGTATTTCTATTCACACTAGGTCTTCATAATCTGCTGTTCATTTCACACTGGTGGCACCTGATACCCCAGGAGGCCATGTGCGACATCCACCACAGGATATGTGGCTTGTGAGCACTGCTCGGGTACTTGACTGCTTAGAATCTTTGCTTGTACCTTGGTATTCCTTCCCAGACCTGTATTACAGTTATTGGCAGTGTTACATTAGAGCAAGTGACATCATCAGCTGCTGTCTTCCTGACTCAGGGACCATCTCCCTGTTTGTCTGCCTGACCTTCATGAGTATGTTCAGTACACACTGACATGGCCAACCTTTAGGCCCAAAGGCAGCCTGATGGATCTCTGGGTACACAATTTGCATGCAACAGGTAATGGTGGGACAAAGCTAAAGTAGCCGTCCCAGAGCCATTTCAAATGTCTGTCCAACATGAAAGAATACCATGTCTTCTGGTATCAATCAACTTTTTCCAGAACTTATCTCTATCCCATTGATAAATCAATTAGAATGAACGTGATCATTATTATAATAAATTTTAAATGCTCATGTTAACAGTAGTAAAGAAGGGTTTGTTTCTTACAATGAACGAAATTTTGTGGGGAGGGTCAGGGGTTGGAAAATGGCTCCACTGTTTCCAGATACGAAGAGAGGACTCACACCCTGTCTCAGATCTTAGTGCCCGTCCTTACAGCCTCCTCTCCATTTGGCTGGTTTGAGGGTCCTGCTGGCCTTGCCCATAGTTGTAGTAAGTAAAACGGAGAAGGGTTAAAGGAGGAAATGTGTTGTCTCCGTACGAAACTGTGAACTGGAGATGAGGGGGCAGCTGATAGGATAAGAGAAAAGAGAGGGTACTCAGAACGAAAGAAGAGTAGAGAAACAGCAAAGCAAAGAGCCAAAAAGAGGTCATCCAAGCAATGCTGTGGTTTCTTTTTTTTCCCCCAAAGGACAGGGTATATCACTGAATGTATTCCTTTAAAGAAAAGCAACAGCCAGAACAATAGATACACAAAAATGGACTGTGTAAAACTGAAGTGTGGGTTGCTCATTGTTAAGGACAATAGCTGCATTCCTACAGATTTGTTTTCTCTGCTTGGAAGATGGCCAGAAAACCCTCCATCACTCAAACTTGGACTATGTTTGGTTTCTGAACGGAAGGATCTGTTTGAAAACTCACACTGTGTATTTATGGGTAGTTGTGCCAGCCTGTAGTGGCAATATCTTTTGAGACGCTCAGTGGGGTTGACTTTGTCAAGTGTAACAAAGAATATTTCAAATGCTGGAGACTTGGCAAAGTCCTTAGTATGTTTTGCCAGGTACTGTTCCATCAATTTTTAACACCCATTTATTTAAGAGACATTTAATCCATACTTATTTCTTACTGCTTTACTTCTTAACTCATCAAAATGTTATATTTCAAGAGCATTTTGATGTGTATGGTACCTTTGGGCTTTTTTCCCTTCTTCTTCAAAATAAGAAGTTATGTTAGCTAAGAAAATAAACAAGTGGAGGGAACCCTTGAATTCTAGGGTTGTTGATTCTGATTATGCCAGACGAGAGATTTGAACACAATTGTAATTATTATCAAGGAAAATAGGAAAACTGCTTTAGTGTGGATTCTTTGTGTATCACTGATGTAGTCAGAAGAGACCAGTGATTATCGACCGTCATTACTCTGCGACTTCTGATGAGCAGCACCCTCAGTGCCTGCCAAGGATGACATACTTCTTAAGAAAATCAAGTGGTGATGACCTTGAACTGATTTCTGCCATTACTTCTATGCTTTGGTTTTAAAGGGCCCTGTTAGGCCACACAGCAGCCTTCTATATATCTGAGAACAGTTAAACTGTTCTGCTAATTCAGGTGTTCTTTCTTTAAGCTTAAAATTCCAAATTCCCTAGCCTATTCGCATATGGAGATTTTATCTGTATCTAATAACCAAGTAAGTTTTTTCTATGTACCAACATCTGTTAATTTTACCATTGAATGTTGATACCTATCACATTTCTAGATGTTGCACCACCAACTAATAAGACAGAGGACTAAAAATCTATTTCACAATGTTGCATTCAATACTAGTCATGCAGCATAAAACCATGGATATATTTCTGTGTGTCCTGTATCCATTTCAAATACAAACACACATAGACACACACAACAATTAAGAATTTATTTAGATAACAATACATTATAAATAATATGAATAACAAATAAAAATATGAATAACAAATGATGAGGAAGTGACTTTAATGGGGTCATATCATAGACTGTATACATATGTGTATATTGATAGGTGTGCGTGTAAAATCTAAATCTTTTGGAGAAAATTTGTGGATTTTCTTCATACTTTCAGATTTTTTAGCAGCTAAAGTCTTCAACTTACCAAACACAGCAAGTTCATTCCTGATCATGAATGACTGAATAAATACATGAGCCAAAAAGCGATCTGGAAATGTAGAGGGTAGTAGAACGACAACGGTCTACTACTTTCATCTGATGTGACAGGAACTCTCATACACCTTTGCATTCTGTATGATAATGGTATTCAAAGCTTACAACACTGAAGAAAAAAGAGATAAGTCCTTCATTTTCATCCACGACAGTACTCACAGCCATGACGCGGTACTCTACACAGTAAGCGTTGAATCTCACTCGTGGACATTTTTCTACAATAGGGCATAGCATCACTTATATTTTGGTTAGGGTGAGTCTGAGACAGAGGAAGGAAACTTGAAATTTGTCTTGCCCTGACAACAGTAATTAAAAAAAAAAACAAAACAAAAATAACAAACACACAAAAAGGACAGTATCAGTAACTAGTTACCTTGGAGTAGTTTTTCTTGGCTCAGATTTCTGTTGAAGGAAAACGATGTAAGTCACAGGAGCAGAACCACATGTATGTGCATATGTGCAAGTGTGTGCACATGCATGTGTGTGTGTTTGTGTGTGTGTGTGTGTGTGTGAGAGAGAGAGAGAGAGAGAGACATATATAGAGAAAGACAGAGACACACAGACAGAAACAGATGGAGAGAAATAGAATGATTCAGACTTCTATGGGGACTGAAGAAAATAGCAAATATCAGTTCCTTTTTCAAATAAGGAAGACAGCTATGATGTTTTGCGTAACACCTGACCCCTCTGGTCAGTTTTAGCAGTAAACAAACATTTACATTTTATCATTCAATTATGTGTAGTTTTAGAAGACTTCCTTATTTTTCCAGAAAATAGTAGTTAGCAGCCCTAACATTCCTTCTGATTAACTAACATTTTTGCAGAATGAAGTTCAAATTGGAGCAGAGCGTCTGTTTTTCAAAGAAAAACATGTATGTTTATGTATTGCACCCTTGCTGGAGGAAGTATGTCACTGGAGATTTACTTTTAGATTAAAAGCTTTGCCCTACTTCCTGTTTGGTCTTCCTGCTTCCAGCTTTCAGTTCACTAAGTAAGCACTCAGTGTCCTGCTCCAACTGCCACATCTGCCACTTGTATAAAGGTTTCGCCACCGTAACAGACTCTTATCCTTCTGAGACTATGCATTCATCACAACCTCTTTCCTTTGCTGTTGCCTTGGTCATAGCATTTTATCACAGCAAATAATCAGCCTCTTTTCCATACACACCACATTCTCTATATGAATACGCCTCTTCCATTAACATATAATAAATAGTATATAAAACTTAAGACTAACAGTTTCAACCAAAAAAAAATTTAATCTAATCAAGAAGGAAACACCTGCTGTGGTCAGAAGACACAGTCAAAGGAAGGCAAATCAGTATATGTCAAGCCTTTAAAAATCTATGCCCACCCATGCCACATTTGGTAGAGTGAATACAAGGAGAAATGCTTCTACACACATCTCCTCTCATTCATGCATTTATTTATTAGGCTATCAGAAAGAGTTAGTCTTGGTGGATTCACTTAGTAGTAGAAATCACTGCAGAGCATAAAACTTAATCATTTATGTATTAGAATTTTTATCAAACCACGTAATTAGAAGATCTTTTTTTCATAATATTTTCATTAATTATTTGGGAATTTCACATCATGAACACTGAGCACACTCTCTTCCCAGTTCTTCCAGGTCCACCCCCTACTCTTGTGACAGCCCCGCCTCAAAAAAGAAGAAAGGAAAAAGAAAGAAAAAAGTCCAATTTGTATTGAACATATACTCGCTGGAACATACTCAAACTCCCAGTAGCCAGTCCCTTAAAGAAAACTGAGTCTTTCCCCACCTGCATCCCTGCCAGAAGTCATCAGTTATAGAGAGCTACACTTCATCATCCTTATATCAATGTTTAGCAGTTCCTTTGGAAGATTTCTGTCTAGGCTATTATTTTGGTAGGCAGGGAGGAAGGGGCACATGAAAGCAGGGCTTGTTAGAAAAGTCTTCTATGTCCCTCTTTCTCATTTGTGAGTCCACAATCATCAATACCATGGCAAAAGTAGCTTTCTTGCCTTTTACAGTCAGTAGGAACATAGATCATGGACTTACATATGGTTTCTGGAGAAAGCATGGATTCTGGACTTCCAATACACATGGTCTCCAATATCAGCAAGTGCCTTAGAACTCAGCATGGTTTCTGGTGGCAGTACAGCCAGTAGTTATCAACATGTCCTTCTGCCACATTAGGACTAAACCCAGACATGGCTCTTGGTGGCAGAACTGACCCAGACATCACCATAGTCTCAAGTGGCAGCAAAGGCCACTCAGATCAATATGGCCCCCAGTGGGAGCACTGGCTCATGAACATCAACATGTCTTCAAGCTGCAGCACAGTTCATGAACATTTTCCTGGCCACAGACATCAACACAGACCCCAGATGCAGTACAACCATGGCCCAGACATGGCCCTTGGTGGTAGGATGGCCCAAGATGGCAGCACAAACCACAGACATCCACATGGCTTACAGTAGCAAAATGTGGCATGGATATCAATAAAAATCTCAGCTATTAGAGGACTGTGATCACACATATGAACCTTGAACTTCAACAAGCCCTGGGGCAGTAGTCCAAAGATACCACCTTGAGGGACAGTGCAGACCCTAGGGGTCTTTCAAGGAAGCCCAAACCAAAAATGATTATTCTTCATCTTGGAAATCCTGTCACTGCTCAGAACTGGGGAGATCATGTGACTGGACAGCATGTTCAAGGCCTGAGTAAGAGCAGAAGCTCCAGGCTGCTGCACATTATCATCTTGGCCCTATTCAACACCAACATATTCTCCTATCCACTGTAGGCTTCTCTCACACCAGCACCACCTTTACATCTCTATCTCCTGTAAAACCATTTTTATTCAACTCATGTACTTGTATTCTCAGAGGGTCTGCTAACCTAGGCCTAGTCCTAGAATCTGTTAGCCTCTGTAAAATAAATTCTAGGCTTAGAATGTTTCAGTCTCTGAGAGGTACTGCTGAATAACATCATCTTTTTTAGTTCTTTTTGAACTTTGGCTGGCTGGTTCAACTCAGCTATTCTGGCTCAAACTCCTCTGCAAGCTGACTGATACAAACTGGTTTCTCTCGGCTCTGACTGAATTACTCTGTTTGGCCTCAAACAAACTCTAACAATCAGTTGTAATCATCTGGCTTCTTCACATTCTACAGCTCATTCTGTCTTCACCCCTGTCTAGTTTGTTTTCTCTACAACCTGTCTCTGTAAAACTCTCCCAGTAAAACTGCTTCCTCTCCCCTTCTCTCTGCACTGCTCTCTGGCTTCTACCTCTTCTGACTTACTCTGAACTCACAAATGAACTTGAACTTGACTGCTTTCTTCTAACATCTAAATTTACTTTTATTGTTTGGGATTACAGGTGTGTACTAAGAGTGTGTCTGTATTCTAGCAAGAATATTAAATATATTTGCGAAGGGAATGGCTGTATTCCAGCCAGAGTAGCCATGTTGCTGGATTAAAATCCCTCTATAAATTCCACCTTTCTCCACCATTCACTCACTACATCTTCCTCTATCTTTCCTGCCTCTTCTACAAATATTCAAATATTCATTCTCTTTGATGGCAATAGAAACTGCAAACTGCATACATATGGACATACATACATACACACACACACACACACACACACACACACACACACACACATATGTGCCTAGACAGCTTTACAGGCAAATGTTTATTGCAACAAGTCATTGTCCTTGTTCAAGGTTTCTGGTTTCTGAAGTCCCATAAATACTAAACCATTGCTGTTGACAGAGTCATGGCGATCCTACAGCTCTGGTTCTGCATGACCAACTCATTTATTTGCTCCAGAAGCTCATAGATGGTGAAAATGTATGGGTAGACCAACATCTTCTGGACTAGAACTTGGCCCAGATGTTAACTGAGTTGGCCAGGCAGTGGTAAGCACCCAGGCCAGTCTTCGGCTGCAGCAGGACCAGGCCTCAGGTCTTTCTTTCTTAAATTGATTATTGAGATACTCTTTTGTGAGCCAGGAGTGGGTGAGAATTTTCAAAAATTTAGGAGGAAGTAATTGAGTGTCTAGCATGATATATCACTATCAGAGTTTCCCAGGAAACTGACACAAGCAGTGTCCTACATTACAATAAAACTGGGAAACACAGGCAATGATGAATATTACCTCCATCTTTTGAAGGAGGATGTTCTTTTGCTAATCTCACACATGTATTCCTCTTTCCTCAGACATGTAGTATGAGGTTTACTTTCTCTGTTGTTACTATTTTCCCCAAATGCAATCAATCAATCTAAAAGTAAAGTACAGTTTTTTGGTGAATCTGTTTGGTAGAATATCTGCTATTTACATATGAGTGTAAGTTTTAAATCTGTATGTATAGCCTGCTGTTGGTTATAGTCTCTCACTGTGTAATTACATGTATGTCTAACTCTATGAACACCTAGCCTTCACAGTTCTCCATAGAGTGTAGCCAACACATTTGTTATAGTTAATCATCAGACCTTGAATACTTTCTAAACTCTGAAGGGCAACTGTGATTATTTGTTACCTACCTCCAATTTATAAAAACAACAAAAAAATCCTTAGTGTCTATCTCTATAAATTAAGTGACTATCTTGCAGTTGAAATTTCTAAAAGAAGTCATGAAAATATAAAAGAAATGAGGCTAAATCCAAAAGAAAACTGACTAAAAGAAGAACAGGGTTCACACTCCCACTTTAATGTGTGTGTGTTTTTTTTTTCTAAACATCCAGCAGTTTTCCAGGCTTTCTTTAGTTCCATATCTCTACACAGATGCTCTCATCTTTCATCATCACTGGGTTTGAGCATTCCTCTATACAATGTCATCTTTATGACTTCCTAATTTTAAACAACCTGTTCAGTAATTGCTTTTATCTTCTAGTCAGGAAAATGTCTATATCTAAGATCATATGCCCTATCAGTTTTTAAACTCCATAAATTTTACATTCTACTGATTTGTTTTGTTTGTAACTCTTCCACATAACACTTTATAAAGACTAAAAATATACATTCTTTGTTAACAGATTGGTTTGTTTTCATATTATATATATGAGTACTCATCTGCATGTATGCATGTGTACCAACATCTTCCCCATCTATGAGCTTCTCTTCAGAGACCAGAAAAGGATTTCAGATATTCTGTCTATTGAAGAAAGTGTGTTATTGAAATCATCTAGTATTACTGGATTGACATTAATCTGTGTGATTAAATCCAATAGTATATTTTTTCTTTATAAAATTGGATGTCCTATAGTTTTGTTCACATGAATTTAGGATAGTAATGCCTTACAGTTTAACTATTCTCTTGGTTAAAATAAATGTTCCTATTCATCTCTTTGGTTAGTTTTAGTTCAAAGTCTACTTTGTCTGATATTAGAATAGTGACACCTGCTTGCTTCCCAATCCTATTTGACTGGAGTATTTCTGTAAATCCTTTTACCCTAAAATTTCTTTATTGTAGAGAACAGGCATATGGACTTTGTTTTTTTGATCCATTCAGCCACCTTATTCCTTTTGATTGAAGAAATGAATACAGTGATATTTAAAGTTATAATGAAAATATATTTTTGGAATGTGTTTTCATAATCCTCCCAGGTGTAGTAGATAGGAGTGAATTTACTTCAGATTACTCATTATGCTTGTTTATAGTATTCAATTAAATGTTTAAACTAACTTTTATATGTTTCTATGGACAAACATGTTTTTGCCACATGCAGCTTATCCTTGTAAATGTATGTACCTTGAACTCATGTGAACTAACTTTCTCTCTCTCTCTCTCTCTTCTGTTTTTATTTGAGAACAGATTTTTCTCTCATGCAATACATCCTGACCACAGTTTTTCCTCCCTCCAATCTTTTAAGATCCCACATTCCCCCTCTCCCCCAGATCCATTACCACTGTGTTTCATCTTCAGAAAACAGCAAGCTTCAAGAGACAAGAGCCAAATGCGACAAAACAGGATACAAAACAAGGTAAAACTTCTCCTGTTGAGGCTGGACAAGGCAACCAAATAGAGGAAAAAATATTCTCAAGAGCAGACACAAGAGGTAGAGAAATATCTGTTCCTACCGTTAGGAATCCCTTAAAAATACCAAACAGCCATAACATATTTTTGAGCCTAGGTATTGAATTTATGCTGTCTTATATCATTTTGACTCTTTAGTATATTTATTCTTTCCCTTAACCTTTGTGTAGATGGATGTCATTATAAATAATCATTTTGACTTTGAGTCATTTTTTTTTTAAGTCTATTGATGGCCTCCTTTCCTCAAGACTAACTAAATTCAAGGACTTCTGTGAATCTTCTAAGCTCCATGTTATCTGCTGCTGTGGAGTGGACAGACTAAGCTTTCATTCCTAATTGGGTTAGAATAGATGATAGAAAGGTCCTTAATGTTAGGGCACTGCCAAAGGTCAGATATGCTTCAAAAAATAGTATTGTTCTGTGTAAAATCCGCATGGTGCTTTTGTAAGAAAATGCTGGCTCTGGTCATTTTGACCTCATGTTGTAGTATTAAAAGTCTCAAATTCTCCACATAAGGTTCACTACCTAACCAGTGGTGATGATGACACATTATCGTACTGGGCAGAAGCAAAGAGCTCTGGGAGAAAATTCCACCTCAAGAGTCGATAATCTTGGGAAGGACAAACATGTAAAACAAACAAACAAACAAACAAAACCCTGCATGTGACCACTGAGAGCCACTGTTTGGAGCTACACCCTTTCCTGTGTTCTTTATCATCAGATGTTTTGTTTGGAGGTGTTTTCCTGTGAGCAGTCACATCCTCTTCTTTCTCACTATTTGCTTGCTCATCCTAAGTACTCTCATGTAGTATTAGTAGGTTTTATGACTCAGTTAATTTACCCATTTCTTCTAGTTGTTCAATTCGTTGATATATATGTGTTCATAATTGCTCTTTATGATGTTTTTATTTTCTACTTGTGTGGAATCTGTTACAACATCCTTTTCCACCTGGTCTAATTTACTTGAACCCTTCATCTTTTTCCCCCTTAATGTACCTTAATATTTGCAATTTTTTGTTTAAAAAATAATTGCGTTTTAATTAATTTTTCAGCATCTGTTACATGTGAAGCACTGTAATTATTATTTCCTTTGCTAAATGCCTATTAGAGTTTTATTTTTTCTAGGTCTAGGAAGTGTAAGTTTAGACTCATTGTTAAAGATTTCTTTTCTTTCTGATACCATCTTCTCTCTGTGTCTAATATTAATGAATCTCATAAATTTTAAGGGAGTTTTTGTTCTTAGGAGCATGTTTTTATTCTAGTTATCATTTTTATGTTTGTTTTACATTGTGTGCTTACACTGAGGCTTGGTATCCACTTCTTATAGTTCTAGAACTTTATTTTAATTTGCTAATAACTTATCTCCAACTGCTTAGAGTATTTTAGCACTAAATCCTCTGCCTCAACACATACTTCATGTGATTATTCAGATCCTGCTACTTTTTGTATTGTGTACACTTTTCTATGCATGCCTATGATTGTATTCATTTTTATCCTTTCCTATTGATATATATGCTAATATTAAGTATCATTTGTGATTGATAATACTCCAGGTTGCATAATTTTCCCCTAGTATCCTGTTCAGTAAGCTGATATGTACAACTCCAAGCTAGTACACTCTAAGTGGATATATATTAAAAGCTGTATATGTTTGCTATTTCCATGGTATAATAATCAGAAAATAATAGGATGGTGAATCCAGAAGGTTCTTTATGTACATGACCTGAGTTTCTGGGCCTTAGAGTGTTTGGTATTTATTTTAAGATCAGATATCATTGTTCTAGAAGTTATAATTTGAAACATAACATTATTTCAATATTGAGGTCAACTTTTCTTAAACCGCAAGCAATAACCTGCCCCTATAAAACTGGTTATAAGATTTTCAGGGTCTGGCAAAATGAAAAAGTAGTTGTATGTTGAAAATTGAATGGGGCTGAGGCAAAGGCTTAGCCAATAAAGGTTCACCTGAGTTCATACCAAAGCTGAGAACCATAGTGTATACCTATATTTGCAGCACTGGGCATGCAGAGGTGAGATGATCCCTCAGAATTGCTGGACAGTCTACTCAAACTATTAAGAGGCACTACCTCAAAATATAAGGTAAAGAATAATTAAGAAAGACACTAAAATTGACAAATATTCTCCATTTTCATGGGTGCCAATGTATTCACACATATTCATAGACATATGAACAGTCATACACACAGAGACATATGCAAATATACCTACATATGCAAACACACTAATATACACACATTCACACACTATATATGTACACACATACACATATATATACATATACACACAAATGCAGACACATATACACACATGCATGCATACATGCACGCACACATGCACACAAGCAAGCAAACACACCTTGAAATAAACTTTGGAAACTAACCAGATTTAAGTGTGTGTCTCAAAACAACATTCAAATGTAATTAATATAGGAGAAAGGAAAGCAGAGAGATGAGAATCTGCACAAGAATAGGACAGTGTATAGAAGGAGAACATCTTTTTATTATATTCAGATGGAAGGAGAAACCATGAACACAATTGTTCTTCAGCTCCTTTACTTTTGAAATCCAAGAAAGCAGCTTTGGCGACTATTGTTTCCTTAAGATAGGCAACAGCTAATAAATGTAAAACTGCCTTTGAAGCTAGCCAGACTGGCATGAGAACTGAGGATGTATGAGGTGCTTGGTGTCTCTGGGCATCAGGAGCAAGACAGCTGATTTTTTTTCCTGTTGACTTGTCTTTTTTTAATATAATGTTTATTTATTACATCAAGTTACATCTCCATCATAGTGCCCTCTTTCCACCCCTCCCTGTTCCCCCCTCTCCGCCCTTTCCCACCTATCTCACTCCTTCATTGTGGAATATCCCTACATATCAGCCCCTCTCAGTTCAAGAGTCATATGAGGGCTGAGAGCTTCCTCTGATGTTTTAAGTGCAATGACCCAGAGTTATCTACTATGCAGATAGATTGACTTACTGAGCTTCTCCATCTTCCCCCTGTGCCTTGTTTTTGTTCTTTCCTTTAACTATTCTTATTTTGTCCAACTACGAAACATTCTAAACTGATCCTTTGCTCACAATGGGTTGCATGCTCAGTCTGACTTTAAAATGAGTAGCTCACTGCTGGTAGGTAACGACACAAGCCTTTAATCCCAGCACTGGGAGGCAGAGAAAAGCAGATTTCTGTGAGATCTAGGACAGTGAGTTCCAGGACAACCAAGGATAGACACAGAGAAACACTGTCTTGCTTTGTTTTTGTTTAAGTTTTCAAGACAAGGTTTCTCTGTTTAACAGCCCTGGCAGTTCTAAAACTGACTCTGTAGACAGAGTTGGCCTTGAACTCACAGAGATCTGCCTGCCTCAGTCTTCCGAGTGCAGGGAATAAAGATATGTACCCCCATGCCCTGCCAAAACACTGTGTTGAAAAACAAACAATAACAACAACAAAACAACCAAATAAACAAACAAAGAGAAGAATAGGTCACTAATCACTAATAATTCTTGAGAGAGCTAAAATCCGTGGACTTTGATGTTTTAGATGATAAAATGCTTGCTGTGTAAGTACAAAAACCTGAGTTCAGATCCAAAGCACCTACAGTGAAAAGTTCAGTGTTTAAGAAAAGAAAAGTTGACCATCCTATCATGTGCTTTTAACCGTAGCTCTGGGGATACAGAGACAGGAATATCCTGGGGATACCCTGGAGCTGTGTGTTCATCCAGCCTGACAGAATCTAACTATAGGTTCAGTGAGAGAGCAAAGGTGGAAAGCTATTGAAAAAGACACCTCACTTTGACATGAAGCTACACACACATATACCTGCATACACACATCACACACATAAATATGCAGACACACACATGACAGAAAGACTGCATACTTAAAACTCTGACAAATTCAATTTGACAGTAATGTGACCAAGGCAATCTCTAGACTTCTAGACCCCAAATAAAGACATGCAGTGAGCTCTCAAAGTTATACAATTTCTTAGCCCCTCTTTTACCACAAACTGCTACAGATAAAATTATTTAAAATTATTTGTGAGAAATCAATCAAGTAATGAACTTGAAGAGGTAAAAGCTTTGCATGACGATGAGGATTTGAAAGATTTTAACATGACTCTTTAGAGGATCAAAGCTTAAAAGTCTTTCTTTAATAAGGAGTGTGTCACAGTGAAACTTCTACCCTACAAAGTAAGGGGTTTTTTATCTGCTAAAAAGGGTGTACATAAACACACTCTAATGCTTGCTTCTCAAAGATTCCCAAATATTGTCATCTGTCTATATTTTAGCCAGTCAAAGAAAGATTTGCTTTTGATTTTCTTAGTTAAAAATAGTATTTCTCAGTATTAGCAAGGCGTGATTAGCAAAGGATTCGGTAAATTGACTCATTGAACTGAGAGGATTCAGATGGCAGGTCACTATGCTGCCAAATGTCCTAATGAACAAAGCAAAAGCTTGTTCATCTCTCACTGTGATCTTCATTTTATGAAACATATTTAGGGATATTCAAAGGAAAAACAGTTCAATGTCAATTATAGCATTTGGTTCACATTTTTTAGGCTTTTAATTGGAATGTTTCTTGAAGTCAAAAATATATAGTAACAAAGTATTCAAGTCAGAGTCCTATAATAATAATAGTGATTGTGACGGTGAAGATGACGATGACAATAATGACCATGATGATATGTTCTGGTTCTGGGCTGTACATGGACCAGTTATGAAATCCAGAACACTAACCTTTCTAGTATTTTGTCCCCACTGTTGACATAAGGATGGAGGTCCCCAACTGACTAATTGTGTCTTATTAAATTCAAAAGAGGAAAATTGCATAAGTGTGTTCTTACCAACTCTGGAGTCTAATAAGAATGGCCTCTAAGAGTCAACTGTTAAAATATCAAGAAAGAAGAAATGGTTATTTGGAAAAGAGAGATGGACCATACATAACCAACATTGCCTGTAGTCCATGAGCATATATCAGGCTGAATGTATGTCTGTTCTCTCAGAATAGAAGTGCTGATGGTCCTAACCTTGTAAAGTTCATTAACAACTGGGCACATTAAATCATATTGTCCAACAGAAGCTGATGCAAGCATGATTAAGAAGAGAAGCCCCTCACCCAGGTATCTGATTGAAGCCTTCACCAACAGAATATTTCTAGCACATTTAACAGCAGATTCAGATCTCTCTTCCCAAGCATAAACATGAAATTTCCCAAGAACCTCAACATAAAACTCACTTATAAGAAAAGGAGATTTAGCTAGGTATGGTGGTGCACATCTTTAATCCCCGCACTCGGGAGGAGAGTCAGGTAAATCTCTGTGAGTTGGAGGCCAGCCGGGTCTACAAAGCAAGTCCAGGACAGCCAGGGTTTTTACACAGAGGAACACTGCCTTGAAGAACCAAAAAAGAAAAAAGAAAAAAAAGGACATTTACCAAACCCTTATACACCCCAAGTAACTTCCTGTTCACTTTTATCAGATTAGAATTCTTTAGATGTAGTGGTTCGCAATTTAAGGAATGCTATGACCCTTCAAAATAGAGTTCATGCTATGGTGACCCATAAACATAAAATTATTTCATTGCTACTAAATAAATACAATTTTGTTACTGTTAGGAATCGCAATATAAATATCTGGTATGCAGAATATCTGATATGTAACCCCTGTGAAAGGGTCATTCTATCCCAAAGACGTTGAGAACTGCTGGATTAGCACCATCTCCAGAGCTGTCTCTTGTATCTTTTACCAAAAAAAAGAGGGAAGGAACAAAAAGATGTCTTAGCAATTTTCTGAGAAGAAACCTGAGAGCCACCGTGATGATTAGACAAGTACCTGCTTACTCTTCCTCAGGGGTTCCTACTCATACTCTTCCTCAGGGTTCCTACTCATAGTCTTCCTCAGGGGTTCCTACTCATACTCTTCCTCAGGGTTCCTACTCATACTCTTCCTCAGGGGTTCCTACTCATGCTCTTC
>CAJQZJ010008587.1:4034448-4055271 GCA_907164525.1 Lophiomys imhausi | reverse complement strand
GGGTTCCTACTCATACTCTTCCTCAGGGGTTCCTACTCATGCTCTTCCTCAGGGTTCCTACTCATGCTCTTCCTCAGGGTTCCTACTCATGCTAGGGTGTATCTTACTTTCACTACTCTGTCTTGAGGAGTAACTACTCCATTTGAGTGTGACTTACTTTTGTCACATTGCCTCTCTGTCTCCTGAAATTCATGCTAAAGCTTATATTAAAATAGCTTTAACAAAACCATCAACTCTGCTTTATTGACCAGGGTAGTTCTTGAAATTCTTATTAGTTCTAAAGCGATGAGCCATAATTTGGTATGAGTCAAGGTAGCAGTAGGCAGAGATATGCTTACAACAAAACATCTCTCATCTCATTCACAAAATATTGAAGACAGCAATAGGGATGGATAATATCCCCAGTTCCCTAGTTACTGGCCTGCAATACTTTCTTAGCTAGAACCCCCCAGATTCACTACATCTGATTCTCTGATGAGGTTTATTTAAAGAAATTGGGGTACTTCATTCATCTAGTGTATTTGTCTTCATTTAATTTTCAGCAAAGGCAATGGACATTGATTTCCCTATGCGTTTTATTTAAAGTGGATCTGTGATTGCATATAGGAAGCCAGAGCTGAAGTCTTTCCCCTGAGCACAAACCAAACAAAAATCAAAGCATTTCCAAGAGTGAGTTGTTCAGTTAAATTTTCTTTAAAAAAAAAAAATCATCAAGCAATTGCACTGCTGAAATGGATCAGACATGGAGACAGAAATCAGACCAGAAATTCTCAGTGCACCAACTCGTACAACATAATTTTCACATCAAAGAACTTCAAAATGGGATTTCCCCAAGTATTTTAACTTCTAGCTAACTGAATCAAGTACTCTCCGGATGTAAGCAGGCTATAAATTATAACTACCTATGTAAATAAGTGAATATCATGGTCACGTTCATATGTTACCTAGCTTCAGGTCCTTCCTCCCTCTCCTAGTCCAGACTGCGCAAGCAGAGTGGGGGGCTTTCATTCCAAAACATCTTGTTGCTTCCAGTGATAAATGAGAACATACACACAAAGGAAAACTTCCTGGAAGAAGAATATTTATAATGTCTTGATGGTTGAAAATAGACTCAGGAGCTCAGGAGTCATGAAATCTCAGTATGGCCTGCAGGGCAAATGAGATCAGAAATGCAAACATGGATGAAACTTAGAAGAGCCCTTCTGTCACCTGAAAAGATATTTTCCTACAGGTGGGGAAAATTCACAATGGTTTATGGACTTATTTAGCTGATGCTAACTGTGTGCATAACTTTGTGTGAGACTTTTAATTTTTCAGACATCATTTTTTCCATATGTAAGTGACAGAATTGCAGCTAAAGATCTTCACATGCCCAAAACATATGAATATATAACCTATGGTTATATTATAACTACCTAAATAGTCACACTATAGGAACTATAGATCTTTTAGTAACTCTCTGGAATGGAAATTTTATTCATTTTCTATCTTACAGTTGGACCATCCTTTTAATTTTAAAAATGTATTTATTTATAATCACATGTGTAAGTGAGTGTGTGTGTCTCTCTCTCTCTGTGTGTGTGTGTGTGTGTGTGTGTGTACACATGTGTGTATGTTTGTGTTCATGTCATGGTGGACGATTGAAAGTCAGAAGACAACTTGTTGGAGCTAGTCCTCCCCTTCTGCCACTTGAGTCCTGGGGATGAGCTCAGGTTACCAGCCTTGAGTGACCCACAGCTTTACCTGTTGAGACATCTCACTGCCCACCAGAGTTGGATCTTTCTTTCTTTAAAGTCTTTCCATTTGATACTTTTAACTGTGTCCTAGGAATTTTCATTCCCAGACTTTGCTCAGATCCTGTCATTTCTCTGAACTTCTCTGACTCCATGTCTCATATTAAAGTCATTGTTTGCTTTCTGGTTTTCAAGCAGATTCTTCTTGTATGTTATCTGCCTTCAACAGTAAAGGGCATTTAGAATTATTGTGTGCCTGGTTCACACAGTCCAAGCGCGTGCTGTGTACACCTACATTGTCCTCATTTTCAGCTTCAGCTTCTTATGAGGCACAATTCTTACAATGTTTTCCATGTCCTTTGAACAGTTACTCAGAGAGAGTGTTTGATTCTGATTTTCTTTACAAAATGGGCTGCAGGAAGACATCACTGATCATCTCCACATAAATTGTGTGCATTCCTGAAGCTCCTCTCTTGTGGTAGTGAATTAATTTCCATGGTCCACCATGAAGAAGAAGCACTAGAACCTGGACAATCTTGAGAATTCCTCACATTGATGCCATTTATTTTATAGTGTCTAGAGTCAACTTTGAACCATGTCTCAAATCAAATTTAACTCAATTTTTGTAAGGTTTGGTTCAATGGTCTCATTTTCACATTTGTAAAATAAAATAAAACCTATGGTTTCTTTTATAAAAATCAACAGTGGTGAAATTTCAACCACGGTTTTGGTGAGAAGCTAAAAAAATATTTTTGAGAGCCAGATATGGCCAGAACCCATTTCTTTATCTATCACATGAAAATAATAGAACATTACTCAAGAATGATAATTGGAAATAGAGTCAAGTGCGTATGGACAGCTTTGTGCAACAACATGCTTTGATTGATAATTTATTTCCCTTAAATTTCTCCCTAATCCTATTTCAATATCCTAATCTCCCTCTTTCCCTCATTAAGCTTGCTTTAGAGTCATTTTATCCATAATCGTCGTCCACTCTAAAGAATGGAGTAAACATTACAGCTTGCCTAAACCCCACTACCACAAGACTTTAGCAAAAGGCACAGAGATATGGGGATAAAACTGGACATAAAGATAAAATGCATTATTAAGTGGCATTATTGTCTTTCCTGTTATTCTCTCATCATACAAAGAGATGCACATGGAACTGAAAACCAGATGGTAATTGCATAGAGGGTAAGTGCAACTTGCGGTCACACCTTCAGCATCCAGCGACACTGCTAGTTTCATTTCAGGTGCCAACATGGCAGAGAGCCAGCATAGGAAAGATGAACTGGCAGAGAGAGAATGACAAGACATTAGGCATAAGTGCTTTTCATGTCAAGTCTTTGGCATGCTCATTGTTGAAAAAAATCTGTTCTCAGAATTGCCTTCCAGCATGCGCAAGCTATGCTAGGAAGGCATATGATAATGTCTGCCATCCAGGGATATGTTAATATGGTCCATTCTGGGAGACGCCAAGTCATAGGCAGAGTGATTGGAGACCCCAGATGTCTGTGCAGCCCACTCCTCCTGCACAAGAGAATGTCAGAAACAGACAAAAATGTTGCTAGCATATAATTCATGAAGCTTGATGACTTCCTTCTCCAGGATCTAGTTTTGAAAGTGCAAAAGAAAATTTGAATCCTCCATAAGTATGTACAACTGTCCATTTTCAGGATTTTTATGTAAGTTAAAGACTTTAAATACCCTTTTTTCCAAAATTGGAAGCAAGACTTTCCAAAGCATCATTTTTGAGAATTCCACTGTGATTCTTTGAAGATCCCTCAACATGTAAATAACATACAGTTCACTAAGGAACATTTCACACATCACTCATCACTCATTGAAACATCCCAAGTAAACAAGTATGGTTAATATTCTTTGCTATTTTCCATCTAGATAAATAATGCAAAGAACTGAAGAAACATCTTGCCTAAAGTGACTCTGTGGGATTGAGATATGGATAGGACCATATTTTATTTTCTTATTTCAAGTAAAATACCTCTAATATTTTGATTCTACTAATAAGGACTATTGACCATAAATTTCCTTTATAAGCCAGTTTAGTAGCTTTACTATTGTGTTTCCATAAAACAACTTACATTCAGAAATCTGACACATGGCATACACTTTATACATTATGAAACACATTTGTGGAATCATGCTGTATGTGATTGATGACCAGAAAACAAAGATAAGAATGATTGGCTAATATCTCAAAAATGAAAACATTTGACTCTATAAAAATGCTCAAAGGCATAAAACATATCTACTATGCAACTATTTCTCTGGATGATAAATTTGCAGTTGCACACAACTTGCCATAGAAGAGTCTACAAATCAAGGTCTCTTCTGAAGAGAGAGATACTAGAAAAGCTGAAATGGATATAAGCTCTTGAAATTGAGTCGTAGCCACTTCTATCCAAAGAGAAGCTGAATATTCATGGAATGTTTTTATTCATCCAAACTTATTCTTGAGAAAACACAATTTTGGAACGATCACACAATATCTTGGACAGCAAATCATCTTCTGTGTAAATGTTTGCTTCTGTCATAGCTATTTTCATGTTATACATGCACACAAATACACATAAAATACACATATGAGACTAAAAACACATGCACAGTTTCAATCATATTTTACACATCCTTCGCTGCATTCTGATTTTAAAGGCTTCCCTTACAGGGAAAAAAGTAAACAGAATATCCCTGTGGATAAAATAGCTGGCTTTTCATTGAATGTGGTGCTCTGCCATTGTCACTGTAGTTATGAGAAGAAAGGAAGACAGTCCCTAAGGATGTTGTACACTTGGATTTAGAACATGCTACAGTCATGCTCAGCTTAGCAATGAGATCAGTACAAAAGCTTAAAAGTCACTCTGGCCTCCTGTTTTTCTGCGATTTCTATCTATAATTTTGGAGTGACCTCAGTTCAAGGCCAGAATCATATTTTAGAGAGTTACTGACTACAACTAGAGTCCAAGAATAGTCTAAACTGGCAACCTTTGTTGGGTTATCTGCTTACCCCCTCCAAGGTGACTATTGTTCAGTTACGTCCTCTTTATGCAATGATACTTCTAGAGAGTTTCCTACTCTTCGATCATTCTAGCCAGGAAAATAGACAACTCTCCTCATTCTTTGAATTTACATGTCTGAATTCTCCTGCATCATGTAAAATGTTAATCAAATGAATATTAAACTTTTCTCTTATTAGTCTATCTTTTCTGAAAGGGGAAGCAGCCATGTATTACATGACAGATAAGGAAAAAGAAGTAATCTGTCTCCCCTTAGTATTTTTACAAATAAGAACCAAGGACCACCTATCAGAGACCTGGGTAAATGCTGAAGAGAAATCATGGAGTTTAAAAGCAAGAGAGTAGCCTTTGTGACTGACAACATGTACGTTTAGCTCCTGACACATTAGTGTGTCTAAGTGTCCCAATCTCCTGCTCTTTGGAGAAACAAGAACTACTTAGTATAAGAGATCCCCAGGGGTAGTGCTTTTGCATTTCTTTTGTGTCCTGTCCCTATCTTCCATGCTTCTATCTCATGAGGACACAGCAGGAAAACCACCCTTTCAAAACTAAAAAGAGCCAAACAAGGAATAAAAATCCAACTCCAGTAAAGACCTCAGATTGTACCCTTGGGAGGATATTAATTACCTCTGCATAAGACAGTCTGTGATATATTGTTATAGCACAATGAGCAAACTAAGATTGACCAAAAGGACGTGAGCATCTCTCCAACAAATACTCCTGCTTCAAGTCCGTATATCCTTTGAGTTCTTAGATGTCACAAATAGACTTATTTTATGACTTTCCTTTAGTCTTGAATGATTATAACTCACAGACAGAGTTCACTTGTCTAGCTACCTTGAGTTATTTGATTCATATCTGCATCCCTACAACAATAATCAGGGTACTTAGCATGTGGAATTAAAAAGTATAGAGTCTCATAGTTAAATTTTGAGTTGTTTAGGAATCAAGAGGGCGTTCTGGATCTAAGAAGATGTTTTTAAAATTGTGATGCAAATTAGTATGGAAGCTGAGTTAGATAGAGAACTTTAAACTCATGGAGATAGTAGTTAGATAGTAGAATGTTAAAGTCAGGGACCAAATACATATGGACTGGTCATTGAGAATGTATGCTAAGCCATATAACTCTCAGAATTGTGGCCTATTTATTTCAGTTGTTTTGTACTGTATTTATTGTTATAAGAGAAAGAACCATTTGTTGGACTGAAAAAAAAGAAATATGCATTCTGGGGGAAGGGTGAGAGGGTAGGAAGGTGGGGCTTGGAGGGGTGGAGGGAGGGGGCTGTGATGGAGATGTAACTTGAAGTAATAAATAAACATTTAAAAAAAAAGTATATTCAGCTCACAGTTTGGAGGCATAAATCCAGGCTTGCATGATTCCTTCTGCTTGGCCTCCAACTACAATGGCTAATGGTGGTAAATCAGAATGAAGGCAAATACATAGATAATGCTCATATCTGGTATACAAGGAAGAAGAGAGGGTGGCCAAACCATTCTGTCATGACTTAGGTGGTCATATACATACTACTCAAGATACTAAGGCACCTTTACCTGTGGCCACACCTTCAACAGAAAAGTAACTAATGTAGTTATCAAAGAAAAAAATGGGAAAATTGAGGTTCCACAATTTCTTAAGAAGTCGTATCACCAATGTTCTAGGACTATTCTCTGGGGTCTGTCTTATAATAGTTCTGTCCTCTAATTGCACCGTATGGGGTTGAAGTTTTCCACTCTGAGCAGATCCCTGAGTATTAATGAATGTACCACAAACAAACACAGTCATCACCTTTTAAAACAGGATTTCCTGACAATCTTAAAACATGACCTCATGCTGAACTTCCTGCACATTTTTCTTGATTTTTTTCCTGTATATTTTTAAACACAGGTTATTTGCTATACAGGATCCTCAATGCTTTCTTTTTCTTTCTTCCCTCAAGATAATAAAAGGATCAAGATGGTGGATGATTTGCTAATTCCCACAATATCAATACTAAACACATCATAGGTGCCCTCCAAATATAACCCGTATTAAATACAATGTTCCTACTGAACTTATGAAGCTTTGAGGGGTCAGATGAGATTGATAAGGGTTAGAAACTAAAATCAGAGGGACGACGAGACACTGCTATGTGTGGTTTTGTTCCTGATGTCCCCGTCATTCCTCAGTACTCACTACATTAGTGAATCACTGGGATTAGTGATTTTGGCAGCGATTAGTTCCAAGAGAGACAGAAAAAGACAGAAGAAAGAGAGATGAGAAACGCAGGGAGAAGAGGAAAACTGAAAATTAATAACAGCATAGAAGTGATTTATGGTACTTCTCTTCACATTCAATATAGTTTCAATGATCAACTAGCAAACCAACCTCTATTGTTATTATTGCCTCTTTAAAAAAAAAAGATTAAAAGATCATCCATCAGAAAGGGATGTAGGAGGAAAAATGAAAAAAAAAAGAGAGAAAGAATAAAATTACTTTGGACCATCTACTAAGTATTTCCTCATAGCTAAGTCTCCAACAAAATCTGTGACAAGGGGAGAAATGAGGGGAAAACAAACTGAATCATATGGATTGATGAACAATCTGAGTGACCAGGGAAATTTAATAGAATGGCCAAGGGCAGACTGGACACCTGGGATACCAAGTGGATGACTCCGGTTTACTCCAAATGCATCTGAGGAAAGGTGAATTCCAGAACAAGAGAAGCACCCTCCTGAATTAGAACTGGGAGCTTCCTCCGTCTTATTTTATTCACTCTGGATGGATAAATTAGGATTAGCATAAGTACCACGTACGCTCTTTCTCAGTGATATATATGTGTTATTATGTCAATCCTTGTCCTTCTGGGAACAGAAAGCTTTATGAAGATATAATAGGAAGAAAAGCAGCCTAATAAAGCACACCACAGCAAACGTTATTGATCATTTTTGTTTTACTTGTAAGGATGATTGAGTGCACAAGCAATCGGGGTGTCATTTTGTAGCTGGAGCATTTTGTTTCCTGGAACGTGTGCTTTCAAAGAGAGGCTTATTTTAAAGAAAGAACCAGAGATGATGTCCTTAAAAAAGAAAAAAGAAATATACTATTTGCCAAGAAGGTTTGTCTGCCTCTTATCTTGACCTCATGACACACATTTGTTTTACCCGTAGTGAAATTTTGCCGACTCAAGATCAACATGAAGATTCTATTCTAACATTTTAAAATTTTCTTTTTCTTCCTAAATTCTCTATTGAATCAAATCACTTCTTTCTACTATCTTTTGTAATTTTTTTCTCAGAACTTAATTTAATAAAATATCTAATGCAATCGTGTATGTTAAAGGGTGAGTTATAAGCATTACTCAAAATGTGGGCCCACTTTGTCTAAACCTGTTGACAAATAATGTCCATACCCTTTCCACTATCACAAAACTGTTGCACAGTTTAGAACAAGGTAACAATAATGGCAAGACATGAATTTGATGGTATTAGGCAACATTTCAGGAGAAAACCATTGTGATTCTAGGGATAGGTATAAATGGATACTACTCTACCCTGGATGAAAAAATATGTAAGATTGTCCTAAACTATTGTAGCTATAATCACTGTAGTTAATTATTGTGTTTCAAAATGATTACAATTTGTAATCATTATAATGAGATTCAGGAGAGTTAAACAAAATTTTCCCAGCCAGTGAGACAATGACTTTAAATACCTCTTTTTTTTTTTTTTTTACTTTTTATTTCATAAATTTTCTACACTTTGACAATGACTACAAAGCATTCAATCCTTATATAGCAGAAACACAAACTTGTTTATCCATAGAGTAATGTAAGAGGAAGATAGGGGAAAGGTGGCTGTTCATGTCCTAAGTAGAATTATGCATTGTAAAATACAATTTTAGCTTAAAACCAGAAGCAGATTCTTGTCTATACACCTCTTTCCTGTATTTCCATATATATTTTCTGACACTCCATCACGTGCAAGACCTAATGTCATTGCTGTGGTATCTATCAGACACGTGGAGATATTTAGAGATGTTTCATATTTAACCCATATACAGAATGAGGTAAGGAAATGAGTTGACAGATGGATGAATGTTCAAAACTGGTGAAGATGCACAGCCATGTATCAGCAGAGTTTTCTGCTGTTCAAATGATGTGATGTGTGGGAATTCAATGTTAACTGGTGTTCCAAAATAAGTGTTCCTGGGACAGAAATAAGGTCACACTGGAGAGATATAGATACTCCTCTGACTTCGATTTATTTTCATGCTGGCAAGGTACCCTATTAAGTTTTCTTTTTTTAAGTTTTCAAATAATTGTCTTTGATATCCATTCAGTTTTTAAAATTACTTATCCATTTAAAATTATTTATCCATGTGTATGTATACACACTCTTCAATTGACTATGTTGCTTTGTTTTTGTTTTTTGTTGCTTCTTTCTTTTTTATTTGATAGTAGATTAAAAACATAAACTTTCTGAATTTTGCCTGAAAAAAAGTGTGCTTTAATGTTCCTGAAACAAGAAAATAAAAACAATAAAAATCTTGGGACCTGAGATTATTTTCAAAATTGAACCATTGAAATTTCAAATTATAGCACTTGTTCTCACATTATCACATCAAATCTCTGTCCTTGTCCCTCAGCTTCTGCTTCTACAGTGAGAAAATGACTGGAAAGAACATGCTCTTAAAAATGAGCTCACCTTTCTCAGCAGGACTTTCCCTGAGGTATTATATCCCCAATTTGGAATACTCAGATGGTCTGTTTTTATATTTCTTTTCAAATTTCCACTTTTATTTTGTTCAGTAGCTGGAGTTGTCCCAAAAATATCCAAGTCATCTCAATGATGCAGCAAGCTCACCATAAAGACATCTTCAAGCCCTTCAAATGTATGGTTCTCATACCAAGGGCCACAGGACAAATTGATCTCTCTTTGGGACAACAGAGTAAGAAATTTCCATTGGAGATATATTTAGCAAATGAAAATTTTGTCTTAGGTCTCATATATTTTTGTACTTTAATATTTGATAAAATTTATTTATTTTTTATTTGCTTTTAACTAACACTTCATCCAAATTTCCGGTATCAGTTGTCTGTGAAGTCCTTCCATTTCTGTTCTGTGCTCCCTGGCCCTTGAACTCTTTATTTGCCTAGTTCTATCTCTTGAGCATCAAGAAATATTTGTGTCTATGTCTGTCTCCCACATAGTGTACACTGAAGAGTTTTCTTTCTTTTTTTCAAATTTACTTCCACCCCAAATTCTTTAAAAATACTTCTGTTACCCAATATTTCAGGGTCTAGTTTTCTTTTCTCATGAGGGACTGTCATTCCTACAGCAGGGTCTAGCGTCCTTGCTCCTAGGAACCAAAGACCAGTAAGAATTTCCAATAAGTACTCATTGTAGACATATTTAAATTGTCTATCTTTCTAACATGAAATAAATAATTATTTCAAGATAAATTGTTTTCATGGGCTGAGAATTGATGTAAATATATTTAATAGACTTCATAAAGTGTTTAGGCAATTTTTTTATTAAATAGGAATAGTAGATTTACTTAAGTAGTGTTTTGGTGCTCAATATATGGATGGAAAACATAAAAAAAAAACTCTACAGTGTTATTTAAAGACATCTACATTTATAGGATAAATTATTATTCCCAGCCACACATTCTTGACAATCACACTATGAAACAATCTTTTAGAAAAGAAAAGATGACTTCTCTTGGGTGACCAAGGCCAACGACTTGAAGCAGAATGACTAGTGGTCTATGCTAGCAAAATGTGCTAGGCTTGCAAATACTATTTTTGCCTTCTTATTCTTTCTACTTTCCGCCTGTAAATGTATATAATTTGCCTGCTAGTGCAGACCAAGAAGTGTTTACTGGCCAAATTTCTACTTCTTCAGCAATATATCCAGTTTTCTGAGAGTTGAGTAGAGGTCAGATAACCACTAGATTGGTTCAGTTTAGTGATCAAAATAAATAAATAAAGCAAATCCAAACACTGAGCTTGATATCCAATTTGTTATACATCATGGTTAAATGAACAGAGAAGTCATAGTTTAAAGACTCCAATATATGCCACTGGCCAAAATGAGTAAAAGACTCAGCAAAAATGAAATGTGCTGTAGCAGCAAGACTCCAAGCAGCACAACCCTGCTCAGTGCAGAGTGAAGACAAGCCATGAAAAATGTTTTCTACATTCAAGACTTGACTTTTAAAATAAATCCATACAAAAATAGTAAGTAAATTGCCTATTACAACTCATACAAGAATATGAGATCAATAGAATTGGGTATGATTGGCACGGTAAAGAAATTACTAATGTAAAGAAGGAAACATTTGCAGTGGCTATCACCAAAGATGGGCTTCCTGTGGAATTCAGGTGAAAGGCACCAATGTGTACTCAGAAATTAAGAAATGCCAATCAGTGTCTATCATAGGTTTGTTACTTGTTAAAGGTAGTGTCACTTTGTAGATTCAGGCAAGGCATGGAGATGTAATTTTAAACTGCACATCAAATCCTTACATGATATTGAAGTAGGAGAGAGCTTATTCCAAGGCTATATTATTTTAAATTGGTAATTTCCATTTTGCCTAACTGTTCTTTGTCAACCATTAAATTTTATGCAGTTAATAGTTTTATCTCCATAAGAGCCAGTATCCATCTAATACTCCAATGAAGTTGCTTTCTATGCTTTTTCAAAGACGAGAAAGTCAGACTGGATATCTGTGACATGTTTGTGTCATGTTAGAATTCATAGTCTTTGAATTGTGGTCTTTGTTTAAGAGAAATAGTGGTGTGTGCTGCAAAGTATTCACTGTGGATTATAGGCATTGCATTTCTAACTTTTAGAGTCCAACATATAAGAAATTGAAATGCAGAAAAACAGGAGGAGTAGCAATAGAATAGATAATTTATAGCAACACAAATAAAAGTGATGAAAAAATGAATATCCTTATAAAATATTAACACACAAATGAGCATGCATACATATACATTAAAAAGGAGAAATGAAGAATAAGAACAAATGAAAGAGAAGAAAAAATGAGAGAGAGAGAGAGAGAGAGAGAGAGAGAGAGAATGATTCGGTCTTAGTTTTGCAGAGACATCTTAGAAAGACATTCCCACCTTGGCTCCAGAAGAGAATGGATGTGTGTGAGGAGCCACGCACCTAAGATGGCGCCTGGCTTAATGCCAGAAAGCTCAAGCTTAGCTGTAAACAAGCCTTAGTTGGTAGCAGCTGCCTAGCCCGGTGTGCTTCCTCCTTTTGTGAGCCTATCTTGGATTGCTAGGTGGCATGATCTGATTGGGTTTGAGTAGGCATATAAGGGCTTGGGGGAGGAGAAGCGGAGACACAAGCAGAGAAGCAGAGACACAAGCAAGGATTCAGAAGACTGTTTTCAAGGGACCTGAATAAACTGCTTGAGAAGAGCTTTTGCGAGTTGCGTCGTCCTTGCTGGTCGAGGTCGACGCAACAAGTGGTGGCCCATACGGGGAACCAGAAAAGACTCAGAACTCTTGCAGTCAGGGGCAGCGCACTGGTAAGTTCCCGGGATAAATTGGGACAATAAAGTTTTGCGGAAATTGCGAACTAAAGGTAAAGTTTCGTGGGAAGTTGCAAACTAAAGGTAAAGTTTCGTGGAAATGACGAACTAAAGGTAAAGTTTCGCGGAAACTGCGAACCGAAAATAAGGTCTCCAGAGGGAGCAATAAGGACCTCGGTAAAGAGGCAATAAGGTCTCTGGGAGGGAGCAATAAAGTTCCGTGATTCGGACGAGTAGAAGACACAACTGGCAGAGCAAGGTGAGGAAAGCAGAGAGTGCCTCACAGAAATGGAGCGAATGCTGGCCTTGCTGGCCTTTATCAGTTGCTGGGATAAGCTTGGGAGAGATCTAGATTTTGTCTGGGAGCAAGGTACATTGCAGGGAGGAGCACGGCCTATTTGGAGACTTGTTCGTAGTTGTTTAGGAGATCAGAGATATTGCAAGGCTGTGGAAAAGGGACAAGAGGCATTAGAGCAGTTAAAAGAGGAGCACTTGGTCAAATCTGGGAAAGATACTTTGGAAGAGAATAGCTCAGAGTCTGAAGAGGAACTTGAAATGTTAGCAAGGGAAATGGAGAAGTCATCTTTGAGGAAGAGTTCTGACTCCACCCGTATAGAACCCTCAGCTCCAGGGCAGCCTGTGTTGGCGCCGTCTTCATATAATGAGACTTCCCCTCCGAGTGGTCCTAGTGGGCGGTCATTCTGTCCAAATGTCTGGAGGGAAGTGAGACATGAGCTGTACTATCCTGTCTTTCAGGATGGAGAGGGAAATCTTTATCATGAACCCCTCGATTTTAGGGTAATTAAAGCACTTGCTGAGTCTGTCTGCACTTATGGGATTAATGCTGCTTTCACTGTAGCTCAGGTGGAAGCTCTTCGTCATTATTGCATGACTCCTAGTGACTGGATGAGCTTGGCAGGTGCCTGTCTGTCCTCTGGGCAGTATTTAGATTGGAAGGCTTTCTTGATTGAGTTTGCTAATGAACAAGCTGCTGCTAATCGTGCAGCAGGAAACCCAGCCTGGGATGTGGACATGCTTCTTGGGCAAGGTCGATTTGCTCAACAACAAACTGAGTATCCGGCTCAGGTGTTTGAGCAAATCAATTTAATCACAACCAGAGCTTGGAAATCATTGCCTAACAAAGGGGAAGTGAATGGCTATCTGACTAAGATTATTCAGGGTCCCCTGGAGCCTTTCTCAGACTTCGTGGCTAGAATGGTTGAAGCCGTTGGAAGGGTATTTGGAGACCCTGATTTGGCAATGCCTTTAATTAAACAACTTGTGTATGAGCAATATACAAAGGAATGTAAAGCAGCTATCACCCCTTATAAGAACAAGGGGTTGGAAGCCTGGATGAAAGTGTGTAGAGAGGTGGGGGGTCCTTTGACTAATGCAGGTCTTGCAGCTGCTGTTGTGCATATTACACAAAACAAGAAAAGAAGTAATGGCGCCTGTTACCATTGTGGAAAGATGGGGCACCTTAAAAGGCAATGCCCCGAGAAAGGAAGACAGAATGAAACAGGAAGTGGGAACCACCCTAAGCAGCCTGGTCTTTGCCCCAAGTGCAAGAAGGGAAATCATTGGGCAAATGAATGTAGATCTGTTAAGGATATTAATGGTCAGCCTTTAACACAAGGTTATGGAGGAACTCGTCCAAAAAATGGGCAGATGGACCCCCGCCTTCAGGGCCCTCAAATATATGGGGCAATGGAAGACCCTCAGGAAGAGAGGTGGCCAACTCTGAGATCTCCCACACAACGAGGAGTGCCACTCAGGGCTCAGAAGGATTGGACCTCTGTTCCACCGCCAGGGCTTATGTGGCCCTTGATTTGGAACAGCGTCCTCTGTTAGAATTGGTAGTGAATGGAAAAAGGCCGTTAGTCTTGCTGCTGTGGGGGCTACCACAGCTGCCATTGCTATGCATTTTACGGTGCAGACTGCAGCTTCCTTGAATAATTTGTCAGCCAATGTAGCCACAGCCTTGGATGATTGTGGCAGGTGGCCCAGATTGGCTGTGAGTGGAAAATGACTGGATTGTGTGTGACCTCTGTGCCATATCAAAATTATACTGTAGCTGAAAATTTGTCTAAGCAACTCTCTCAGTATCTTACAGGAAATTGGTCTGGTGAGTTTGATAAGCTGATGCAGAATCTGAGAATTGCCATCGTGCATGTGAATTCCTCCCAGGTTGATGTCTCTGTTGCTGAAGGACTGTCAACATGGATCCTCCGAGCCATGAATCATCTGAAGGAATGGGCGGGAATGGGTGCCCTAGGAGGCATGCTCTTCCTAGTCAGTTTCATTGCCCTATGGTGTATCTGTAAGATGAGGATTTCACAGAGGAAAAGTAATGCCATGCTGGTGCAAGCCTTTGCTGCCTTGGAGGCTGGACAGCCGCAAGCTTGGTTGACTGTCCTAAAGGACTAAGCTATCATCACGCTCAGGATGCGAGGCTAAGCACTGCACTTGGGGTCAGCTTCTAGCGACTTCAAGAAGGGCATGTTTGATTGCATATGGGTTGGTATCCTAGTTTCCCATCTCTGAGAAAAAGATACCGGACGGGTATGGCACCAGCCTGGTTGGCTACTGGGCGTGGGGTCATTACAATGTCCTTTACATGCATATCAGAGATCAGACCTCTACCCTTGCCTGTCATGTTTTAAAACAAAAAGGGGGAACTGTGGGGAGCCACGCCCCTAAGATGGCACCTGGCTTAATGCCAGAAAGCTCAAGATTAGCTGTAAACAAGCCTTACTTGGTAGCGGCTGCCTAGCCTGGTGTGCTTCCTCCTTTTGTGAGCCTATCTTGGATCGCTAGGTGGTGTGATATGATTGGGTTTGAGTAGGCATATAAGGGCTTGGGGGAAGAGAGGAGAAAGAAGCTGAGGAGAAGCGGATGTACAAGGTTCCTGAATAAACTGCTTGAAGAAGAATCGTGGTTGTGTCTTTCCTGCTGGTCAGGGGGACGCGACAGATGTGGTCTTAGGATCTTATTTCTCACATTTGTGACTGCTTTTCTTGTATGAAAATATGCTAAACCCAGAAACAGAACATGGAGATAATGAAGGACTTTCTTCTCACATATAAATATTGATAGCCAAAGTACTTCCAGGTTGGAGCATATAACATCTACTTTGATTAGGACTCTCCAAGATAAGCAACATCAAATCATAAGAGTGATTCCAGAGAAGTGAAAGCAACAGAGATCCCATCTGGAATCCTCAGCTCTATGTTTTGACAGTGAAGGACTACCTATCTAACGTCTCCAGATACCAGATCAGGGGAAAGATGAGTCATCATTGGAACAAACACAAGGTCACAGATAAACCAATAATGTAGTATTCAAGTTCACGGATATATCTTTGCTATTGCCATGGCCTACTCTCGAATAAATAGTAGTAATATTCACACAAAAGGCTTTAAAAGTAAATATATATGTTTACTTTTCAAAAACTAAATTAAGAACCACAATAAATGATGTTCAAATTCTTTGGATACTGTGAATATTGTATTTATTAGTTATAACTGTGACAAGATCTACCTCTACCATGAGAAAAATGGTGAATTTTTGTGATGGAATTAGAAATAAACAAACAAAAATCTTAGAACTAAATATTTCAACAAAGAGTAGTGAATGATCAGTGCACCTTCCAAATTAAGTACATAGAGAAAATGAGATGAAAGACAGATAGACTATGGGAATAAAGCCTTACCTAAGAACTTGAATAGAGATAATGGAGAAAAATCTGTATGCATGTGTAATAAAAAATAATTCTAAACTTATGAGACACAGAACGCCAAATAAGAAGATACACTAAAAAAATCACCATGGCCCCAAACTAAATAGAAGTAGAAATATTAAATACAAAACTACGATCACACAAAATCAACAAAGTTGGCAAGTGAATCAAAATAATTAACAAAAACATGAAAATGTATTTCATTTTATCCAATGTCATAAAAATCACTGAAAGAAACGATGTTACAATTCCAATCAAGGCCAGTAAGATGCTTCAGCAGATAGAAACACTTGTCACATAAAGTCTAGTCATCTGAGTTCTATCTCCAGAACCCCATTGGTAGAGGCTCCCAACTCCACAAAGCTGCCCTCTGACATCTGCACATACACAATAAGAAATCTTTTTGCAAGACAATGATAAGATCCAGAAAAAAATTATTTCAAATAGATGCAAATTCAACATATCTTTAAATTTATATTTATTTCCTATTTTTATTTATATATGTGTGTCTGTGGATAGGTATGTGCACATAAGTGATGTGTCCACAAAGGCTGGAGGAAAGCATCAGGACTGCTGGAGCTGGAGTTAAAGACAATCATAATATGCCCAATGTGAATACTGGACATACATTTAACTTCTAAACTATAGCCACAGCCACAAATTCAAAATAAGTTTGAGAATAATTCAGAAAACCAAAAGTGAAAGATGATCCTAATTCCAATACAGGAAATGTGGAAGAATGCCCTTTCAGTGCAAGGAAATGGCATCATGTAGAAAGCTGAAATGCAAATTCAGCAAAGCACATGGAACTGTGTACTGGATGTACACCAACAAAGTGGCAATGGCAATTACTACTGAATTTAAATTCATTATATGTAAATTCTAAACTTACATTATCATGCACATATGGAATAATTCCAAAATGAAAAGAAGCATTGGTCATAAATCCAGTTTCATCCAGATCAATATAATTGGGATCACTCAAGATTTATTCACTGACAATAATGCACTTTAGAGATGGATGATAAAAATAAAAGATCATACTGTATCTCTGGAAATGAAGAAATGTGTTCTTTAATAAAAATTATCTTGAATACTGCAAATTGAAATTATAATATATTTGCATTTGGATGATGGTTATGATTCAAATACCTTGGAAATTTGTGAAATTTGCTTAAAGACAAATTAATAAGCCTGAGCACCCAGCTATATTCAACAATTTATCAACTTTCTTAATTTAAGATAACCTGTACTAAAATGTCAGAATAAAGTTGAAGAAGCCAAATATATGATTCCAATGCAAATGTAGGATGAACATCCTAGAAAAATTCTCTAATTCATTAATAAAGAGGCGATAATCAGATAAAACTATTACCAAGGCATTTGAAAGGATAAATATTGGAGATATTTTTAAATAGAAAAGTTGTTGATATAATGAATAAGTTAAATATAGAATTCATTCATGTTTTATAAAGCAATACTATTTGAAGTTATCACTTTTATTTATACAGAACCTTTGAGGACATGTACAACTTTAAAGTGTTTATTTTTAAGTGCAAACTAAGATTTGCTACAGGTACCCTGCCCTGTGTGAGTTTTAACTGTTTTAGAGAATATGATTTTTTTCTCCTTTAGTTTTATTTCAAGTTTTGAATAACATTTCAATGCAAGTATTTACAAAATGCAAAAGGTCTCTTGCATATGCAACAAAAAAGTGTAGTTCTGCTTTAAGTCATTTTTTTATCTACTCCATAAATCAAGACTTAGGAATAAAGAACAGAACAAAAGAAATTCCCTAATGGATGTACTATGTAGCTATTACTAAAGATATTCATATTCTATGGAAAGAAGCAGAAACTCAAGAAACAGTATGTGGAGGGAAGTATACAGCTTCCACAAGCCTCTGAAGAAGAATCAAGGAAACTTCAAACTAAAATCTTCAAATGGGAAACATCTTTTACTTATATTTCCACCTTTCCTCAGGTTGAAAATGATGGCAAAGAAGTTGCTGGGAAGTCAAGAGAAATGGACAGGCTTTAATACACTTAACATAAATCAGTAATCCAGGGCTTAAAGGACACAGGAATTTTCTACATAGAGATAGAAGTTGACAGAAATCTTTAGTAATGGTTAGTTTTTGGAAACAAAATATATTAAAAAAAAACATCAAGTAAGAATTGCTATGTGAATAAGAGCCTCCATAGTGTCATATCAAGGCTGTGGTCCAACATAAGTCAGAGTTTTTCTCTTTTCCTGTGGCTTTAAAAGTCTGCAATGTTAGCCTGAGTAGAGTAAGATAAATTGGATATTTGCCTACAAATATTTGAGTAAAAATTTACCTAGGGATGTCGTGATCGTATTGCATGATCCTAATGCTAGAGTAATTAAGATTTGTCTTCTAGACATAAACAGATGAGCCACTAATTCTCTTTATTATTTAGTTATTTATGTGTGTGGGGGTGAAGGGACGTGCATGGGATCTGGGTATTGGCTATATGCAGATTCACGTACATAAGTGTCCACATTCATCTCAATACCACAGGTCAATAGCAGTTCTCTTGCTTGATCACTCTGCAGCTTATTTTTTAAGATATGGTCTTGCACTGAACTTGGAGCTCATGGATTTAACTAGGCTGACCAGTTGGCTAGCTCCAGAAATCTTCTCTGCACAGCACTGAGTTGCAGATATACATTGAGGCCCAAGTATTTCATGTGGGTTCTGGGAAACTGAACTCAGCTGCTATGCTTGTGTAACTGGTATATTACAAACAGAAGCTTCAGCCCTGCCCTGTAGTACCAGTCCTATTGCTTTGATCTTTGTTTTTTGTTTTGTTTTGTTTTTGCGCATGCATATCACCTTTTATTCATCCATTAATCTGCTGCTTATTTATTTTTTATTTCTTCAAGTTACATCTCAATCACAATCCCCTCCCTACTCCCCACTCCAGTCCCACCCTCCCACCCTCTTCCCGCTCAACCCCCCATTCTCTATCCTTTTTTTTTTTTTAAGTTTAAGGTATATCTTTTTCCCCCAACAGCTCCCCCTTTCAGTCCAACAAATGGTTCTTTCTCTTATAACAATAAATAAAATACAAAACAACAGAAATAATTAGGCCACAATTCTGAGAGTTATATGGCTTAGCATACATTTCCAATGTCCAGTCCATATGTATTTGGCACCTAACTTTAACATTCTACTATCTAACCATCTCCATGAGTTTAAAGTTCTATATCTAACTCAGCTTTCTACTGAATTGCCTCACAATTTAAAAAATATCTTCTTAGATTCAGAACATCCACTTGAGATTGATGCTGTAATGTATGGAGAGAAAATGGGAACTGTCCAGGCAGCCACTGGTATGTCATTTCTTAGCTTTAGAAGCTGCGGGCCCTACACTTCCTATATAATCATGTATATTTATCCCTCTCAGGTCTCTGGGTGGTTGAAGAATAGATAGCTAGAGTCTCATAGTTAAATTTTGAGTTGTTTAGGAATCAAGAGGGTGTTCTGGATCTAAGAAGATGCTTCGATCTTTGTAACCTTACGGAGTTGCATAATCTCTTGCATACATTGCATAAAAGTAAGGTGAAATAATGTCCAATTCATAGAAGTGAAACTTTTAGTGAGATAATGTATGCCTTCTATTGTATCAAGAGTGTACATGGTCATTAAATGCCATTGCTCTGAATACACTTGACTGCTATTACTTGTAACGTTAAACAGTTGCCTTTATGAAATTATAAAGTGCAGAGAAAACATATCTTATTCATGTCACCACAACTGTTCAGGAGATAATGTCTAAGCTGGACTAGAGGGTGAAATGTGTGGTAGGCACAATGCCACCGTGAGGGTATGAGTGGCAAATTATTAACTAGTAGGCATCAAATCTACTGTAAACAACCACTAATCATCTGTGCCTTGAACTTTACCCAATGGTCCTCCTATAATGAATTACACTTCATTTCTTGACATTTCTTCTCTATCCTTAAGACACTTTCTGGACACAATGAGTCTGCAATTATCACTGTTAGTCAGTTCAATGAAGACTAATAAAATATCTCCATGACCTTGGTATCAGGAGCACATCAGTAGTACCATCCCGATCCTAGTTCTCTATGAAATATTGATTATATATATTCATGTTCAAAAAGAAATCACTAGAAAACAATACCACACAGAAGGGTGTAAGTGACCGTCACTGTAAAATTGTCATGATATAAAAAATACCAAGTGTACAACAGTTTTGTAGATTTGAATTTTAAGGGTCATTTAAGAAAAGACAGGTAAATTCAAAAGGGATGACAAAAATCAAAGAATGTATTCCTTGTTTCAAACAGCACATTAAGACTCATTGAAGAAGCAACTTGAAGTAGGACCAAGGCTCATGCAGTTGCTTTCAAAACCTTGAACACAACATTAACACATAAATAAAAGTAATTTTTCTTTTATATCAACTAATGATATGTTTGAAGAAATTCACCTAGCTTTTGTTACCTTTGGTGGTATTGTCTTATGAAAGAAAACTGATATTTAGTGGAAAAGGCCAAAATTGACTTTCTAGCCCACAGTTTAATAATTTAAAAAAATCTTAAGTACTTCATAACATTATAAAATGTGCATATCTATTGAGACACTCAAAAGTCTGTGTTAATTTTCTTTTACAAGCTTTCTAGTCATTCTGTATAAGAGATGGGATCCCTTTATATAAAGATGACTTGATACACAGAGAGATGAAGTAGATGATAGATAGATAGATAGATAGATAGATAGATAGATAGATAGATAGA
>CAJQZJ010008587.1:4021105-4034438 GCA_907164525.1 Lophiomys imhausi | reverse complement strand
AGATAGATAGATAGATAGATAGATAGATAGAAAGATAGATAGATAGACAGATAGAGAGAGATAGATAGATACCTGTAACCATTAAAATCTGTTTTATTTTTCCTTTAGATCATTAGAAGAGCACAGACCTGAAGCAGGATCTGAGAAAGCCCCAAATCCGTATAGCTTTCACTCCAACAGGAAAGCTTGGATTTTAACTCTGCCACTTTAAATCCAGTATGAATCTTCCTGCTAACTCTTCTGATTTTGAGTGCCATATTGCAATGTTAAAGTGTAAAATTGCATCTGCCAAGGCATTTGGCTGGAAAGTAAGTATGTCAATGGCAGTCCCTCGCTGCCATCACACATATGGAATTTCTGTGTTCATCTCTGCCATCTGGTCGTTAGGCGTCAATTCACTCCTCATTGAATAAGGCCCATCCACCATGTCAGTGCCTCATGCAATATGGTGTCCTTTGCAACTCTGTTATGATGACATTTTCTCTTCCCCATAACCTTCCTTTTCTTCTTTCACAAATATTCTGCAAAGAGCAACTTTTTTCAATGCCATTTTGGAAAATACCAAACAGCAAAAGCAAAGAAAACACCATGCTGTGGGCATAATCAGAGGAAAAGCACTCAAACTCTCAAAGCTCTGGGCACAATTCTGGGAATGTCATAACTGGGGATGTTGTTGATTTTGCTTTAAAAATCTTCACAGTGGTTGTATACATATAACAACTGTGCCTGAGAACACCTGCTTTACACAAAAATGATGTAATTTATTGTTCTGTCTCTTCTATTGCCTCATTTAAGTTATTGTCACAAGATTGGATGACCTTTTCTTTTTGTTACAGGTTTGTGGCCCCAGTAAAGCACATAACTCCACAGTACATCTCTAACACTTCTGATCAATGTATACCTTACAAATAGATAGATGAAAAGTTCATTTCATTGTCGACATTTTACCTAATTAGAAAGCAACAATAAAATCTCAAATAAACAAACAAACATCAAGTTCATTACAAATGTTACAGAAAAATTCTCAACAAGCAGTCATAGTGAATGTGAACATATTCAGGAATAGAGCAGACTTGGAACTCCATTAAAAGAAACCAAACTTTTATCCCCAGATGGTATAGTTTGTAGATGACTAGAAGTAGAATTAGAAATATATCATGGAAGCCTATATTAATTTATATTCTGAAAATATCCTGTTTCCTCTACAGCTTCTCCTTCCCACCTTCCAGCTTTCTCATATGCCCAACAAGATTTTAGTCAATATATTTTATTCTATGATAGACCTGCCTTGACATCTGATTATACTGAGCTATACAAGTTACACTGGGGTTCCATCTTGAATAAAAAGTCTGTGTGTAACTCAATGTTCCAGACTTCTTATAGTCTCCTAGGAGAAAGCAGAGTTGCTGGTGTAAACCAGACAGTAAGTTTATCCTGGCTCATGCACCTCAGGAATAATTTCACAGTAGACTTGGGCCATGCTTCTTTCATGCAGGTGTTTGTCCTTGAGTCTTAGAAGTTATTGGTGATGATTACTGTTTTCCCATTCTGTAGGTGAAGACTTCAGAGAATGATTTGCCAAGTCAGGATGAAACATACTCCAGTCTCTCCACCTCACATTCTCAGCACTCATCCTATTATATTGCCTTTGATGGGTCACAGTATAGAGTCAGACATTCAGAGATGCCTCAGGCAAGACTCTTCTCATCTTAGAAAACTTTCTGATCCTCTGAGATCCCCGTGAATGCTATTGTTTTTAATTTCTCAATGCTTATAAACCAGACAGTCTATACCCTAATCAAAACAAAATGCCTGAGCCCACATAGACAAACTGTACCCACAGTGAATGAAAACAGAAAGGGTATCGTGCTGAGAGAAAAGATTCAGGAAGACTAATGTCTGAATATACATCCTTCCTAATACTGATGATGTGGTATGGACCACCATCATTCTTTGACTTTCATCTTTTTTCCCTCATCTATGAAGTATCAAAGCATTATACAAGAAAGGATGAAGGGCAATGATTATTTTAAACTCAGTGTTCTTAGCACTCTGTGGACTTTCTCAGTGCAATTAATGCAGAATATGTTTTTATCACAAAGGAGTAGCCTTGTATTGGGTTACACCCTTCAAATCTAGGCTCCACAGTGATGATTTTCAAGCTTGTTATTCATTGTCCTCATTCAACTAAAGTTTAAGATTTTATCACTGAGAGGCATGGTGTGAACTGGGAGCTAATAGGTTTAAGCATTTGTCATGTGGCTCTAACATTTTCAAATTGGTTGCTTATTCTGCATGTTATATCAGTTGTGGAGGCATCATGGAGGAAATTGAGGTGTCATGCTGGTTAAGGTTCTATGGGTGATTACAGAGGACAGTTTGTGAATGACTACTCCCAATCAGGAAGGCGGTGGTTTTTTGATCCTTTGTGAATGATAAAAGCATTTCAGTAGATGAATACATTTGACCCAAAATTAGAGCAATCTGTGTCTAATCCAAGAATGAGATCCTAAATTTGCAATGTTCAAAAATTCCTTCAGTCATTTACATTTAGGATTAAGATCAGATGGGTTGAAGACCTAGCATTCCAATGATTCTCACCTAATTTCAAGTTTTTGTAATTACTCTAGTAATTTTGCAATTACTAGAGTAATTACAAAAACTTGATTCCCTCTACAGCTCCAGTTTACTCCTACAGCTCCAGTAAAAATGGGTTGCATTTTATGTGATGGTCTGGAGAGAGTCCAGTTGCACAAATATGAATGCATTGTAATAACCAAGTGAAAGTCCTTCATGCTTTGACACAGTGTAATGAGAAAAGAACAACAGGACTATGGACTTACGTGCTAAAGAAGCACCCTGAATGCTATCACAAGGATGAACTATATGAACTCATACTAAGGACTGCTATCTCTTAAGTAATATGAAAATGACTGAAGCATCTGTGTAAACAGAAACACTTTGAGAGATACATGCTAGGAGCTCACAACTCAGAATAGATGTTTTTGATAAATCGGTTGTAATTGGAAAAAAAAAAGTCCGAATAAGTCTCAGAAAAAGATGGCAGAAAGACATCAGGACTAACTGCTAATTTGGGCTGTTGTCTTAAAGATAGAAACAAAAATGTCGAGGGCTGAAGAAATGTTTCAATGGTTAAGAGTACTTTTCATTCTTTCTGAAGACGCAGGATTGGTTTTTAGCACTCACAGGATGGATGGTTCACAAGCATTTGTGACTCCAATTGCAAGGGAACCAACACTCTTTTCTGACCTCCATGGGCATCAGGATGTACATGGTGGATATACATACATTCAGGCAAAACACTCATCTACACAAAATAAAAATAATTTTTAAAAGCTACAAGAAAATGTCCTTGTGTATAGGCAATTCACACCAGAATATTTTGGAGGAAAAAGTCATTAGCTTTTCATCCTACTCCTTTAAGATTTATGAAAGTAAAATCCATACTGGTTTCTTTATTTCTTCTAAATTAAACTATTGTGTCAACTATTATAAACTATTTTTAAAATATTGTCTTTAAAATTCTAATTGATTTTCATTTGTTCAAGGTATTCTAGTAAACAGTTCTGAAATCAAGGCTAGAAAAATGTGTTTGAGATTCAGTAGAGAGGGAAAACCACCCTTTCAATAATTTTAATCAAAACTGATTTATGCTGGTTTTATTTTTAAATATCTCAATCTAATCTCCTGCAAGTAGTGTGAGGTGGACTCTCACTGCTTATTTGTGTTTTTTCTCCAAACACCACACTAAATGTCCCTTGAGTTTTGACAGCTTGGCATTTGTCCTTCTCTGTGTGTCTCCAATCTCATGCTTCTGACATTGTGAGTCTATACATTCTCCTCTTCACAAACCACCAATTACTTCTCACTATCTTTGTACTCTTTGCCTGAATACTCCATATGCTAACAGTGCTGTGTGATTACTGGGTGTTTCTAGTTCAACATTAATCTTGCCTGGTTAATTCTCTTGGTTATTTCTGGGCAATATATTTTGATTTTGATCCTGATCTCCACCACAAACATTTTCTCAAAAGATGAATACACTTTACTAGTCTCACCTTTTGTTTTTAACCAATTACTGTTTAATAATCTTACAGTTAGAACCCTTTTATCAATTTATTTGTCATTCTTTATTCATTCGTTCCAGAAATATATGTTAGACTCTTTTAAAATGATAAAACACTACCTTTTGTATTATAAAAGTGTAAGTAAGATAAGGCATGATCCTTAGCTTTAAGACAATGTTTAGTCTAGCTGTGATTCTTTAGTGCCGTGTATCACTTCTCTTTATAACTCCATAGCAAACATACATATTCTTTCTGATAGAGAGAAGAAAAAGTTTTCTAATTATAGAATAAGAATGTATGTGTCAACACTGAGAGTCTACCCAAAGGCAGTGGTGCCAGGGAGGGGAGTGTCCATGACAGATGCCCACCACGTCTTCCAGACTCTGCTACTTAACACATTTGACTTCTTGGAGGGAATCTTCCTAACTTCAATCCTTCCAACTAATATGTAAAGGCTTGGGAAGGTTATAAGTTTAGATTCAAAGGGTGGAAATGGAAACATCAGTGCTGCTGAGACTAAGAGGAAAAATGGATGTTGAACTTGAGCTGCTACAGAAGCACTAAAGACAAAAAGAAGGATTTGAGAAGAACTAAAGAGGAATGCTGGAATTCATTTGTTTCATGTGGCTTAGGTGGGGGGAACACAAATGAATGTTGTGATAGAAGTTGGGTTTCTTTGGTAAAATTGGTGGTCAGTTTGGGTTGGCATCTGGAGGCACATGGGGAAAAGCTTGGCATCCCTTTGCCTGCTGGGATGGACAAAGCCCGGTTGTGGCCTGTTGAAGGGGCATGGCTAAGAAACCATGCAAGCCACCCAGATGACATCAGTTATAGTGAGAAGCAACCAGACAGTTGGACATCGGGAGAAATCTCACAGACCCTCGAGACTGCCCAGTATGGTGAGATAATGTGATATATAAGCCAGAGAGTTCCACATGGTCTCTCTCTCCCTCCTGACCTCACCAACTGGTAAATCCTGCTGAAGAAGAGCACAGAAAAGTACACCATTAACATAATTTAGATTGTTATATTCCAAGGCAAAGGCCTGGCCTAAAAACTGTTGAGAGTTCCTTGCAAATGTCTGTCTTGGGGCATCAGAGTGGCAGAAAATTTAGCAAGGCAAGTGGAGCTCAGAAGTCTCTTGGAGAGGCTTTTGCCTGGGCCAAAGAGACTGTGGGGCAAATCTTAGCTGATTGAAAAAGCTGCCCTTAGTTGGAGGATGGAACAGACTGATTTTATAAACCTGCCAGCATTTGGTTGTGGAAATAGACTGGCCTTATGAACTGGCAAAGTTAGGTCCAAAAAACACTAATCTTTGAAAAGGACTGCCTTCCCAGACTGCCAAAAATCAAGCCATCCTGCACAGACCTATGCTAATATATTAATATCCTTTTAAGAAAGTTAAAATAGTGTTAAGTGGTTTTAGATAGGTGTTAGAGTGTTTTTAGGTATTAAGGTATTTTTAGATTATAGATTTTCGATTATAGGTTTAAGGTTATAATGGTTAAGTATTTTATGGATGTTTGTTAAATATTAATAAATATAAGTGTTTATAAATAAAAATATCCTGTTACAGAATGTCATGGTTTAAGTTGAATTGAAATTCTTTTTTTTTAAATACTTTATTTTTTTTCTTCAAGTTACATCTCAGTCACAAACCCCTCCCTATTCCCCCTTCCACCCTTTTCCCCCCAGAAGTTTCCCCTTTCAGTCCAACATATGGTTCCTTCTCTTATAGCAGTAAGTATTATACAAAACATCAAAATATAAATATATTCTTATTTCAGTTTTTTGACTTTGATAGAAAACAAATTAGGGAAAGTTGGTGTGTGAAGATAAAAGAGTTAATTCTCTTTTGAGTGTCTGTGCCTTGTATGTAACCAGATGAATATATTAAGGTGGAAGTCTGTTGTCAATGACAGCAGCCAAGAAGACTCCCATCCAAGATTTACATTTAGAAATCATGAAGCTATTATAAGTTTGGACGATCTCACAAGGTGGCACATTTCAAGGAAAAGCTCAAGAAGAGAGAGAAACTGAACTGGTTTGAATAGTAAACTGAAAGAAACCTATGAGTAAGTTTCAGGTGAAATCTACAAAATAGCCAAGAGAGCTGCCAGGAGGTCACTCCTTTCTCTGTCCAGTTTTACACACTACAGCCAGAGTGCTCTTTAAACAAAAGGCCTTTCATCAGGTTTTCTCCCACCAGATGGCTTTTATGGCTTTTATAGTTTTAGTGGGAAAAGCCTAAACAGAAGAAAAACAATACACATAAACACACACACACCTCATACCAAGTCACTATTGTGGTTCTGAGTCCTCAGTGGTCTTGCCTATCCTATAACTTAGAGAGTAAACCCAGGTCCACTCTGAAGGAATGCATGGGTAGAGGAATATGGTGACACCATTTCAGAGATACAGTGATATCACTATATTGACCAATGATATCAGTACAAAGATTCAGCAATGTCATTGCAGGAAGGATTTATGTTCTAAGAAAGAATAGATACTCATAGAATGTAAGGAATATGATAAAAACCAAGACATTATTTTTAGTAGGACTTAAACCTTTCATTAGAAATGTAATCATTAGTACTACCCTAAGACTCTGAGCCATCCAGCTTCTGGATACTTGTCATCTAGGCAGTATCATGCATGGGCTTCATCTTGTGGTATGGGCCTCAGGTTATACTTTTCATGGACTGCCAAAGCCCACAAGCTCTAAGCTACTATTGCTCCAGCTCATCTCATAGATAGGGCTGGTTGTGGGTCATAGATTTTGTAGATGAGATCATGTCCAAGTCCTGCCACTGAGAGCCTAGCCTGGTAACAGAAGATGGCTGGTTTAGGCTCCATAACCTCCATTATTTTTTTTATTTTGAATGAGTAAGTTTATTAAGTATATAGTAAGCCAAAGTGAAAGAATAAATAGCAAGAGAAAAGACGATGGATAGCAAAGCATCATCAATGGGGAACACAAATATCCAACAGACACCTACTAGGGGAGCCCCTTTACGGCAGCCAGCTGATGTTCCTGTGGTTTCCTATAGAGAGCAGGGCATCCCTTCTAAGGAGGATTCCAAGTAAAAGAACAAATAGCAACAGATCAAATCATCTAATCAGAGCCTCACACAGTCCTACAGAGGACAACTAGGGAATGTAAGGTGTAAGAATTCTTTTTTTTCTTTTTTTCCTTTATTTTTTTATTTCTTCAAGTTACAGTCCCATCCCTACTCCCCCTCCAGTCCCACCCTGCCACCCTCAACCCTCCATCCTCTTCCCTTTTTTATTCTTTTAAATTTAAGGTATATCTTATCTCCCCCTACAGTTTCCCCTTTCAGTCCAACAAATGGCTCTTTCTCTTATAATAATAAATACAATACAAAACAACAGAGGTAATTTGGCCACAGCATAACCTCCATTATTAAAAGTGCTAAGGTTACACCTCGGGTAAAAACTTAGTAATATTCTGCTATACTCATAAGATCGATGGCTCGCCCAATCGCCGTCAGAGAAGCTTCCTCCAGAAGCTGTTGGGAGCAGATACAGAGATCCACATTCAAACACAAGAGGAGCTTGGGGAACGTCGTATAAAAGGTCAAGGAAGGATTGTAGGAGCCAGAGGAGTCCAGGACACCAGGAGAACATGGTACGCATAATCAACCAAGCAGGGCTCATAGGAACTCGCAGAGACTTAAGCGACAGTCACCAACCTGCATGGGTCTACACCGGACCTCTGCATACATATTGTGGCTCTTTTCACCTGGGGTGCTTGTTAGACTTCTAACAATGGGAGTGGGGGTGTCTCTGTCTCTGACTCTTTTGGCTCCTCATGGGACCTATTTCTTCCTACTGGTATGCCTGATCCAGCCTTTATATGAGGTTTTATGCCTAGTCTTATTGCACCTTGTTATGTCAAGTTCCTTTGATATCACTGGGAGACTTGTTCTTTTCTGAAGGGAAATGAAGGAGCAATGGATCTGGGGGTGGGAGTTGGACGGAAGGAAGGAAGGGAAGGGAGGTTCCTGTTGTGATATATTATATGAGGGAAAATAAATAAAATTTTGAAAAGAAATTTAATCATTGGATGCTAATGATAGAAATGTTCTGCAAAAACATTCAAGAAATCTTAATTTAACTCATAAAACCTATTTCATTGTCCTGGTACTTTATTGTTGAATTTAAGTTAGTTGTATTTCTTTGACATTATATGATATCAAGTTATGTGGCAGTTTTTGAAAAAATATTAAAGAAGAGACAAAAACTTTAATAAAAGGGAAATATAATTCCAATAATACTCAGTTAATTCTTGTTTATTAAACATTTTCAAAATACTTAAAATGCTGTTGGAGACAGGACAATAAATAGAATTTATTTAAAAAACATGAAATAACATAATTAAGGAAATATTTTTTAACTTTTTATTGACTCTTCGTGAGTTTCACATCATGCACTCCAGTCCTGCTCATCTCCCAACCCCTTCATATCCACCACTCACTCTTGCAATCCTTCCTCCAAAATAAGAACACCCAAACAAACAAAACCATGGAAAAACATCACATCTTGAGAGCTATAGTACATCAGTGTGTCCTCCAAAATATCCCTCTGTCCACACATCTTCCCTTGCAATAGTTCATTGGAATGAGTCATTGGTCTAGTTCTAGGTCTCTGCCTTCTCGGACAGCATCAACATTAGATCCTCATCGGGATTCCTCCCAGTTAACCTGTTGTTGCATCACATCATGGTGGTTCTGCAGCTTTGGATCACCAGGACTGGTCCTTTCACACATCCCAACAACTTCCAGATAATATAGATTTTAGGGTGGGCCAACTCAGAGCCTTGGAACTGGGTCTGGGTGGTAGCTGAACTGGTCAGTGCACTATCTGTCCCTTACCCTCACCACCAGAACAAACTCAAACACCTGCTCTTGTGCCCTTGGGCTGGCTTTCCTGCACCAACATGTCCAGAACCATCTCCTTTGTGATACCAAGTAAGGGAATGGGGCCTACTCTCCCAAGTGCTGGAGCCTTCGAGGGGCTGTGCCAGCACTAGCTCTCTTACCCCCACATTCTTGGGACTGGCTGACCTATGCCCTGGCCTTAAAGTGGTCTACTATTGCCACTATCTGGTCTACTATTGCCATGGAGAAGTCTAGGACCCACTCTCCTGAGTGCTACAGCCAGGGAGAGAGCAGAGATAGTTCTCCAGCTCTCCAGACTACTGACTATTGACCAGTACTACTGCAAGTGGCTAGGTATGAGGTAGAGTATCACCTTTGCAAACAGAGTACTTCAAGGTTTGGCCAGCTCTTGGGGTGGGGTGGCTTTCCTGTGTCCTTTTGACCAGGATCAGCCCTACTGTGCTGCCCATGTAAGGTTCAGGGCCCACTCTCCTAAGTGCTTCAGCTGGTAAGGGGAAAGGCTAGGTCTCCCATCTAGCTCTTGGTCCTGTGAGCAACTTTCCTGACTGCTGAAGTCAGCTCTCCTACATTCATCCCCTCCTGCCTGCTTACTCACACCTCTACACCCAGGACCAGCTCCACAGTGCTGCCTGGGTGAGGCTAAGGCCTGCTGCCACTGGTGAGAGGTGGAGCCAGCTCTCCAGAGTACCCCAGTCAATGAGGGGTGGGAATAGTTCTGCACAACCCCTGGACAGTAACATACTCCTCGGAAACTGACACTCACAGCTAAGGCTGGGACCTCACCATAGTCCCAGGTGGTGGAACTGGCCACTCACAACAGGCTACTCCTCTCTATCCTCAAGTCTCCAGTTCCATCTCTTCATAATGCTCAAAGCCATTCCACTTCTCTTTGTCTCCCATCTGTCCACCACATACTTGCACATTGCGGTCATGGCTCCTGCTATAGGCTGGCTACTTGGCTGGTGGGCCCCTGGATGACATCTTCCATCTGCACTATATGAGGTGGTAGCATGCAGTGTCTATGGCCTGCCTCTGCCTCACACAGGAGGGCAGGTCATGGGTGCCATGGCATGGCATAGCAATCCTCTGATCTGTCTGTGTGGTGGTAGGCAGGGCTCTGTGTGTCAATGGCCCACTTGTGCCATGGGGTGGAGGGCATCTTTTCTCACCAATACTGCATGGCATGGCAAAACACAGGTCGTACAGACAGACTTTGGTGCCTGCTTTTTGACCACTTATCCAAAAAGGGGCTAAGGTGCCTGGCCAGAATGGAAAAGGATTTGCTCAGTACTGATGGAACTCGATGTGCTGGGATAGGATGAAGGAAGACTTACATTTTCTCAGGAGAAGGGGAGGAGGGATAGGAGAAAGGAGGTGGGAGGATGAGACCCAGAGGACTAAGATCATGATGCAAAATGAATAAATAAATAAACTTAATTAAAAACAAAACAAAACAGGTCTCTGTTTCTCCTCCTGGGCTGCACTTCCTGGAATTGATTTTTATGTGTCCTAGGCATAAAACAGCTTTACCCACCATGCCAGGCATCAAGCTAGGATGAACAAAGGACTGGCATGTGCTCTTCACCTGACTGATATAAGAACAACGCCACCAATAAGGTGTCTCTTTGCTCATTGTCAGTAGGTATTAGACAAATACTGTAAGATTTACACTTTGTTTCAGAACTTCAAAGAAAAAGTGTTATCATTGAGATTGGTTCTCCAAGACAGCTCCATGAAGCAGGAGATCTGCAGCTCTAGCCTACAATCTGTGGTCCTCCAGCACCACAAACATCACTAGAAAGACCTGCTAAAACCCAAGACCCTCCAGGCTTGAATAACTCATCCCAACCAATCCCCAACTTGAATCATCAGTTGGGACAGTATGGGAATGGGTGAACTTCAGGGGGTCCACCGAGATCCAACCCCATCTCAAGACCCCACTTAGCTTGTGTTAAGCTACAGACCACCTAATCCTCGGAAACTGACACTCACAGCTATGGCTGGAACCTCACCATAGTCCCAGGTGGTGGAACTGGCCACTCACAACAGGCTACTCCTCTCTATCCTCAAGTCTCCAGTTCCATCTCTCTTCATAATGCTCAAAGCCATTCCACTTCTCTTTGTCTCCCATCTGTCCACCACATACTTGCACATTGCAGTCATGGCTCCTGCTATAGGCTGGCTACATGGCTGGTGGGCCCCTGGATGACATCTTCGCTAAAAGACTATATGGCCTCTACACCAAAGCTCTCTCCTTGGCACCAGGTCCAAAAATTATCAGGAATGATCAGCTAAGAACAACCAGAAGCTAAAAGTCAGAAAAAGAACAAAGCTGACAAAAATCGAGGATATATGACTCCAACAAAATTCAACGAGGTTAATACAGCAAGCCCTGAACATCCCAAGACAGCTGAAACACATGAAAATGATGACAAATCTATACTTAGGAAAATGATGGAGTCCTTACATGAAGAAATTAAATCCCTGAAAGAATTTAGAAAGAATCCTCAAGTTTACAAATGAAAGCAATGGAGAATACCATTAGAGACCTCCAAACCAACTCAGCCCAACGTGAATGGGAAAGAGACAAGGCATTGAAAGATTTGAAAGATTTGTAGAAAACACAAGGAAATTGGAGCAGGAAAAGTCTAAAACGAATAAAATTGTTCAAGACTTGAAATTGGAAGTGGATGCAGTAAAAAAAAAAAAAAAAAAAAAAAAAAAAAAAAAACACAAGCAGAGACAATCCTGGAGGTGGAACATCAATGGAAGCAAACAGAACTACAGACATGAGTTCCAAACCACAAGGAAATTTTCTCATCTACATTCAGAGCAGCCTTATTTGTAATAGTTAGAAACTGGAAACAACCCAAATGTCCCTCAACCAAGGAATGGATTTAAAAAACTGTGGTACATCTACAAAATGGAATACTACTCAGCCATCAGAAACAATGAAATCATGCAATTTTCAGGCAAATGGATGGAACTAGAGAAGCTCATCCTGAGTAAACTAACCCAGACTCAGAAGGATGCATCTATTCCCTTATAATCGGATTTTAGCCATATAATACAGGATAACTGTACTACACCAATGCACCAGAGGGAATAGGAACATAGACTTTGTTACTTGTCAATGAGACACTTTGCCCTAGTAGTGCTGCCTTGTAGGCCCCCAGTGTATAAGGAGGCTCTTGGACCTCATATGACTGCTGAACTGGGGCAAGGGACTGATATGTAAGGACACTACACTCCGAAGGAATGGGAAGGAAGGGATAAGGGGTAGAGGGTGGGGGGAGTGGGAGGGCAGGACTGGGAGGGGTGGAAAGAGGATACTGTGATGGAGTTTTAACCTGAAGTAATAAATAAACATTAAAAAAACAACCAAAGAGAATGAGAAATCTAAAAAAAAATCTTTAAAAATAAGAAATCTAAAATCAAAGATTTGTCTTTGTCTGCAAATCTTTCAAAATGCTCTCACTCACAACATCCAAGAAATCAAGAATTCAATAAAAAGACAGAACCTAAAAATTATAGGCGCAGAGGAAAGAGAAGACTCCATGGTCCAGGAAAATCTTCAACAAAATCATAGAAGAAAACTTCCCAAACCTAAAGAGAGAGATGCCAATAAAATTCCAAGAGGCAATATTTTTCCTGGAGCAAATTTGGTTTTTTTGATAATATATAAAGTATTACCTTTCAATCCGGATTAAAGAAGAAATTATTTTGATATTTTGGAGCTAAACAAACCTTTAGTGTATATATTTTGAGATCTCAAAGGACAATTTGTTTGAATTGCAGCCTGCCTTTTGTAAGTAGCTTTTAAACTTAAATCTTTCCAAATCCTATGTGCCTGTCTCTGCATTCTAAATTTTGGGATCAAAGACATGTGGTTTCCAACTGATGGGATTAAAGATGTGCTCCTCCACTCCTGGATCAAAGTTTTTCTCTGTTTAGAGCTTGTTTTGTATCAGGTGGCCTTGAGCTCTGAGATCTGCCTGTTTCTGTCTCTAGTGTGTTGGGATTAAGGGTGTATTCTTCCCCAATGATGTGACTAAGGGTGTGCACCATCACCACCCTGTTTCTTGTAACTCTAGAATTTATAAGACAACTAACTCTATAGTGATCCTCCTGTCTCTGCTGGAGGTAAAGGCATGGGCTAACACCATGCATTATTTTACCTTAGCTCTAAGTTTTTTCAACTCTTGGAGGTTTGTAAAACCAGGTTGAACAGCTGTCACCTTTAATTTATTTACAGTGTTTTAAACCTGTTACCTGCTTTTTAATGCCAAACCATGGAAATAGCCTATACCTCTACAAAAAAAA
>CAJQZJ010008587.1:3980632-4012515 GCA_907164525.1 Lophiomys imhausi | reverse complement strand
AGAAGGTTCCGTGGGGTGCTGAGAAAAAGGTGTATTCCTTTGTGTTTTGGTGAAACGTTCTGTAGATATCTGTTAGGTCCATTTGTTTCATGATCTCTGTTAGACTCAATATTTCTCTGTTTGTCTTCTGTCTTGATGATCCGTCCTTTGTTGTGAGTGGGGTGTTGAAGTCTCCCACTACTAATGTGTTGTGATCGACGTGCGCTTTAAGTTTTAGAAGTGTTTCTTTTACGAAAGTAGGTGCCTTTGTATTTGGGGCATAGATGTTCAGTATTGAGATTTCCTCTTGATGAATATTCCCTTTAATGAGTATATAATGCCCTTATTTGTCTTTTTTCATTAACTTCAGTTGGAAGTCTGTTTTGTTTGATATTAGGATGGCTACTCCAGCTTGCTTCCTGGGTCCATTTGCTTGGAAAACCTTTTCCCAGCCCTTTACTCTGAGGCAGTGTCTATCTTTTGTAGTTAGATGTGTCTCTTGTATACAGCATAAGGAAGGGTCTTGCTTGCGGATCCACTCTGTAAACCTATGTCTTTTTATTGGGGAGTTGAGTCCATTGATGTTGATGGATATTAGTGACCTGGGGTTGTTATTTCCCAGTAGTTTGGTATAGGCGGTGGTTCTGTTCCTCTTTTGGTTTAGTTTCTGATGGGTTTTCTGTTCCCTTTGTTTTCTTGGGTGGAGTTTTCTTCTCTGGGTTGGGATTTTCCTTCTAGGATTTTCTGTAGGGCTGGGTTTGTGGGTAGATATTGTTTAAATTTAATTTTGTCATGGAATATCTTGTTTTCTCCATCTATGTTGATAGAGAGTTTTGCTGGGTAAAGTAGTCTGGCTGGGCATCTATGATCTCTTAGGACTTGTAGTATATCTGACCAGGCCCTTCTAGCTTTTATCATTTCTGGGGAGAAGTCAGGTGTAATTCTGATGGGTCTGCCATTGTATGTGACTTGACCTTTTTCTCTTACAGCTTTTAATATTCTTTCTTTGTTCTGTACATTTGGGGTTTCAATTATTATGTGGCGAGAGGAGTTTCTTTTCTGGTCTAATCTGTTTGGTGTTCTGTATGCCTCTTGGATTTTTATTGGCATCTCTTTTTTCAGGTTTGGGAAGTTTTCCTCTATGATTTTGTTGAAGATATTTCCTGGACCTTGGAGTCGGGAGTCTTCTCTTTCCTCTATACCTATAATTCTTAGGTTCCGTCTTTTCAATGAGTCCTTGATTTCTTGGATGTTGTGGGTGAGAGATTTTTTAGCCTTCTCATTTTCTTTGGATGATGTACTGATTTCTTCCACTAAATCTTCCATGCCTGAGATCATGTCTTCCATCTCTTGCATCCTATTGTTGATACTCACATCCGTAGTTCCTGTTCTCTTCCCTTGGTTCTCCACTTCCTCTTTTAACTCTGACTGTGTTTTCTTTATTGTTTCTATTTCTATTTTCATGTCTTGTATGATTTTGTTCGTTTTGTACATTTCCTTCTCCAGCTTGCTTGTTTTTGTATGAAAATCTTTCATGCCTTTTTCCTTTTCCTGTTCAAGCTCTGTCACCTTGGCTTGGAGCTCTTTAATGGTGTTGTTCCTTGTTTTGATTTGTAGAATTGTGGTTTCTTTGAATTCCTTCATAGATTTAAGTTCTTCTTGCAGGGACTCTATCACTTTCCATACTGCAGAATTGTCAATGTTTTCATGTGTTTCTATTGGTGTGTGGTCATCCGAATTGAATGAGCTAGGGTGGTTCTGCTTTGTTGGAGTCATAATTCCTTGATTTCTATTTTTTTTTTTTGACCTTTCGCCATTGGATGCATTTAGCTGTCTGTTTTCTGTGCTTGGAACCACAGTGGATGATTTGGTGCAGGGGACGAGTTACTTGGCTATCTGTCCTTGCTTACAGGGGGATTTCAAGGTCACTGTGATTTTAATGGCCAGAGGCACTGTGATCTGGTGCAGCCTATTCCCAGGTTGTGAGTAATGGACCAGGATTGTTTCACTGCTCCCAATTCAGACTTCTCTATGTTGCACTCTGAGTTATCAGCCTGTAATGGTTCTGATGGTATGGGTCTGTTTGCCCAGGCACAGATATTGTTGCCTTTGTTTGTCGTCCCGGAGGCTGACAGGGTCTGGCTCCACACCTGATATGTCTGGTTTTTCCAGGATACAACTATGGTCCCGATTTCTGGTTTCTCTCTAGTCTTCTCGCCACAGGGCTGGACCCTGTGCCTGATTCCCTTTCTGTCTGCACCGCCACGGGTCCCGTGGGTACTCCAAGCCCCGGATCCTCCGGCTGCCTGAGTGCACCTCTCGTCCCAGCAGCTCCGCCGTGGGTGCATGGACCCCTGGCCCCACCCATGCTTGTCTCTCTCCCCAGATGACCTGCCGTGGACTGGCGGGGATTTGACCCTTCCAGCCGTTCTCCCTCCCCAGCTGCGCTATCGTGAGTGTGAGAGATTTGGCCGCTCCCGCCTGCTTTTGTGTTCCCAGCTTCCTGTGCTCTCTTGGAACCTCCCGCCCTCCACTTCACGAGCGGCTGCGGACCACCCGCTGAGCCCCCTGTTTGTTCCTTGCTAAGGCTTCCACTATCTCGCAACCTTTTCTAAGTGGGTATAAGTTCAACCTGATGTGTGGGGAGCCCAAGAGGACAGCGATCTATGGCCAAGTGGACCCTGATTCTGCCTGCTGTAAGTTGGGATCGATCTTACCAGGCGCCTCACCAAATGGGAGTTCCCGAATCCCCGGTTTAGTGGCCTCCGTGTCTGTGAGAGATGGGGAGAGCCTTGCCCTGGGACTTTTAACAGTCCCTTGGGAGCTGTGAGCGTTCCCGGGGGGGGGGGGGTCTAGCCCCTCCGGTTTTTGCACAGTGCCCAGTAACTCTGTGTTTTTTATGGCTCTTTTTTCCCTGCGTTCAGAATGCGTCAGTGTAGGTCGCCGCCATCTTCGCTCCCATATTTAGCATTTTTTATCCTTTCCCTTTATTATCTAGTATTTCATAGTGTTGTTTTAATTTTTCTATGTAGTTAATTCTCCATTTGATTTTGTGACTTATACCACTATTATATGTGGCTAAATTTCCAAAGCCTAATCTCTAGACCAGCAGTTTTCTAATTACTTTTCTTGGCAAGAAATCATTTACTTAAAGAAAATCATTTGCTTTAACTTTAAATATAAAACAAGAGAACTAGAGCTGGTTGGGTAGCATGGAGGTCACATGCCTGGAGTTATGTGTGTTCCCTGGAGATCTTGTCTCCCAAGAAGCTCCAGGATTCTCTTGCACTTCTATTCCCTGAAGCTTTAAAGCAACTCCTATAAATTCCTCCTTCCATTAATTACTTGCCACCAGTTTATGGTCAGCCACTGAGGATGAGGTGATACCTACAGTTTCAGAAGATGATATATGTTTTCATTTTCACCAGGAATGAGAGACAGCAAACTGAGCACTTCCCCCACACATGTGTGCACGTATTACAAGCATTATGCTTGCCTTTCTTCAACAAAGTAAAAATTAAAATGTCAGAGGCTCCTGGAAGTTGTCTGACATAATGTATTTGAGACCTGAGATCACTCAGAGAACAGGTCTTGAGATAATTTTAGGAATTATGGGAAGGATACTTATATTCATTGTATTTTCTAATTTTAAATATATAATTTGTACAAAATATAAATATATGGTTTTTTTATTACACTGTCAAAAACCTTTCACATGGGTCCTGGAGAAGTGCAGTCAGCATTTAAGAGCATATATTGTTCTTCCTGAGGCCAGAAGGCATTCCCAGTTCCTGTGCCCAACTTCTCACAACTACCTGTAACTGCATCTCCGAAGTAGCTGACTTCTCTTCAGGATTCATGGGAACTGAACTCATGGGCAAAAACCCACACATGTACACATACTTTAATAATAATAATAATAATAATAATAATAATAATAATAATAATAAATGTGAGCTATCTAGCTAGAATTTTATTTCATTATTTTCTCTTGAATGTGCTATATCCATCTTTTATGGTTGAAATTTTTCATTGTTAGTTATTTCAAAATAGACAGAACTTGAATAAGATGAGGATTCTATTCTATTCTCTTGTAGCGATTTTCATAAAGAAAAATTTGGGAGCCCAGTTCATAGCTATTAAGTTATGGCAATTGATGTGTTTAAAAATTGCAACGCTCGCTACATTTTTATTTTCACATTTATTTTAAAATTTATTTAATTAATTTATTTTATGGGTATGAGAATTTTGCCTGCTTTTATCTAAGCATATCATGTGTGTTCAATGCCAGAAGGGCAAGAAGGCCTCAGATATCTTGGAACTGGAGTTAGAAGCAGGTGGTGAGCTGCCAGGCTAGTGTTCAGCACCAAACCAGGATACTCTGAAAGAGTAGCAAGTTCTTTTAACCACTAGCCAATGTCCCCAGCCTGAATTTTTCATGTGTATTTTGAACTCAAAATGTTTTCTAGCAAAAATATCAAACTAATCATGAGTCACTGATAGAAATGTTTGACTCCATATGGTCTCTGTCCTTAGCATGGCATGAGACATTTTGCCAATATAACTATACCTTTTGTCACGAGCCCAGGAAAAGTGACACTCTCTGAGCTAAGAACTGAGAGATGCTGATGGAAGGTAAACACTTCTTTAGTCATACCCAAGAGTGTATGTGGTTAGAGTGGAGACCACAAAGATAGCCAATGTATGGTTCAGATGGAGAAGGACCTTCTTCTCTAATCCTATTCTTTTCTTAAATGGGGCTATTGGAGCCAGAATTCTGTGAATTATCTGTGAAGCTGCATAATTAAGATTGATCTATTCTTCATTGTTTAAGCTTCTGTTTTGTGCTTTGTACATTCTGTAACTGGTGCTGACCTCCTTAAACAACTTCAGTTCTGCCTTTCCTTCATTGTTTAAAGCTGCTTACATTCTTATTTCCAACTTGATTTTTGTATAAACTTGAGTCATTGCTATATAATCTTGAATTTTAAAGCTGCATAAATTACTCTTTTGTGAGATAACCTTTTTAAAATGTTTATTTATTACTTTGTTATGTCTCCATTGCCATCCCTTCCCTCCACCACTTCCTGGCTCCTCTCTCTCACCCTCTACCTCCTCTCCCACCCCTCCCATGCCTCCAATGTGGGTGTCTCCATGTATCAGCCCCCCTTAGTTCATTAGTCACATGAGGGCTAAGAGCTTCCTCTTTCACAGGAGGCATATATGGTAGTTCCACAAGGGTGGAATGTCCCACTAACAGGTAACCAAATCCCTGTTCCTGCTCTTTTGGGTCTATTAATTGTAGGCTGGTTATCCTGTACTATAATGGCTAAAATCCGTTATAAGTGAATAGAAGCCTTGTGTATCTTTCTGAGTCTGAGTTAGCTCACTCATGATGAGCTTTTCTAGTTCCATCCATTTGGTTGAAAATTGCGTGATTTTCTTGTTTCTGATAGCTGAGTAGTATTCCATTGTGTAAACGAACCCTTATGCATTCTTCGGTGGAAGGACCTCTGGGTTGTTTCCAGTTTCTAGCTATTACAAATAAAGGTGCTATGAACATAGTTGAAGAAATTTCCTTGTGGATTGGCGAGGAATCTGTTGGATGGATACCCAGGAGTGGTATGGCTGGGTCTTGAGGTAGAGCTATTCCAAGTTTTCTATGTTACCCCCAACTGATTTCCATAGTGGTTGTACAAGCTTTCACCACCACCAGCAATGTGGGAGTGCCCCCCTTTCTCCACATCCTCACCAGCATTTGCTGTCTTTTGAGTTTTTGATATTAGCCATTCTGATAGGAGTGAGATTTTTAAATCAGTAAAGAAACCATATCCACTCCTAGTACACTGTAAATATTTTACCAGAACATAACTGGTTCTTCTTTGCACAATGAAAATTTAAGCCTCCTAACACTGCTCTAGTCTCAGCGAATGTGTTGAGTTTTAACTGCTGATGACATAACTAGTACTAGCCTAGTATTTCCTCTACAACATCTCACCCAATCACACAACAAATAGGACATCTAGTTCATCACGTGCCAATCAATGGCCCCGCTGGGTGTGGAGTCGCGGCAAGGAATAGTGACTTTTTGTATCTCCTTAATTTGAAATTGTCCTAATTGCATCACCCTGGACTTGGATTCAGTGGTAATGAACCTATATTAAGATGAACAGAAAGGCACATAGGTGGAAGGTTGAACCATCGGCTACACAAGTTGCCATTGTGTTAAAATGAGCCGTATTGGAAAAGAATGCTACTAGAAAGTCATAGAAGATCCCTGTCCTTCCACCTTTGCAGACTAACCATTCCCTCTGCCCTCTGCATCCTCTGTCACTTTGCTATTTTTTTTCTTACAGAAACTTCTTTGACCTCTTCACATTGTCCTCTTATCTCAATTCTTCTTCAACCTATTTTTATCCCTTATAGTTTTTCTTCCTTCTGTGTTCATGTTTGAGTTAGGAGTACCTTACTAAAAGACAGTGACTGAGATTATTAATCTTGTATCCCAAGAAACATGAACTTCACGGGACTCACTTGTATGTTTGGAAAATTATTAGAATAATGCCAATTTTCAAGGCAGAAGATGAAGAGTTCCTAAAGTGACAGTCATGGGGAAAATGAAGATATGACTCATTTCTGAAATGTTGGACAGATTCATAGTCAGGTGGAGGACAGGGCTAGAGCACACCTTCAGAATTCTTGGGAGGTATTTGCACATTGTAAAAACCATGAATTATTCAGCTGCTAATTCATTTGGTCATTGCAACATGAACTTTAGACATCTGTCCTTTACATGCACAGCAAAATCACACACAAATCAAAGGAAAATTACTGAGAAAGTACCAAATGAGCCCCACACAGAAGATCAACAATAGTGCATATTCTAGCACCACTGTGTGATGATGCTTACTATGTTAACCTGGGGCCAGTGCACTTTACATCTGAGATTGATTTGCTCTGAATGTCAGATGTCTATGAACAGACTTCCATACAGAAACTACAGTGGGCTTAGCTGCTTATGTATGCAAAGTATGCACTTACAAAAGAAAAGAAAAACACTTTTCTCCCATGACGTCTTTGGAAAGTAATACCACTGGACACCATGTCTTGGGACCTGAATGGCAAAGCTAATGAAAAGCCAGGAATTTGGAGACAATATTGAATTGGAAAGTCTCTGAGAGTGTTCCCCAAATGAGTTGTTAAGAATCTGTGACAGAGAGCATCCCTGCTAGATGATGACAGTCATTCGATTCTAAACACAAACCATATTGTCCGTGATTAAAGGCAGGTGCTTGGGAGAGCATTCAGGGCACTGTGGCCAGACCTTAAGGCTTGAATCAAAAACACTCATAAGCACCGTAATAAAATAAGGCAAAACTGACTGTGTCCCCAGAGTGAAGGGAACGTATTTATGCTACCAGATGGCTAAAATTCCACATTTGGAAAAGACACTTAAATCCTTATATATTTAAAACATATTGTTGATATAAAACACAGATCTTAACTCTAAGAAAGTGAGGTGTACTTCATTCTGCAGCAAATATGAAGCAAAGTGGCCATGGCCTGGGAACACAGACTTCATTGTCTCAAGTACCATGTTTGACCTGCAAATGATGGCATGAACTTTTGTAGTCCCGGAACAAAAGAAATTCAGGAATGCATAAATTTACCAAACACATTTATGGAATCAGAGTGTGAGAAGCAATGGTTGTTACTTCACAAAAGTGTGGAGACTGAGCATAGTGAGAACCAGACAGATTTACTTGTAGTTGTCATTGTCTGTGTTCTTTAGGGAAGTACAATCTGCCGGGTGTCTATTATTGCCCCCTCCTCAAATTCCCTATTCTGTCAATTCATTATGCAAAGTCTTATCTAATGTGAATCCCAGGGCTTGTGATTCTCTCCTTTCCAGGTACAGTGCCTTAATTGTATAGCAGACTGCAATGTTAACATCATCTGTGCTCCTAGACAAGCAGATACTAGCAACCAATGGGAAGACAGGGTTTTAGGGCTGCCTGCTTATTTGTGAGATTTTGTGAGCTCTAAAGGCACCTCATACTGAAAATGGGACACAAGGATTTATTTCTTACACAAGTAGGAAGATTATAGCAAAACAAAGAAGTTTCTGCTATGGAGAGACACTAGCTGGAAGTATCCTCAGCTTAAGAGTTGGAGAAACCAGTGTTTGTTATGAGTACTTCTTCAAAATTTTGACTTGATGTGTGAAAGCATTTTAGGCCAGACACATAGATTCATAATAAATGGCTTTAAGGGTACTGAAAATAGTTAATTTGGCCCTGGATCTGTATCATTTCAACTCTTTGTAGTCATAAAGCTCTAACCATTTCATAATTGGTGTGATATCTATAACAGAAGTGTGGCTTGTTCCTGGGAAATCTGAGATAGATAGATAGATAGATAGATAGATAGATAGATAGATAGATAGATGATAGATGGATAGATGGATGGATGGATGAATATTGATAGAAATAGGTAGGTAGATAGAGAGATAGGGAGAAATTGGTAGTTAGATAATAGATGTACAGATATAGAATAGGTGGATGATATTGATGATGGTTGATGCATAGAGAGATGATAGATAATAGATATAGAGATAAATATGTAATTAATAAATGATAGGTGTTTACTTAGGTGATAGGTAGGTCCATAGATATATAGATGACAAATAGATATGTATACATACATACATGTGCAAGTGCACACACACACACACACACGCACATGCACACAACTGTTGTAAAAGCAATTTACCCCAGCACCTCATGAAGATATACATGGTAACTATTATTTTGTGATTTAGGGCATATAAGAGAGTGAAAATCTGCTTGCCTGTTGAGCTGTGTTGTATTTGTGCCAGCTTCAATTGCTAGAAACCATTGGCAAAATGACTGACAATTAACCTCCTTTTGTTCATATGTCTCTTCCATGTAGAATGCACCTATTGATTTTCTTTTGTTCACAAGTGTTTATGCCATGTCTTTCTTTAAACTATCATGGCATATTTGCTGTATCAAGTGTTGGAAATATCACATTAGGTTCATTAGAACTGCTTAATACCTTTTTCAATCCTCTTGCTGGATTAGAAATCATTTTGAGGGAAAATTAAATTCACCTAACACTAATTGGATACTTGTATGCCCCAAGTTGTTTACAAACTTTGCATGTACCACAGACATCCTGGTACTCTGGCTTTTATAATCCTTCCTCCCCCTATCCTGTGATGTTCCCTGAGCCATAGATGCAGGAGCTATGATGTAGATGTATTTGTTGGGACTGGGCTCCCCACAGTCTATTGATTTCTGCCTAGTGTCCAGTTGTGATTTTCTGTGGTGGGCTCCATTTGCTGTAAACAGTGGCTTCTTTGATGAGAGGTGGTAGCTACACTTACCTGTGGGAGAAAATTAACAAGATTGTTAGGAAAAAATTAAGAATATTGTAAAGAATTATTCTGGTCTAAGGAAGGGGAGATAGTGGATGCTTTTCAAAGGTTCATGAGCTCACTGACCCTGGAAAGCTGGCTAGGTTTCTAATGCCATGCATGATTTATCTTCTCTAGAGTTTGTTTTTAGACCAACTGGACAGCTGTGGGTTACCAACATGTGAGTGCCACTTATTGCACCCTTGTGGTTAGCTTCTCCTTTTTCTGTTTCTGTTTTTTTTTTTTTTTTTTTTTTCATTTTTCTCTTGACAAAGTCTCACTGTGTATCCCTGGCTGGTCTGGAACTTGCTATGTAGACTAGGCTACAGAACTACCTGCATCTGCTTCCTAAGTGCTGAGGCTAAAGGCATGGCCATCATACCCAGCTTTAACAGTATTCTTGTTACTATGACAAAAACATCTTAAGGAAGGAAGGGTTTATTTCTACTTACTGTTCCTGTGTCTTGGGGGTGTATGATAGCAGGGGCAAGATGCAATTGGTCGTAGCCTCCACAGTCAGGAAGTGGAGCGTGATCTTCTGATGCTCAGGTGCTTTCTCTTTTTTATTCAGTCTGAGACACTAGCCCATGGGACAGTACTACCCACCTTTTGTTGCAAGTGGGCATTTTCCTCCTGAACTCAAGCTCCTGAAATAAAGATGCATGAGACTTAACATATATTTAAATATATTTACAAATACCTAAGCCATACAGCTAAGCTCATTCCCTGACTACCTAATAATTTAAAATAACCCATTTTTTCTAGTCTAAGTTCTGCCACAAGGCTTTACCTGTGCTCGGGTACCATATGTCTCTCCTCGTCTCTTCTTTTCACATCTTCGTGGGTAAATCTCTTCTGCCTGGCACTCTCCCAGAATCCTCCCATCTTACCAGATGTCCCACCTACTATTCTAACTTTTCCTATAGGTCAGAGGTCTTTTATTGACAGCTGCTATAGTCATACAATACATAAGAGATTCCTTAAACAACCTTTTTGATAAATCTTCTCACTTCATCATAATACAGAAAATTCTCAGAGACTTATCTCTTAGTGATAATTTATCCTGCCAAGTTCACAGTATGGACCATCACAAATAGTGTTTCTGGACTTTATCTGATCCTTGGGAAAATTAGTGCAGCTGAGGAAGTGCACGCCTAACAACTGAACTGCTTCTCTCTTCAGTACCAGGAAGTGGCAGCACCACAGCAGGAAGTGTCAGCATTCTTTAAACACAGCATCAGGAAGTGGCCCCACTCCAACATCAGGAAATGGCAGCACTCCAGTATAGGAAATGGCTATACTCCAGATTGGAAATGGCTGTACTCCAGCACAGGAAGTGGCTGAACTCCAGCATAGGAAGTGGCCCCACTCCAGCACAGGAAGTGGCAGCACTCTGGCATCAGGAAGTGGCAATGAGACTCATATCTGTCAAAGCAGGTGGGATGAGTGAGTCCATCTGAAAGAAATCTCCTGATTTAGAGTGATGATTTAGTCCTTGAAGGTTCCTAGAGGCCCCAAAGTGCTCCCTTTAAGATGTATATTTTATGTTCTTCTTCAAATGACCATATTCTTACTATTCCTTAGTTAACTAGTTAATTCAACTATTAAGAATTAAACTCTGGCATGAAAATTAAAACAAACAAACAAACAAACAAACAAACTTTGCATGTATCATCCCACTCAGAATTGTGTGAGATAGATATCTTGGTTCTAAGTAAAGCAGGGAAAAGTAGCTCTTTTGCTACAGGACATGGAGCTAGTAAATACATAAGATTAGATCTGAAGGAAATTAGTCTGGATTCACTGCCCTCTATTCTCAGGAGACACTAGTAAAGCAGATTGAACTTAATAATGTCTATCATAAATGAGGACCCTAGATATACTGTTCTTTAATAAATAAATGAATAAATAAGACAAATAGAATTCCCTTTCATCCTAAAGGTCTTGCCCTCAACTTCACGGTAAACCAGAAGTTTATGCCTCTCTTGCTCACTCAGTGAACATATGTGGTTTGCCACACATGTGCCATATACCTGTGATGATCAGGACAAATCAGATACCTAATTGCTAGTCCTATGTGCACAGAGCTGTTATAGGAGCTAAGTCTTTCCTCTCCTGGATCATTCAAACAACCTTAAGTCATATTTTCTGCCCAACCAATACCAGACTGATGGCCTTCCCATGCACCATCCAAGGACAAATAAAAAGCTGCTACAAGGGAAGGAAGTACATCCTTCTCAAGAATACAAGAAATGCATTCTCCCCAGAAACAAAGTAAGGGTAAGATGCTGTGCAATGTATTTATAATGTTCATTACAAAATATAAGGTAGAAAATCCATAGAGAACAAAAACTACTTAAAAATGGCCCAAATATGATGAAAACGTAACTTAAAAAATAAAGAACATATAATAAACTTTATATTAAATATAACTGAAGATTAGACCATGAAGGCAAAATTAACTAGATAAATGTTTAGTTACCTAAACTAAAGAAACCCTAAGTATGAGCTGTGACATAAAGTTTCAGGGCTGGATGCAGCAGACCTAACAGCTATCTAATGTCTAAAGGAAGAAAGAAATGAGACGAGAGCAATCTTTAAAGTAGGAGCAGCATAGAAATTTCTAGAAGTCAAAACTTAATCCTAAATTCAAGAAACCTAAAAATATAAACAGGTTAAGATAAACATTGGTTCTCTCAGATACTTCAGAAAATATGGAAGACATAATAGATCTTTAAAGTCATAGAGGAAAAAAAACAGATTTCCATAAGAATGGCAATTATGAGAGTTAAAGTCTATAATTCTAGAAACAAGAATAGAAGTGAAAGGTATTTTTTAAGAATGATGAGAAAAATTGGTTCTAGATTATATTTCCTTTTTTATATAAAATTTTTTTCCTTTATTTTTTATTTCTTCAAGTTACATCTTAATCGCAGTCCCCTCCCCATTCCTCCCTCCAGTCCCACCCTCCCACCCTCAACCCCCCATCCTCTTCCCTTTTTTTTAAGTTTAAGGTATACCTTATTTCCCCCTACAGTTTCCCCTTTCAGTCCAACAAATGTCTCTTTCTCTTATAATAATAGATACAATACAAAACAACAGAGGTAATTAGGTCACAGTTATGAGGGTTATATGGCTTAACGTACATTCCCAATGTCCAGTCCATATGTATTTGGCACCTGACTTTAACATTCTAATGTCTAACCATCTCCATGAGTTTAAAGTTCTATATCTATCTCAACATTCATACTAACTTGCAACACAATTTTAAAAGCATCTTCTTAGATCTATAACAATCTCTTGACTCCTAAACCACTCAAAATTTAATTATGAGACTCTAGATATCTGTTCTTCAACCAACTCAGAAACCTGAGAGGGATAAGTATATCTGATTTTATAGGAAGTACAGGGCCTGCAGCTTCCAAAACTAAGAAATGACATACCAGTGGCTGCCTGGACAGTTTCCATTTTTTCTCCATACATTACAGCATTGATCTTCAGTCGTTTGGACCCATTTCTCTAATAGACATTGATTGTAGAGCAGGGGTTATGAAGGACTTGCCTACCCTGTCTTGGCAGAGCTAGGCTGTCGACTTACCTGCTTCCAGGTTTTGTCCTTTCTGGACAGCATTCTGTCTACAGTTGGAGCAAGGGGCTTTTCCTACCAAGAGATACGCTTGCAACTAATTCAGTCATGTCCCACTGGAGATTCTTCGATGCTCATCTTCTACTTGGGGTAGAATAGGGGGTGCTGTCAGGAGTTGATATGTCTTGATATAAAAAAATCTAAAGTTAGGAAAACATCTTTGAATACCATATTCTGCAGATCTATCTCTTGAGGTTTTTGAACAGGCCCTATCTATCTCTTATATTTAGATAAGCAAATATTGCTTGTCTCTTAGCAGCTTTATTTCTGATTAGCTTAGAAAATAACTATAATAGGCTGTCATAGTACCTAACAAAATGACTGGCTTGCATAACTGTTAGTTTGCATTTCTTAATTATCCTAAACAGTTTATGACAATTAGTAGAAAAAGGTCGAAACATCACATTTCATTTTTTTTCTTTACCTCCTATCCCTTCCATCCCATTTCTCTGGGGTGGGATGTCCTTATATAACAGTCCCTCCTCTCATTGGAGAGGTCATATGAGGGCCAAGAGCCTCCTCATTCATTGGAGTTCTACGAGGCAGTACCATCAGTAAAAAGTGTCTCATTGCCCGGGAGAGAGAACTAAAAAACAAACAAACAAATAAGCAGACAAATAGATAAAAAAGACTAAAAAAATATAAAAAATAAATAAATAAACATAAAAAATAAAAAGTCTATGTCCAAGTTCCCTTTGGTGTGTTCGTTGTGGTATCGATACTTTCTACTATATAGCCAAAATCCTACTATAAGTGAATAGATGCCATATGCATCCTTCTGAGTCTGGGTTAGCTCACTCAGGATGAGCTTTTCTAGTTCCATCCATTTGGCTGCAAATTGAATAATTTCATTGTTCCTGATAGCTGAATAATATTCCATTGTGTAGATGTACCACAGTTTTTTAACCCATTCTTCGGTTGAGGGACATCTGGGTTGTTTCCAGTTTCTAGCTATTACAAATAAGGCTGCTATAAACATAGATGAGGAAACTTCCTTATGATTCCATGAAGAGGCATTTGGGTGTATACCCAGAAGTGGTATGGCTTGGTCCTGAGGCAAAGCTATTCCAAGTTTTCTAAGATATCGCCAGACTGACCTCCATAGTGGTTGCACAAGCCTGCACTCCCACCAGCAATGGAGGAGAGTTCCCCTTTCTCCACACCCTCGCCAACATGTGCTGTCATTTGAACTGTTTATCTTAGCCATTCTGACAGGTGTTAGATGGAATCTCAGAGTCCTCTTGAGTTGCATTTCTCTGATGATTAAGGATGCTGAGCATGTCTTCAAGTGTCTCTCAGCCATTAGGGATTCCTCCTTTGTGAATTCTCTATTTAGCTCTGTCCCCCATTTTTTGATTGGATTATTTTGTTTCTTGGCATTTAATTTCTTGAGTTCTTTGTAGATTTTGGATATTAGCCCTCTGTCAGATGTGGGGTTGGTGAAGATTTTCTCCCAGTCTGTAGGCTGCCGTTTTGTTCGAATGACAGTGTCTTTTGCCTTACAGAAGCTTTTCAGTTTCATGAGGTCCCATTTATTGATTGTTGATCTCAGGTCCTGAGCTGTTGGTGTTCTGTTCAGGAAGTTGTTGCCTGTGCCAATGAGTTCGAGGGTTTCTCCCACCCTTTCTTCTAGTAGATTTAGTGTGACCGGCCTTATGATAAATAAAGTCTTTGATCCACTTGGACTTAAGTTTTGTACAAGGTGATAAGTATGGGTCTAATTTCATTCTTTTACAAGTGGACATCCAGTTGGAACAGCACCATTTGTTGAAGATGCTCTCCTTCTTCCATTGTGAGCTTTTGGTTTCTTTGTCTAAAATTAGGTGGCCATAAGTGTGTGGGTCTATTTCTGGATCTTCAGTTCGATTCCATTGATCTACTGGTCTGTTTCTCTACCAATACAATGCTGGTTTTACAACTATTGATCTGTAGTACAGTTTGAAATCTGGGATGGTGAAACCTCCAGATGTTTTTTTAATGTACAGGGTTGATTTAGCTATTCTGGGCTTTTTGTTGTTCCATATGAAATCGAGAATAGCTCTTTCCAAGTCTATAGAAAATTGTGTTGGATTTTGATAGGAATTGCATTGAATCTATATATTGCTTTTGGTAGGATGGCCATTTTTATTATATTGATCCTACCTACTCATGAGTATGGGAGATCTTTCAATCTTCTAAAGGCCTCTTCCATTTCTTTCTTCAGGGGCTTGAAGTTCATGTTGTACAGATCCTTTACTTGCTTGGTTAGATTTATCCCCAGGTATTTTATGTTGTTTGTGGCTATTGTGAAGGGGGTTGTTTTCCTTATTTCTTTCTCAGCCCATTTGTTTGTTGTATAAAGATGGGCTTCTGATTTTTTTGAATTAATTTTGTGTCCACCCACTTTGATGAAGGTGTTTATCAGCTGTAAGAGTTCTCTGGTGGAATTTTTGAGGTCGCTTATGTATACGATCATATCATCTCCAAATAGGGATAATTTGATTTCTTTGTTTCCAATGTTTATCCCCTTGATCTCCTTTAGTTGTCTTATTGCTCTAGCAAAAACTTCAAGTACTATATTAAAGAAATATGGTGAAAGCGGAAAATCTTGTCTTGTCCCTGAGTTTAGAGGAAATGCTTCAAGTTTCTCTCCATTTAATTTGATGTTGGCCACTGGCCTGCTGTATATTGCCTTTATTATTTCTAGGTATGGTCCTTGTATGCCCGTTCTCTCCAGAACTTTTAGCATGAAGGTGTGTTGAATTTTGTCAAATGCTTTTTCTGATTCTAGGGAGATTATCATGTGTGTGTTTTTTTTTTTTTTTCATCTTGTGTATATGGTAAATGACGTTGATAAACTTTCGTATGTTGAACCATCCTTGCACTCCAGGAATGAGGCCTACTTGATCATGGTATATGATACTTTTGATGTGTTCTTGAATTCAGTTTGCTAGTATTTTATTTAAGTATTTTTGCATCTATGTTCATGAGGGAGATTGGTCTTAAGTTCTCTTTCTTTGTTGGGTCTTTGTGTGGTTTAGGGATCAAGGTGACTGTGGCCTCATTGAATGAGTTTGGCAATGCTCTTTCAGATTCTAGTTTGTGAAAGATTTGAGAAGTATTGGTGTTAGGTCCTCTTTGAAGGTCCGGTAGAATTCCATGCTAAAGGCATCTGGCTCTGGGCTTTTTTTAGGTTGGGAGATTTTTAATGACTGTTTCTATTTCCTTAGGGTTTATAAGGTTTATAGGGCTGTTTAATCTGTTTATCTGATCCTTATTTAGCTTCAGTATTTGGAATCTATCAAGAAAATTGTCCATTTCAGTTAAGTTTTCAAATTTGGTGGAGTACAGATTTTTAAAGTAGGATCCAAATATTCTCTGGATTTCCTCAATGTCTGTTGTTATTTCTCCCTTTTCATTTCTGATTTTGTTGATTTGTGTTTTCTCCCTCTGTCTTTTAGTTAATTTGGCTAAGGGTCTGTCTATTTTGTTGATTTTCTCTAAGAACCAACTCTTGGTTTCATTGATTCTTTGTATAGTTCTTTTTTGTTTCTAAGTTGTTGATTTCAGCCCTAAGTTTGATGATCTCCTGCCTTCTGCTCCTCTTGGGAGTGTTTGCTTCTTTTTTTTCCAATTCACCCAGTTTAGTTGTTAATTCGCTAATATGAGCTGTCACAATTTTCTTTTTGAAGGCACTTAGTGCTATGAACTTTCCTCGTAGCACAGCTTTCATTGTGTTCCATAGGTTTGGGTATGTTGTGTCTTCATTTTCGTTTGATTTTAAGAAGTCTTTGATTTCCTTCTTTATGTCTTCCCTTACCCAGTGGTCCTCTAGTAAAGAGTTTTTCAATTTCCAAGCCTTATTTAAGGTGAGATTGTGATAGCCAATTTACCCTGATGAATCTACATCTGGGATATTCCAGAGAAAAGACTGCTAAGTGCATTAAAGGGTCTACACCATAGACTGTGTTCCTGACGACTGAGGACCTGCCCCAGAGACTGTATCCTTCTAAAATGTTAGGAAAATAATTGTAATAATTATCAATAGGTTCACTGGATAGGTTAAAGGGGTTGTAGGAATTATAGGGTTAATAGTTAAGAAATTGGTGGTATTTATTATAAGTGAATAATTATCAATAAATAAATACTTAATAATTTTAAAACATTTGGTTACAGGTGGTGCCCAAAGTGGGGCGACATAATGGGTAACTTGGCTTCCAAAACTGTAGAGGTAACTGCAAAGTTTGAAACTATGGTTGACAAAATGAAAATGTTGGCAGCTGAATTTTGTCCTATTTTCCAGTCACACCAGATGTTTTATGCTCTTTGCCTTTTCCTCTTTTATTGGCTTATCATAAAGAAGTCATCCTCACAATTAGAAAGTTTGCAAATGAAGATTGAGGAGCTGAAGAAAAATTTGACAAAGATGGTAACTGCAACTGACAACTTGCAAGTGGTTGAAACAGGGAAACAGGAGGAGTTGCAACGCATGGTGCAGCCCTGTCCTGCACCTCATACTTTCCTATCTAGGTCTCCAAAGTCGTCACATGAAGCAGCAACAGCAGAAGATCAGGCAAGTAATGTTGTGAAACCAAGTGCACCCTTAGAGGAGCCGCTTGGTACTCCAAAGACACCATTAGCTTTTCCAGTAATTTATCAAAATAGGCGGCCTGGTATTAATGAAGGTCAGCCCAATCCAGAATTAACATGATATCCAATTGATATGTTGGATTTGAAACAATTCAAAGAGTGTATAGTGTCTTATGGTATCCATTCAGACTTTGTCAAGCAAATGCTTAATAACTGGAAAAAAGCACCATAGAGTCATTCCTCCAGATTGGAAGGGTGTGGTATTAGCTGTGCTGTAAGGTAGCCAGCAATTGCAATGGTTTTCATGGTGGAGACATGATGCTACAAACTTAGCACAGCCGGGCAGTGGTGGCGCACGCCTTTAATCCCAGCACTCGGGAGGCAGAGGCAGGCGGATCTTTGCGAGTTCGAGGCCAGCCTGGTCTACAAAGCGAGTCCAGGACAGCCAGGGCTACACAGAGAAACCCTGTCTCGAAAAACCAAAAAAAAAAAAAAAAAAAAAAAAAAAAAAAAAAAAAAAAACAAACTTAGCACAACAAAATATGGAAATGTTACAACCGATCAAATACTTGGTGAGGGATGGTATGCTGACTTAAGGGAACAAATTCATATGGATGATACTGCAAGGCTGTAATAGAGCTTTAAGGGCCTGGGATAGGATTACAGAAAATGGAGAAAGATATGCTTCATATATTAAGATTATACAGGATCCGGGAGAAATCTTTACTGATTTTTACAGGGATTGACTTCAGCTGTGGAGAGAGATGTACCAAACCCTGATATGACAAGAGTTAATAAATACCTTGGTGTTTAAAAATGCCAGTGTCCAATGCCAATGAATAATTAGACCATTAAAGGCTCGAGGAGCCCCAATAGACGATTGGATAAGAGAAACAACTGATATTAGTTCTCAAGAATATCAGGCTAATATCATAGGACAAGCCATTGCCCAGAGTTTTAATCGATGCTTTAAATGTGGTGAATTTTGTCATTTCCAAAAAGATTGTACAGCTACAACTTCCTGAGCTCAAACTTATTTCAGAGCTAAAAATAACAGGTATCATGGTTCTACAGTACGTGGTCATAACAGGGAACAAATGGTTTCTAATAACAATGGAAGGTCAAGGTCTCCAGGTTTTTGTACTAGGTGTGGAAGAGGTAAACACTGGTCCTGGGATTGCAGATAAAAAACAGATGTCACAGGTAACCCCTTGCAGGGAAACAAGGGGAGGGGCCTACCAGTTCAAGGCCCCAAATCAAAATATCTGAAAGGTGGTCCATCAGCCACTCAGAGGAAAATAATGAATCAGGAAGAACAAAATTAAATGTGGATGATCTTTTGCATGCTAATGAAGGCAGTGAAGCTTTAGATCTGGCCACATACAATAATAGCCACAGTGCTGTTTGAAAAAGTGATAAAGATTGATAATACTTTTTTTCTAATTGTTAACTTTAACTTTGCTCTTTTTCTTTTAATTTTTTCTCACACATTTTACATCCTGACTGCAGTTTCCCCTCCCTTCACTCCTCTCAGTTGCTCCCTCTAGATCCACTCTCCTCTGATTCCCTTAAAAGGGGGGGGGGGGGAGTGCCGGACTTCAAGGGATATTGACTGAACATGGCCTAACAAGTTGCAATAAGACTAGGCATAAACCCTCATATCAAGGCTAGATAAGTCAACCCAGAAAGAAAAGGGTTCCAACTGCAGGCAAAAGAATCAGAAACAACTCCCAACTCCCACTGTTAGGATTCTTAGAAGAACACAAGCTACACAACTATAAAGCATATGAAAAAGGCCTAACTCAGACCCAAGAAGTGTATGTTTATTGCTTTAGTCTCGGTGAGACACTATGAGACCTGCTTGCTTAGCTGATTCTGGTCTATTCTGTTTGGTATTCTGTATGACTCTTGGAATTGCATTGGCATCTCTTTCATTAGGTTTGGGAAGTTTTCATCTATGATTTTGTTGAAGATGTTTCCTGGACCTTGGAGTCAGGAGTCTTCTCTTTCCTCTATGCTTATAATTCTTAGGTTCTGTCTTTTCATTGAATCCTTGATCTCTTGAATGTTGCAAGTGAGAGCTTTTTTAGGTTTCTCATTCTCTTTGGTTATTGTACTGATCTCTTCAATAGAATCTTCCATGCCTGAGATTCTGTCTTCCATCTCTTGTATCCTATTTTGGACACTCATGTCAATAGTTCCTGTTCTCTTTCCTTGATTTTCCACTTCCAGAATTGTCTCTGCTTGTGTTTTCTTTATTGCTTCCACTTCCAATTTCAAGTCTTGAACAATTTTATTTGTTTAATATGTTTCCTGCTCCAATATGCTTGTCTTTGTCTGCAAATCTTTCATTGCCTTGTCTCTTTGCCATTCATGTTGGGCTGTATTGGCTTGGAGGTCTCTAATGGTATTCTCCATTGCTTTCATTTGAAAATTGAGAATAAATTCTTTCAGGTATGTAATTTCTTCTTGTATGGGCTCCATCATTTTCCTAAGTATAGATTTGTCATAATTTTCATGTGTTTCAGCTGTGGTGGGATGTTAAGGGCTTGCTGTATTAGCATTGCTGAATTTTTTGGAGTCATATTTCCATGATTTTTGTCAGTTTTATTCTTTTCTGAACTTTAGCCATCTGGTTGTCCTGAGCTGATTCTTCCTGATGTCTTGTGGACCTGGTGGCAAGGAGGGAGCTTTGGTGTAGAGTCTGTGTAGTCTTGGTGGTCTGTAGCTTAACACAAGCTAGGTGGGTCTTGAGATGGGTCTGGGTCTTGGTGGGCACCACGAAGTTCACCCCTTCCTGTTGTGTCCTGACTGGGGACTCAGGTCCAGGATTGTGTGGGAGGAGTTATTCAAACCTGCAAGGTTTGGGGTTCTAGCAGGTCTTCCTAGTAATATTGATGGGTGCAGAAGACCACGGATTGTAGTCTAGAGCCACAGATCTCCTGCAGCTCGCGTTTCTGACCCAAGGGTCAGGTCTGTGGTCATGGTCCCCCAGGCGGCTTCTTCTAGGTGGTCCCTAGGGCATCTCTGTGCCTCTTGGCCATAAGCAGTAGGCCCTTGTAGTCTGTGTCATGCAGGCAGTGCACAAAGGACCAGAACTCGGTAGTCCTGTGCAGAAGCTGTAGATGCTGAAGATGCTGAAGACAGGGTATCCCGCACAGAAGGGGCAAAGTGCACTAGCTCCTATACAAACACCACAACCCTTACACTGGGCTTAGATTCAGTGGAGTTCCATAGCCTTTTAAATTGATCACCCATATTTCAACTTAAAAGATTGCAAGTGTGGTAGGGGGCCAAGATGGCGGCAACCTACACTGACGCATTTTGAACGTGGGAGAAAAGAGCCATAAAAAACACAGAGTTATTGGACACTGTGCAAAAACCGGAGGGGATAGACCCTCCGGGAACAGTCACAGCTCCCAAGGGACTGTTAAAAGTCCCAGGGTAAGGCTCCCCCCCATCTCTCTCAGACACGGAAGCCACTAAATTCGGGATTCGGGAACTCCCATTTGGAGAGGCGCCTGGTAAGATCGACCCCAACTCACATCAGGCAGAATCAGGGGCCACATGGCGATCACCCACTAGCCTACTGGGCTCCCCACACCTCAGGAAGACCTTATAGCTTCTTAGGAAACTTTGCGGGATAGTGGAAGTCTTAGCAAGGAAGAAACAGGGCGATCGGCGGGTGGTCCGCAGCCGCTCAAGCCACAGAGAATCCAAGAGAGCAGGAAGCCAGCAGGCAGAGCAGCAGGGGAGGGAGGCCCGCACAAGCAGCGAGAGGGGCCGGGGATATGTGTACCCGCACTGAGCAGCTAGGGAGGGAGGCCCGCACAGGCGGCAGGCTGTGCTGGGGTTCCGTGCACCCACGGCTGAGCAGCTGGGGAGGGAGACCCATACTGGCGGTGGGAGGGGCCGGGGATCCGCGTACCCGTGTCTGAGCAGCTAGGGAGGGAGGCTCGCACAGGCCGCAGGTGGGGCCAGGGATCCGTGCACCCACGGCCGAGCAGCTGGGGAGGGAGACCCGTACTGGCTGCAAGAGGGGCCGGGGATCCGCGTACCCATGGCTGAGCAGGTAGGGAGGGAGGCTCGCACAGGCAGTGGGAGGGGACGGGGCCCGTGCACCTGCGGCTGGGCAGACAGGAACCCGGCACAGGCGGGCAGGGCTGAGGGGCAAGGCCTGTTGCGAGAAGCCTAGTGAGAAACCAGAAATCAGAGGACCATAGCTGTATTCTGGAAAATCCAGACATGTTAGGTGTGGAGCCAGACCCTGTCAGCCTCCGTGACGACAAACAAAGCCCACAGAATCTGTGCCTGGGCAAACAGGTACATATCATCAGAACCATTACAGGCTGATAACTCAGTGTGCAACATAGAGAAGTCTGAATTGGGAGCAGTGAAACAATCCCGGACCATTACTCACTACCTGGGAATAGGCTGCACCAGCTCACAGTGCTCCAGGCTATTAAAACCACAGTGACCCTGAGATCCCCCTGTAAGCAATGACAGATAGCCAAGCAATTCAACTCCTTCACCAAAGCATCCCCTGTGGATCCAACCACAGAAAACGAAAAGAACAGACAGCTAAACACATCGATATGGCCAAAGGTCCAAGAAAAAATAGAAATCAAGGAAATATGACTCCAACAAAGCAGAATTATCCTAGCTCATCCAATTCGGATGACCTCACACCAACAGAAACACATGAAAACGATGACAATTCTGCATTATGGAAAGTGATAGAGTCCCTTCAAGAAGAACTTATATCTATGAAGGAATTCAAAGAAGCCACAATTTTACAAGTCAAAACAACGAACAACACCATTAAAGAACTCCAAGCCAAGGTGACAGAGCTTGAACAGGAAAAAGACAAAGCAATGAAAGATTTTCAGACAAAAACAAGCAAGCTGGAGGAGGAAATGCACAAAACGAACAATATCATACAAGACATGAAAATAGAAATAGAAACAATAAAGAAAACACAGTCATAGTTAAAAGAGGAAGTGGAGAACCAAGGGAAGAGAACAGGAACTACGGATGTGAGTATCAAAAATAGGATGCAAGAGATGGAAGACAGGAACTCAGACATGGAAAATTCGATGGAAGAAATCAGTACGACATCCAAAGAAAATGAGAAGGCTAAAAAAATCTCTCACCCACAATATCCAAGAAATCAAGGACTCAATGAAAAGACAGAACCTAAAAATTATAGGTATAGAGGAAAGAGAAGACTCCCGACTCCAAGGTCCAGGAAATATCTTCAACAAAATCATAGAAGAAAACTTCCCAAACCTGAAAAAAGAGATGCCAATAAAAATCCAAGAGGCATACAGAACACCAAACAGATTAGATCAGAATAGAAACTCCTCTTGCCACATAATAATTGAGACACCAAATGTATAGAACAAAGAAAGAATATTAAAAGCTGTAAGAGAAAAAGGTCAAGTCACATACAACGGCAGACCCATCAGAATTACACCTGACTTCTCCTCAGAAATTTTAAAAGCTAGAAGGACTTGGACAGATATCCTACAAGTCCTGAGAGATCATAAGTGCCCAGCCAGACTACTATACCCAGCAAAACTCTCTATCAACATAGATGGAGAAAACAAGATATTCCATGACAAAATCAAATTTAAACAATATCTACCCACAAACCCAGCCCTACAGAAAATCCTAGAAGGTAAATTCCAACCCAGAGAAGAAAACTTCACCCAACAAAACAAAGGGAATAGAAAACCCCTCAGCAACTAAACCAAAAGAGGCACAGGACTACCACCTATACCAAACTAATGGGAAATAACAACCCCAGGTCACTAATATCCATCAACATCAATGGACTCAACTCCCCAATAAAAAGACACAAGTTTACATAGTGGATCCACATGCAAGACCCATCCCTGTGCTGCATACAAGAAACACATTTCACTCCCGAAGATAGACACTACCTCAGAGTAAAGGGCTGGGAAAAGGTTTTCCAAGCAAATGGACCCAGGAAGCAAGCTGGAGTAGCCATCCTAATATCAAACAAAACAGACGTCCAACTGAAGTTAATGAAAAAAGAAAAAGAAGGGCATTATATACTCATTAAAGGGAATATTCATCAAGAGGAAATCTCAATACTGAACATCTATGCCCCAAGTACAAAGGCACATACCTTCGTAAAAGAAACACTTCTAAAACTTAAAGCGCACGTCGATCACAACACATTAGTAGTGGGAGACTTCAACAACCCACTCACAGCAAAGGACAGATCATCAAGACAGAAGACAAACAGAGAAATATTGAGTCTAACAGAGATCATGAAACAAATGGACCTAACAGATATCTACAGAACGTTTCACCCAAACACAAAAGAATACACTTTTTTCTCAGCACCCCACAGAACCTTCTCCAAAATCGACCACATAGTTGGACACAAAGATAGTCTCAATAGATACAAGAAAATTGAAACAACACCTTGTATCTTATCAGACCACCATGGAATAAAGCTGGGCTTCAACAGCAAAAGAATCAACAGAAAGCCCACACACACATGGAAATTGAACAGCTCCTTACTGGATGACCACTGGGTCAGGGAAAAAATAAAGAAGGAAATCAAAGACTTCTTAAAATCCAACGACAATGAAGACACAACATACCCAAACCTATGGGATACAATGAAAGCTGTGCTACGAGGAAAGTTCATAGCACGAAGTGTTTTCAAAAAGAAAATTGTGACAGCTCATATTAGTGAATTAACAGCTAAGCTGGGTGAATTGGAAAAAAAAGATGCAAACACTCCCAAGAGGAGCAGAAGGCAGGAAATCATCAAACTTAGGGCTGAAATCAACAACGTAGAATCAAAAAGAACTACACAAAGAATCAATGAAACCAAGAGTTGGTTCTTCGAGAAAATCAACAAAATAGACAGACCCCTAGCCAAATTAACTAAAAGGCAAAGGGAAAGAACACAAATCAACATAATCAGCAATGAAAAGGGAGAAATAACAGCAGACATTGAGGAGATCCAGAAAATATTCGGGTTCTACTTTAAAAATCTATAATCAACCAAATTTGAAAACCTAAGTGAAATGGACAATTTCATCGAAAAATTCCACCTACCAAAACTAAATGAAAATCAGATTATCAGCTTAAACCGCCCAATAATACCCAAGGAAATAGAAACAGTCATTAATAATCTCCCAACCAAAAAAAAAGCCCAGGGCCAGATGGCTTTAGCACGGAATTCTACCGGACCTTCAAAGAGGAACTAACACCATTACTCTTCAAACTCTTCCACCACATAGAAACAGAAAGAACACTGCCAAACTCATTCTATGAGGCCACTGTCATTCTGATTCCTAAACCACACAAAGACACAACAAAGAAAGAGAACTTCAGACCAATCTCCCTCATGAACATAGATGCAAAAATACTTAATAAAATACTAGCAAACCGAATTCAAGAACACATCAAAAGTATCATATATCATGATCAAGTAGGCTTCATCCCAGGAATGCAGGGATGGTTCAATATACGAAAGTCTATCAATGTAATTCACCGTATAAAGAAGATGAAAGAAAAAAACCACATGATAATCTCGCTAGATGCAGAAAAATCATTTGACAAAATCCAACACCCCTTCATGCTAAAAGTTCTGGAGAGAACGGGCATACAAGGACCATACCTAGAAATAATAAAGGCAATATACAGCAGGCCAGTGGCCAACATCAAATTAAATGGAGAGAAACTTGAAGCATTTCCTCTAAACTCAGGGACAAGACAAGGATGTCCACGTTCACCATATCTCTTCAATATAGTACTTGAAGTCCTTGCTAGAGCAATAAGACAGCTAAAGGAGATCAAAGGGATAAACATTGGAAATGAAGAAGTCAAATTATCCCTATTTGCAGATGATATGTTAGTATACATAAGCGACCCCAAAAACTCCACCAAAGAACTCTTACAGCTGAAAAACAACTTCAGCAGGGTGGCTGGATACAAAATTTACTAAAAAACATCAGAAGCCCTTCTTTATACAACAAACAAATATACCGAGAAAGAAATAAGGGAAACAATCCCCTTCACAATACCCACAAACAACATAAAATACCTGGGGGCAACTCTAACCAAGCGAGTAAAGGACCTATACAACAAGAACTTCAAGCCCCTGAGGAAAGAAATGTAAGAGGCCTTTAGAAGATGGAAAGATCTCCCATGCTCATGGATAGGTAAGATCAACATAATAAAAATGGCTATCCTACCAAAAGCAATATACAGATTCAATGCAATTCCTATCAAAATACCAACACAATTCTTTAGAGACCTGGAAAAAGCTATTCTCAACTTCATATGGAACAACAAAAAGCCCAGAATAGCTAACTCAATCCTGTACAATAAAAAAGCATCTGGAGGTATCACCATCCCAGATTTCAAGCTGTACTACAGAGCAATAGTAATAAAAACAGCATGGTACTGGTATAGAAACAGACCAGTGGATCAATGGAATCGAATTGAAGACCCAAACATGGACCCACACACCTATGGCCAACTAATCTTTGACAAAGAAGCCAAAACCACACAATGGAAGAAGGACAGCATCTTCAACAAATGGTGCTGGTCCAACTGGATGTCCACTTGTAAAAGAATGAAATTAGACCCATACTATCACCTTGTTCAAAACTTAAATCCAAGTGGATCAAAGACCTTAACATAAGGCCGGCCACACTAAATATACTAGAAGAAAAGGTAGGAGAAACCCTCGAACTCATTGGCACAGGTGACAACTTCCTTAACAGAACACCAACAGCTCAGGACCTGAGATCAACAATCAATAAATGGGACCTCATGAAACTGAAAAGCTTCAGTAAGGCAAAAGACACTGTCATTCGAACAAAACGGCAACCAACAGACTGGGAGAAAATATTCACCAACCCCACATCTGATAGAGGGCTATTATCTAAAATCTACAAAGAACTCAAGAAACAAAATGCCAAGAAACCAAATAATCCAATCAAAAAATGGGAGACTGAGCTAAATAGAGAATTCACAAAGGAGGAATCCCTAATGGCCGGGAGTCACCTGAAGAAATGCTCAACATCCTTAATCATCAGAGAAATGCAACTCAAGACGACCCTGAGATTCCATCTCACACCTGTCAGAATGGCTAAGATCCAAAGCTCAAATGACAGCACATGCTGGCGAGGGTGTGGAGAAAGGGGAACCCTACTCCATTGCTGGTGGGAGTGCAGGCTTGTGCAACCACTATGGAGGTCTGTCTGGTGATATCTTAGAAATCTAGGAATAACCTTGCCTCAGGACCCAGCCATACCACTTCTGGGTGTACACCCAAAGGACCCCTCACGGAGACATAGGGAAGTCTCATCATCTATGTTCATAGCAGCCTTATTTGTAATAGCTAGAAGTTGGAAACAACCCAGATGTCCCTCAACTGAAGAATGGATTTAAAAACTGTGGTACATCTATACAATGGAATATTACTCAGGTATCAGAAACAATGAAATCATGCAATTTGCAACCAAATGGATGGATCTAGAGGAGCTCATCCTGAGTGAGCTAACCCAGACTCAGAAGGATGCACATGGCATCTATTCACTTATAGTAGGATTTTAGATATATCATACAGGATATCTGTACTACAACCAACACACCAAAAGGAACATGGACATAAATTTTTTTTTCTTTTCCTTTTTTTCTTTTTCTTTTTCCTTTTCCGTTTTCTTTTTCCTCTCTTTTTTGTTGTTATTCTTTGTTTTTGTGGGTTTGTGTGTTTGTTTGTCTTTTTTTTAGTATTCCCCCAGTAGCAAGGAGACACCTTTCACTGGCAGTACTGCCTCATAGGTGCCCGGTGAATGAAGAGACTCTTGGCCCTCGTATGACTCCTGATCTGTGGTAAGAGACTGTTATGCAGGGACACTCCACCCCAGAGGAACAAGATGGAAGGGTCAGGGTGTAGAGCATGGGAGGGTGAGACTGGGAAGTGGGAAAAGAGGACAATATGATAAGGATGTAACTAACAAATAAATTCATTAATTTAAAAAAAGGCAGTTAACAATGTTAAAACACTGTAAATAAAATAAAGGATATAGCAATTCAACCAGGTTTTATAAACCTCCAAGTGTCGAAAATATGTAGAGCTAAGGTAAAATACATGAGAATTGTGGTGTTAACCCATGCCTTTAACTTCAGCAAAGATGGGAGGAGCACCATAGAATTAATGTTCTTATAATTTCTAGAGTTACACGGAACAGGGAGGTGAGGGTGCACACCCTTAATCCCATCATTCAAGAAGAGCACACCCTTAATCCCAACACATTAGAGACAGAAACAGGTAGATCTCAGGGCTCAAAGTCAGCCTGATACAAAACAAACTCTAAATAGAGAAAAACTTAGATCCAGGATTGGTGGAACACATCTTTAATCCCTTCAGATGGGAACCACAGGTCTTTGATCCCAATAATTAGAATGCAGAGACACACACATAGGATTTGGAAAGACCTAAGTTTAAAAGCTACTTACAAAAGGCCTACTCAATACAAAGAAATTGTCATTTGGGATCTCAAAATATATACACTAAAGCTCTTTTAGCTCCAAAATAACAAAATAATTTTCTTCTTTGACCCAGATTGAAAGATAACACTTTATTTATTGTCAAAAAACCAAATTTGCTTCAGGAGAAATATTACCTAGTCCCCCCCCAAAAAAAAAGAGGGTAATTGTCCCAGAGTTAGGATTAGGGCAGGGCTCTGTTCTTATCGTTCCAGGAGAATCAAAGCATCCATTCAAGGAACCCAGGGACAACTGGACAACGGAAACCTCAACAGAAAACAGAATCAGACACCAAAGAAGACGAGTGACTCAGATGATTCAGCCTGACTGACTCCCTCTATAGCTGTCTCCATCAAAAGCCTACAACCACAACAATTCAATATCGCTAAGATCGTTCAGCTCTACACAATGCCCCAGCCAGAACCTCAGTAAAGCCTGAAAGATCAGCTTCTGCCTACAAACTCCTTAAACATCTAAACAGCTGAGAACAAAAGGACTGAACATAAAAGGATTGTACTAACATTTTTAACCATTTTTCCATTTTGGTTCGGGCCCCAAACAGGTTTACTACAACCCAAATCAGCAGGAAGTCATTTTAAGAGAGCGACGACCCATGCCCAGAGGGTGGGGAGGGTGTTTCTCCGCCCCCCCCCCCCTTTTGGTTATTTGAAGGATAACTGAAAACTCTGTTATTTAGGGGAAGAGATTACAAGCTGTTAAATGGCCCTGTTTAATGGGTTTTGGAGGTTACACCCAGGGACTTCCTGCTTTTCCTTTTCTGTATCCTTCTTTCTCTCCTATGTAGGAGTGCATGGACTTGAGAAAAATGAGACATAGATATAGCACAGGAAGGACCAAGAAAAAGGGACAGATTATTGAATATGCCCTTATACCTTTGTATATTGATACAAAATTAGTAGTATATTTGGCTAAAATGGTATTGACCATGGTTTATTGTGCAAAAATAAGATCGTATTGGACTACATCGGTATTGATCTTTGTATATTGATGCAAAATTAAGATTATATTTGGCCACAATGGTATTGACCCTTGTATATGGACGTAATATTAAGATTGTATTGGGCTACATAGGCACTGATCTTTGTATATTGATACAAAATTAAAGGTAACGCTTCCTAATGGTATCATACCTAGAGATACTTAAAAATAAAATGTGAAGCTCTGGCCTCTTGATACCAACCATCTAAAACTGTTTAGGATAGTTAAGAAAAACAAACTCCTAGTCATGCAAACATGTCACTTTGTTAGCTACTATGACAGTCTATCACAGATACTCTCTAAACTACTCAGTAATCAAGCTGTTAAGAGACAACAACATTTGCTTATCTAAATACAAGAGACGGATAGGGCATCTTCAAAAACCCCAAGAGATCTGCAGAATATGGCATTCAAAGATGTTATCTTAAATTAAGATTTTTTTTTGATATCGAGACATATCAGCTCCTGACAGCACCCCCTATTCTACTCCAAGTAGAAGATAAGCATCGAAGAATCTCCAGTGTGAGATGGTTGAATTTGTGCAAGCCTATCTCTTGGCATAAAAAAACTCCTTGCTTCAACTGAAGATAGACTGCTGTCCAAAAAGGACAAAACTTGGTAGCAGGGATGTCGACAGCCTAGCTCTGCCAAGACAGGTTAGGTAAGTCCTTCATATTTCCTGCTCTACAATCAATTTCTGTCAGAGAAACAGAACCAAAAGCCTGAAGACTGATGCTGGAATGTGTGGAGAGAAAAGGGGAACTGTCCAGGCAGTCACTGGTTTGTCATTTCTTAGTATTGAAAGCTGCAGGCCCTGCACTTCCTATATAAGCAGATATATTTATCCCTCTCAGGTCTCTGAGGTGGTTGAAGAATAGACAGCTAGAGTCTCATAGATAAATTTTGAGTTGTTTAGGAATCAAGAGGGCGTTCTAGATCTAAGAAGATGGTTATAATAGTGATGCAAGTTAGTATGAAAGCTAAGTCAGTTATAGAACTTTAAATTCATGGAGATGGTTAGATGGTAGAATGTTAAAGTCAGGGACCAAATATGTATGAACTGGACATTGGGAAGGTATACTGGGCCATTTAACACTCATAAATGTGGCATATTTATTTCTGTTGTTTTGTATAGTATTTCCTGTTATTAGAGAAGGAACCATTTGTTGGACTGAAAGGGGAAGCTGTTGGGGGGAAGAGGGTGGAAGGGTGGAACAGGAAGGGGGAATTGGGAAGGGTTTGTGATTGAGATGTAACTTGAAGAAAAAAAAGTAAAGTATTTAATAACAAAAAAAGGCAAGCCAAAAAAAAAAAAAAAGATTGCAAGTGTGAATTCTCCTTTTTTTTCATTGTGTCTTATAAGTCTCAACATGGTGCAGTTTCATAGTCTTCCAGTTCTAAGCACACTTTCTGTTTCTATAGTAATTTTTCTAAGAAACACACTTAAGCTATCTTTAATGGGTCTAAAACTATCTGGTTTTCATTTCTCCTTGTATCTCCTTTATTTATATCTCTAGTTTTTTAAAGAAATTACTCCAGTTAATGAAACTGAATTTGTTGATGATGAGCTAGTTACTAACTTTATTTTATTGCCTCTTTAGTCTTTTTAGTAATTCTTACTCTTCAATGTTCATATTTGTAGTTTGTGTTTTTGTCTGTTTCCTTGTTAATTCCTCTGGTTAACTTTGTAAAGCGAAAGCCACAATTAGTGATTCTAGATTTATTTTTCAATAGAATATTATAAAATATTTGAATAAAACAATATAAAATATTTCTTCACATAATCTTATTTCAGCTCACACATTTATCACTCTATTTAAACAGTTTCTAATGTATACTCTGATTTTGTGTTTATTCAGTTATTAATAAGTTTGTTAGTTTCTAAATATTTAGGGATTCTTAAATATAAATGTTAATGGTTTACTATAAGTCTGTTGTGGTTTGGTAATCTGCAATGTAAAATTTCATTCATCGAATTATATTAGTAGATGTTTGGATGTGCTTTGTATCTTATTTCTTGACAATGTTCTCTGGCAGGAAAAATAAATGCTGTTTTTCTTTCATGCATTTTCCACAGATATTATCATATAGTGTCTAGGTAAATTGTAATTTATTTGTCCTCTTCACAACTTGTTTGGTGCTGGAGATCAAACATATAATCTTGTGCATGCTAGGCAAGCACTCTACCACTGAGCTACATCTCAGATTGCATTAATTTCTTCATTTATTTATCTTTCCAATCACTCTACTGGGCACTATGAGAGAGATTATAATACCCTATGATCATTTAAAATACCATGATTTTAAATTTTAATTAAAATTTGGCACATTGCCATTAATGTTGGTCTGTTTTATCATTCCATTGATAACAGACAGGATTTATATGTAAGAACACCTGTCTGAACATATTATGAAATATTAGTTATTATGAAAATGGTTTTACCACATTCATATCTTCTTAATGTGCCATATATTTATATAGTGTTGCAGCTTCAGCTGCTCATAGGGTGCACACCTGTAACCTTAGTGCTGGAAAATTAGAATCAATAACTAAGTTCAACTACATGATGACTTTAAGGTCAGTGTGGGCTACATAATACTCTATCTCAGGAAAAATAATATGATACCTTCAAACTTCCTTTAATAATTCCAACTTTTCTGATTATATAGGAAGTGCAGGGCCTGCAGCTTCCAAAACTAAAA
>CAJQZJ010008587.1:3913914-3980232 GCA_907164525.1 Lophiomys imhausi | reverse complement strand
GGGGGGAGTAGGGAGGGGATTGTGATTGAGATGTAACTTGAAGAAATAAAAAATAAAATATTAAAAAAAAAAGGGAAGAGGATGGGGGGTTGAGGGTGGGAGGGTGGTACTGGAGGGGGGAATAGGGAGGGAACAGCGATTGAGATGTAACTTGAAGAAATAAAAAATAAAGGAAAAAAAACAAAAAAAAATAATTCTAACTTTTTCTAATTTGCTTATATATTTTTCTGGTCTTTATATGTGAATGCTTTCTTGAGGAAAGGTAATAATTGGAAATTCGGTTTTAAGATTATACAGATCTCAGAATTTTAGTTAGCATATTTAACTTAATAACAAATTAATTATTAATATAATTAGAAAAGCATTTATATCTTTATTACTTGTATCTATTTACTATTATGAGTTTCATAGAACATTGCTGATTTTTGCCTTTCTTTGAATGTTTTGTATATTTTAAAAATTCTACTTTTGCTATTTACTTGTTATTTTTATAATGTTCTTATCAGACTATGTTATAATCAATATTGTCCTACTCTACTTAAAATTTAATATTTAAATATAATTTTCTGTAGAAATTTATAATTAGGAAGATCACTTTTACCACAATTCACCTATATTTATTATAATATATCAGAACAATAGTCTTTACCCTTGCTTGGTTGTCCCAAAGAGGTCAAAGGTGAGTCCTCATTACTGAACATACCATATACTTTAGAGAACAGGGCCAATAGACCCGTGAGCTGGAGATGTGCTGAATATCTCCTCTCTGAGAACTATTTTTCATGGTGTCAGACTCTACTATGTAAGCTTCCAAAGGAGGGAGAAAGCTAATAGTCCTTCCCAACTATCATGCCAATGAACTACATCAACATCTTCCATGGCATGATAGCCCAAAGGGTACAATAGGGGAAAGTATACCTGGACAGTAACCATAAGCTCCCTAAGTGGACTTAAGACTCACTCAGTAAGAGAGAGACTATACCTGGTATTAGAACCCTAGCTACGTACTCTGTGCTAGTGAAGATACAGTTATTGAAGGAGAATCTACAACCACTAATTTACTAAACCAGAATAATCCCTAACAGCAATCCAAACATTTGTTTTTACACCCTCAAATAATTGTAGTCTTCACCCCAATCAAGGAAATCCCTCTTGCAACAGATATAAACCCCTACAGAAAACCATACCCAATCAAACTGCAGAATTATTGAATCTAGTCCCTGTGAATAGATCTACAAAACACTGTGCCACTTAAGTCTCAGGAAACCTTATGGAAGAGGTGAGTAGAAAGTATACAAGAGTCAGAGGATCAAGGAGTGTGCTATGAGATTGTGTCTACTCGTAATGTCAGTATCTACATCTACAAAGTATTACAATATGACTACCCAGATGGGAACTGAACAAGGCTTAACCAATGGTCATTCCAAAGTGGACAGAGATACCCATGAAGTCTCAACTCTATACAAAGAACTACAAGCAACTATTGAATGCTGGGAGTGGTAGACGTAGTTTTCTCCATGGAAGAGCACACCATCTGAACCCAATGGTAAAAAGCACTGAAAATATACACACACGAAACATGTTACAGACTGAGCAGATTACATTTAGGAACATATGTGTATACGCATATGCACATACACATGAAATAACAATTAATGGAAAGGAGGGTCATGAATTTCAAAGAGAGCAAGGAGTGATATATAGGACCATTTGGAGAGAGAAAAGGGAAGCGAGAAATGTTGTAATTATAATCTCAAAATCAAAGTCAAAATATTTAAAATAAAAATTTAACAAATTTTAGAACTACTTTTATATTTTTACAGATGAATTTTTCCATTTTCAGTATTATTTCTTGATGAGAATTAGTAGAACTCTGCCTTTTATATAAACACATTTCTATTAGCTCATGTATACTAATGGAGGACGATTTTTACTAAATATACGATCCAATATTTACAGTGTGCATATGTTGCCACTGTAAAATATTTACTCTCCATTCTCTACAATTTGGGGTTAGTTATGTTATATGACACACTATTTTTAGGTGCTTTGTGCTTCATTTCTGAGTCTTTGTGATGATGTTTTGTTTTGTGCAACTTTAAACTTTGTTTTTTCTAATTCTAATGTGTCTGTAACTTTGTATTACTTTTTAAATTGGTTTTTCTTCTAGCTACATTACTTCTTCTTTTCATATTCAATAATATTTTACTATGTATTTTAATTTTTAAATATATAAATAATTTGTTAATTTTGTCAAATTCTTTTGGAACTTATTGATAATGTTTGGACTGAGTTAATTATCTGTTCATCAATGGGATTCACTTAGTTTCCTGTTTAAGATTTGTTTGGATCAGAGGAAGGTAGTGTATTTTTATTTTTGTTTGTTTGTTTATGGTTGAGGTGAAATTAGTCCCCATCTTAAGGAATGCTATTCTGAGAGGATTTTTGCAGATAGTGCTACTGTAACTGGTCAGTAAGTTCCTCCACTTGGGCTAAGACAGTGGCTGGTGCCTCTGCCTCTGAGTGAGCTATTGAAATTACTTAGCTGACAGATCTTCCCCAGTATGGTTTCATTTGTCCAGACATTCAACAAAAAACTAGGATTCCCCAAGTCCTCCTCTTCGGTAATAATTCAATGTTTATTTCATTCTTTCTCATGACCTCATGCTTACTACTGCACTGTCCTAACCTCTGTCCTTCTCTATTCAGTGTGTTAAGACTGTCATTATATGGGGTTCCCATATCAATCCCAGGTGCATGAAGATAATTCTACAATCTCCCACAACAATGGTAAATCCCGAGCATTGTAAGAAAGATTATTTGATCTGGAAATTCATTTTCTAAACTGTAAATGGCCCATCACTATCTGTCCATTTGCAGAGAATTGTTCTAAAAAACATAAAGAGGAAATGAGTTTGAATGACACTTGTGATGTCAACCTTGCTTTTCAAGTTGACTACAACTGGAGTAACTAAAACCCAAGCATCTTAGTGCACCAGGGAAGTGTCTTTCTGGTTGGATTATCTGATACAGAAGATGAACCCTACATCCAAATCATTTGAGGTTACAAGATCCACCCTAAATCTGTCCTATACCTTCTGGTGGCATCCCACTTAAAAGGACATGGAAGAGGATAGTTTTGCTTTCTTTCTGCTTGTCCTCGCTGTCACTGACAAGTTCATCTATCCTTGGCCATGACTCTACTGTACTAAAACATACGTTTTTTTTTTCAGGATTTCAAAGTAGGCTTAAAATTGACAAGTCTATAGCACTTCCCAAGAGCTCCAGCACCAGATTGTGTCTGCTGAGACACCAGTCTAGTAGATTGAACAACCACAGGATCCTTTCTGTCAGTAGACAGTCATTGTCGGACTACTTAGACCAAGCCTGTAAGTCACTCCAATAAGTCCCATATATATATATATATTCATTCTAAGTTCCATATATATGTATGAATATATATATATATATTCATTCTATCATTTCTTTTCTGTAGAGAATCCTAACCATAGAGAACCTTGATTAAACTCAAGAAGTCTGTCATGTGATTAAAATGCTCTCATTACTACCTCCACCCTATAGTCCATGTCTTAATATAAATTACTCTGTCTGGACCACAGTTCACATGCAACACTCTCAAGGCACCAGGTTGAAACAAGTGGAAACAACTGCAATAATGCCCCAAATTTATTTTCTCTAAAGAATGAATGTTTACATTTTTATCCTGATCAATTATTTTTAATCCGTCTATTGTCTTTTCCTACCATTTGTTACAAGTTTTGACCATCTAAGCAAGAAGTCAGTGAATTCTTAAGGTGTGGAAAATAGTATAGTTCTGTCTAAGTCTTAACTGCAACCTAGTTTAACAACATGTGTATAATTTTCTTCTCAAGACACCTGGACTCTATTTCATTCATCTGTACCACCCACTCCCCAACTGGATTCTGAAATTCATATTAAGAGCTCATTATGTCACCACAAAACAACCATGCTGATAGTAAATCACTAATGAAGATACCTTTGTCCAGCAGCTATGATTCTCAGGACTATTGAGAGGGCAGGAAACACTGCATTAAAAAAGGTTGTCATCATGTTTCCATCCTTGGAACTTCATAGCTGACTGGTAAAGAAAGACATTAAACAGCTAAGTGAATTCAGCCTCAAGGAATGCTGACTCACCGAGTCTCTTTCCCAATTGTTCCCACTTAGGACAGATACCCCTAAGTCTCTTTCATCCAACTCCAAATTACTCCATACTCTATCCCTAAATGAAAAGCCAGCCTTGAAATATGCCTCCCTTGTTCACCGTGACAATAAATTTCATTTCCTTTCCCAAGAGCAAGCTTGCCCTCTACAATATAAATCAACTTTACCTTGCCTACTCCCCCAATTCTCCACTTCACCAAATTCTACAATCAGCAGAATACAAGTTTAGAAAGTTATGAGCAAGCAAAAATGGAATCTGCTTTGGTGTGTGAAAGCAGATAAGAAAGTTGCCAGCAGCCAGAGATTAGTTAATTATTTTATATTGTTATTAAGCAATTACATAACCATGAATATGTGTTCATTATTAAGAAGGAGAAATACAGAATATCTATGAATGAATAAGAGGTAGATCACAGCAAATGACATTAAAGGGTAAGAAAAGAAATGCTTCAACAATAAGTAGACAGCTTAGCTTCAGATCCAAGGTGACATGTGTGACCATGACTGATTTTTATTAATAATCATTACACAGCTTAGCCTCAGATCTAAGGACACATATATGATCATGACTGTGCTCAGTGGTAACAATCATTAGAAATCTTGGCTACAAACTGAAGGCCATATGTGTGACCTTAACTGGTCAGTGATAATATTAACCATGAGAATGCATTTGATAATCTGAAATTTAAAAACAGTATCTAATGGAAAAAGTAGAGATCTTATATTGAAAATTATGCAATATTCAACATTTGTGAAGAATCAAAAAAATATGAAAAATTTAAATCACAAAGGTAAAGATGTGTGACCAAACAACAAATCCCCAGATATCCACATGGAATAACAATCTGAATGTAAGGGTCAGCACTGTGCAAAAAAAAAAAAAAAAAATAGTATAGAAGGAAGGGTTAACACTTTGGAGTGTACATAGAAGAGTCCACACTAAACAACGTAGGTAGAAAGGTCAACATTGCATAATGTAGATGGAAGGGTCAATACTACACAATGCAAACAGAAGAGAGCAACATTATGCACTGTAGATAGGAGGGTCAACACCATGCAGTATAGGTGGAAGGGTCAATACCATGCAAAGCACACAGAAGGAGCCAAGCCAACACTAAACACTATAAATTGAAGAGTCAAGACTATACAGTGTAGACTTAATAACTCAACACTGCATAGTTTACAGATAAAAGCCTACACTCCAGTGTGTAGACAGAAGGATCAGTGCTTCATAGTGTAGACAGATAAGCTCACACTGTAGTTTAAACAGAAAAGCCCAATACTGGACAGTATAGATGCAGGGGGCTGGCACTCTGAAGAGAGACCATTAGTTACTACCATTATTAATGTAAATACCCTGCTGTCATTTTTATCTGTTTCTATAGTTTTAATTCAAAGCTATAAGATTGTAGTGAAATTTAGCAGGGATGCTTTTGATTGTCATTGTCATTATATACTGATAATTATTTAAACGTTTATATATATGTGAGACACCTGAAAGAGACTAAGACTTTATAACATTATATCACATATAGTAAGGTAAATTTTGTTTTGTTTGATAATGATGACTTTCACATATGAACAAATATCATTTGATTTCCTGATTGTGGTTTAGACTGATTTTTTTCTTTTATGACTAAGCATAGATTCAGGTCTATTGTGGGTTTAGGGTCAGACAAGGTAGCTCCTAACTAGAATAATGAGACAAGTATAAAAGAAGGAAACAGCACTGTGAGTTTACTTTATTCTACATTTTAAATTATTTGTATCCTTATTTATTTCACAATTGATTTTATGCTTGTCTCAAATATATACATTATTGCACTGTGAGGATACTCATAACAAGCTGCAGTGTGAGCTTATGGGGTTCTTTGATAGAGCTACCAATGATATCCACGTACAGGTGACTCCCAGCAGCTTTTATCCTTATTGCCAACACAAAGCCTAGCCATCTCCCAACAGCTCACAGGGCAAAGCCAGAAGCAATCAGCACTGGAATAAGGAAGGCAGTTTCCTCAGAGTTGGTATGAATAACAACATGCAAATTTCTGTGCCAATTCTAAAGTGAATTAATTACTTGAAGACCAACCTTGGGTGAACTTTTCCTTCCTTTCTCCTCTATCTTTTTTTTTCTCACAATGGTGCATGTGGTAGGACCCTCGGGAGGCAATAAAACACTTGGATAAGCCAGTTGTAGATTAAATATAGACTCCCTGTGGCAATGCTTATCTTCTGCCTCCCCTCCTACTTGAACAGATGCAGGAGCAGGATTACCGCTACAGCTGTGCTTCCTAGAAGACTGATCAATGCAGCCATAAGATCTGAAATGCAGAAGGATTTTCAACTCTAAGAATATTTTTAAGCAAGAAAGAAAACTGTTTTGAAACTTCTAACGCTATTAAATGCTACCACTCATTAAAGCCAAAAAAAAAGAGTTTATAAAAAGCCTTCCATTGTCCTATCTAGAGGACAACTGCCCCCCCCCCCCCATACACACACAGTCAAGTTTCCAGAGAACACTAGTTCTGTTAAAGAATCTTATTTATTTAATCAAAATTGGATTTGGGCCATGCTTCATAAGCCACAGAGACAATACCAGAAATGTTAAACTACTGCCTCTTCAAGAAGGTGGCTCACATCTTTAATCCCAGCATTTGGAGGCAGAAGCAGGCAGATCTCTGTGAGTTTGAGGCTAGCCTGATCTACGGAGTGAGTCCAGGACAGCCAGAGATACACAGAGAAACTCTGTCTCAAGAAACTAAAAAAAAAAAAAAAAAAAAAAAAAAATCATACTTGAGACCTGACTTTATGCAAACATTTGGATGATTTCTGAATTAGGTAAGATAGGAAATCAAGAAAGAAATCTTGGAAACACAAAGAGACCTCTGTTAGGGATTCAGCCTATCCTAAAGTCTTCTTGGTTAAGATTTGCCCTTTAGTTGTTGAGACTATTCATTCACCTCTAGGCCTCTGAGGACTCTTATCACAAGGCACATTTCCTCACCCTGGGGAGGTGGGATGAAGTCATCCTGCAGAGAGCAATGGCAGTACAACCAAGCCACAAGTCAGTAGAGATACTGTATTTGCATTAGATCCCCAGTTTCCTCTTCTAGTTCATTTTAGTCCATAAGCAGATATGCATTGGGAAACTCAGTATGACACAGGCCACTCTTTGCCACCAATACTCAGCCCTGTCTTCCTATTTCACAAATAGAAATCCAAGGAAGGGACACATAATCTTTGGGCTGCCCTAATTCCATCCTAGAGAAGCAGCACTGCCAGGCTGTCAGACTACTAGGTATGATTCCTACTTTTGGAAAGTATAATGTATGTTGGTTTAATTCACTCATGGTAACAAGAATTTCTGAAAATTCTCAGAATCTTTATCCTTGTGGACTTCTCAGAAAAATAGAAAAGTGCCTAATAACTGTCAAAAACTAATTCACATTTCCTGAAACTAATCTTAGTTTGGTAATATCTGTATACTCACAATACTATGTAACCACTGCTTCTCTAAACAGAACATTTTGAGCATCTTGGGTGTATTTTCAATTCTTCCTCTTTCTCCTCTTCTGCCTCAGACATCCACTACTCTACTGTTTGTGTCTGTTAGTCTCCTGTACAGCACATTTCATAGAACTGCAGTAGAATTACATGTGATCTTCCATCCCCAACATACTTTGATTGACATGACGTTTTTAAGGTCTATCCAAATATTGCCTTGAACACAACCCATTTTGCCATTTTATTAGTTAATGGCCACTATGGGTATTTATTTTCAGTTACTGTGGATAATGTGATTATGCAAAATTTTGTCCAAGTTGTTTGTGGATATAGGCTTTTATTTTCTTCTTTTTTTAAAATTCTTTTTATGTTTATTTATTACTTCAAATTACAGCTCCAACACAGTCCCCCTCCCTCCACCCCTCCTGGTCCCACCCTCCCACCCTCTCCCCCAATTCATAATTCTTTTTTTGAATAGTTAAGCCACAATTATGAAACTTATAAGGCACAACGTGAATTCCCAATGAGCAGTTTACACATACCTGGAAATTGACATCAATACTCTATTATCCATCTATCTCCAAGAGTTTAAAGTTCTATAACTATCTCAACTTCCATCCTAACCTGCATTACCAACTTAAAAACATCTTCTTAGACCTAGAACATCCTTTTAATCCCTAAACAACTTGAAATTTAATTGTGAGACTATAACTATCTAGTCCTCAACCACATCATAGACCTGAGGATAAGTATATCTGATTATACAGGAAGTACACAGCCAGCAGTTTCCAAAACAGAGAAATGACAGTCAACTGACTGCTGAGAGAGTCCCTGGTTTCTCTCCATACATTACAGCATTTATCTTCAGCCTCTTGGCCCCATTTCTCTGACAGATATTAGTTGTAAAGCAAGAACTATAAAGGAATTGCCTACCCTGTCTTGGCAGAGGTAGGCTGTCGACTTATCTGCTTCCAAATTTTGTCATCTTCAGACACCATTCTGTCTACAGTTGAAGCAAAGGATTTCTCTTGCGCAGGGACAAGCTTGCCAGTAATGCAGCCATCTCCAAATGGAGAATCTTCAATGCTCATCCTCTACATGGAGTAGAATGTGGGGTGCTGTCAGGAGCTGATATGTCTCAATATCAAGAAATCTTAAGTTAAGAAAACATCTTTGAATGCCATATTCTACAGATCTCTTGAAGTTTTTGAAGACCACCTACCTATCTCCATATATTTGGCTAAGAAAATGTTGTTTGTCTCTTAGCAAATTTATTTCTGATTAATTTAGAAAACACATGTGATATCCTATGCTAATACCTAACAAAATGACATGTTCCAATGACTATTAGTTTGCATTTCTTAATTATCCTAAACAGTTTGTGACAGTTACTATCAAAAGGCCAAAACTTGGGGGCTGGAGAGATGGCTTAGAGGTTAAGAACACTGGCTGTTCTTCCAAAGGTCCTGATTTCAATTCCCAGCAACCTCATGGTGGCTCACAACCATCTACGTTGAGATCTGGTGCCCTCTTCTAGAGTGAATGTGTACATGCCGGCAGAACACTGTATACACAATAAATAAATAATATTTAAAAAAAAACTCACAAAAGGCCAAAACTTCACATTGCATTTTTAAGCATTACACAGGTACAATACTTTCAGAAAAGTTAACCTTAATTTTGTATCAATATGCAAAGATCAATACTGATGTAGCCAAATATGGCTCAGTGGTTAAGAGCAATGGCTTTTATTTTCTTAAATGTGATTCTAGAGGTGGAGTCTTCTGAGTCTAATTTACTATTTGAACTTTATTTACATTTCTGTGAAATACACAGTTTCCCTGTGTATTTCTTTTTCTTCCACATTCACAGCATATAGGTGTTTTAATCTCTCCATGGTCTATTAAACTCTTTAAAGCCAAATTTTGAAATTTATTATCTTTCTTTCTTAAAGTTGAAAGACCTTAACATAATGCAGGACACACTAAATCTATTAGAAGAGAAAGTGGGCAAACCCTCGAACTCATTGGCACAGGTGACAACTTCCTGAACAGAACACCAACAGCTCAGGATCTAAGACCAACAATCAATAAATGGGACCTCATGAAACTGAAAAGCATCTGTAAGGCAAAAGACACTGTCATCCGAACAAAATGGCAGCCTACAGATTGGGAAAAATCTTCACAAACCCCACATCTGACAGAGTACTTATATCCATAATTTACAAAGAACACAAGAAATTAAATACGAAGAAACCAAATAATCCAATCAAAAAATGGGGAACAAAGCTAAACAGAGAATTCACAAAGGAGGAATCCCTAATGACTGAGAGACACTGGAAGAAATGCTCAGCATCCTTAATCATCAGAGAAATGCAACTCAAGACGACTCTGAGATTCCATCTCACACCTGTCAGAATGGCTAAGATCAAAAGCTGAAATGACAGCACATGTTGGCGAGGGTGTGGAGAAAGGGGAACCCTTCTCCATTGCTGGTGGGAGTGCAGACTTGTGCAACCACTATGGAGGTCAGTCTGGCGATATCTTAGAAAACTTGGAATAGCTCGGCCTCGAGACCTAGCCATACCACTTTTGGGTATGCATCCAAATGATTCCTCATCGAATCATAAGAAAGTTTCCTCATCTATGTTCATAGTAGCCTTATTTGTAATAGCTAGAAACTGGAAACAACCAAGATGTCCCTCAACCAAAGAATGGATTAAAAACTGTGGTACATCTACATGATGGAATGAATACTACTCAGCTATCAGAAACAATGAAATCATGCAATTTGCAGCCAAATGGATGGAACCAGAGAAGCTCATTCTGAGTGAGCTAATCCAGACCCAGAAGGATGCACATGGCATCTATTCACTTATAGTTGGATTTTAGCCATATAGTACAGGATAACTATACTATAACCAATGCACCAAAGGGAACATGAACATAGACTTTGTTTCCTGTCAATGGGACACTTTGCCCTAGTGGTGCGGCCTTATAGGCCCCCAGTGCATGAGGAGGCTCTTGGCCCTCATATGACTGTGGAAATGGGGTGGGGGACTCTTATGTAGGGACACTCCACTCCAGAGGAGTGTGATGGAAGGGGTAGGTGGTAGAGGGTGGGAGGGAAGGACTGGGAGGGGTAGAAAGAGGACACTGCGATGGAGATGTAACCTGAAGTAATAAATAAATATTTTAAAAAAGAAAAGAAAAGAAAAAAGAAACTATTCTTTCATGATCGGTACCTGAAGCTTTCACTTCCATCACAAATGCTTCAAATAATATGCATCAGACTTGCTTGCTGTGGCTCAGTTCTCTTGTACTTGATTCTATGCAGTTCCTATGCTAATAAACAGAAGAGAAAAAGGAAGAAGAAATGCTGATCTTTCTTCAAAATTCTCTGACCTTGAAGCCACAGAAAGATTTATCAGACTTAGTTAAGTGGCCAAAGCCTAACAGAAATTGTTACCAAATCATCAAACATCCACCATTGCTACAGGTTCCACCTCAGATGCAAATCCTGAGAGCCAGTCTCAGAAGCGCCTCTTCTGCTTCTCTTTCTTACTTGACTTGGGGTCCTCTTCCAGAACTGTTTAACATCTATGGTTTTTCTCACCTACAACACTCTCACTCTCTCCCATTGTTTTTCTATGTTGCCTGTTAAGTTATCTTCCTGAAGGCTTGTCAATAATTGTGATAAATATGAAAAGATTGCAATTATTTAGCATGCAAATTTTGGGATAATCCATCACTGGATATTTTCATACAGTTCTAGGACACTATGAATCAACCTCATGGAAATTATAACTACTCACAACCTTTCTTTGTCCTTCTGTCTGTCTGCTTTCTCTAATCTGTCAACTCTGTCTTTCTACCGAAATCTTTCTCACCTCTTCATTCTGCTCGGAGCACACACTCCTAAGAAAGTCCACCTTTGTTCATATTCCTCTGAATTTTGTTCAGAACTGGGAGAGTCATGTGTGGTGCTTATTAGAAGCATGCTGTGGTCATGTTTCCATCACAGCTGGCCAAGTGTTATACTGCAGCGCACTGTGGATCATCATGCTGTGCTGCATATGGATTTTATGTTCTTTTTTCTATTTTTGTATACTTGCCATCACCTTTGGGTTATTCATCAAAAGGAGTAACCAACCATTTTCATGTTTCATCCATTGTTGTTATTCTAACACATAATCTGGTGCTTAATGAACGTTTTGTTATTTGTGCTGCCAGTGGTCAGTATCTGGGTCTTTCCAGGGTCTTGCCATCTTATGCAAGCATGAGATAAAGACTAAGAATACTTTATTCAAGTCAAAGTATTATTTATGTGCCACACAAAAGGTAAATGGGTCTTCCTTTCATGAGTTTCAACAGAAGGAGTTTGATTGTTAAATGACACAGTGAGGAAGTTCTCTGTGTTCTATGTATTAATTGAAAGATTAAATTGCATAACTTTTTTTCTACTGTACATGTCCTTTCAGAAGTATGGAGTGCTAAATAGACAATCCTTCCTGAAAGTTGTCTTTGTGGACAACTAAGTTCCAATATAAAACCAGCCATATCATCCCATTGCCTATAGTTTCCAGAATGTGTTCAAGAATGTCCTTAAACAGAAATGAGTATTATCAAGAGGTTGCTAAGGAAAGAAGTTTATTTCCAATGCTTAATGCTGGGGCTTATGGAGGTTAATATAACTGGGGGTTCTAGGTTGCTAACATTTTACAGTTTGCTATGTAGATTGGTCACAGGGGACTGTATTTATGGCCACTTAGGTTGGTTAGCTACTGCCTATGCTTATCTGCCTTACTTGATGGTTAGATAAAGACAAGGAGATAGACACTTAGATAGGAAGATAGATAGATGATAGATGAGGGATGGATGGTTAGATAGATAGACAGATAGATATGGATAGACAGGTATATGAGAGATGTGAGATATACTAGATAGATAGATGATAGAGTAGATAGATAGATAGATAGATAGATAGATAGATAGATAGATAGATAGATGGTGGATAGGTCAATTATAGATAATAGATGAAAGGTAGATAATATAGACAGATGATAGATACATATCTAGATGATATGTAGATGATAAATAGATAATATATAGATAAATGGCTGGTAGACAGATGAGAGATAAATAGGTAGATTGTCAGACAGACAGACAGAGCTATTGATTATGACTGATCAATAGCATAAAACTGATTCGCATGCTTCTGAGTTGGAGCCAGGGGCAAAACCAGTTTTTTTTTTTTTTTTTCGGGCTGCCTTTACTGATGTTGGCACCCAAAGAATGAAGGGTCACAAGTTGATCAGGGAAGAACATAGACAGACTGCAGTGGAATAAGGGTGGGCTGAAATCTACAGAGAGTGCTGAGATTTACGTCTGTACTTCTTTGTCACTACTTTGAAAGTGAGAAATGTGTGCAGAAACCAGAACTTTCTATTCTGGAGCTGAATGGGAACAGACATGGCCCAGTATCCAGAACAATGAAACTCTGGGAAGAAGGCAGACAATATTCTCTAAGCATTCACTACTGTAGAACGTTCACTACCAACTAAGTAGCTTTAAAGAAATACATACTTGAAGCCGGGCAGTGGTGGCGCACGCCTTTAATCCCAGCACTTGGGAGGCAGATGCAGGACGATCTCTGTGAGTTCAACCTGGTCTACAAAGTGAGTCCAGGACAGCCAGGGCTACACAGAGAAACCCTGTCTCGAAAAACCAAAAAAAAAAAAAAAAAAAAAGAAACACATACTTACTTCACATTTTCTGTGCCCTAATTTCATAGGTCATGGCATGCTTTACATGGTTTCTTCTCTTATGGATCACATTGGTATGGCCCATCCAGAGAAATATAGAAAACTGTCCCTTCTAAGGGTAGACTATTGAAGGATGCATCCATCCTCAGGTGAGCATTAGACAATTCAATTTCTTCAGCACTGGAGATTTCAGCTTCTTCCTCATTGTTAACCAGTCTTCTTTAAGACCCTCTACAACACATGTAGTTCCTTTACTTGTCAAATGCCAAAAGAGTTGCTTGTGTTTGTTTCATCATTCTAGGAAGCAATAGGAAATATTAAAGTCCAACAAGATGAATGCTATAGATATGTGAAGCAATATCTTGTGATCACACTCATAACATTTAATATACTTTTGTTCTTATTATATTCGATTCTTCAGAAGGAAAATCTAGGTCTTGTCCACTCTCAAGACAGGGACACACACATGAGAAAAAAAGAAGAGATCATGAGAGCAATGTCTTCAAAGAGACCTCCACCCCTCACTGAGTCATCCTTTCCATGCATGCAAAGTACATTGACACACACACCCCAAACTATAAATTTCATTTAATCACAGTGTTTAAAATCAAGTCTCATATTATCTAAATCAAGTCCATGGGATAATAATATCACCGGGGCAAGTCATTTTGGCTCCGTATTTTAAGGCCTTTGATTGATCAGATAACAAATGGCCTAAATTTCCTGCCCTGAAGCTTTAAAGGTGATGTTGCTCATGTATTCACTGAAGCTTGAGTTCACAGAATGAAGACTGTGTATTTAATATTGGCATCTCCAGTAATTTATTCAGTGCCTTGCAAATAATACTCTTAACATTGAATGACTAATAAACTAACTTAAATAGTTGATTTCCTGATCATAGTCAGAGGACACTTTTGATTGGAAATCATGGCTGCATTTCATAGGTTCTTTGTTGTCCCTAATACTCTGTTATATTTTCTTTGCTTGGTTGATGTTTTCTATTTTACTATTCTCTGAGAATCAAATCTCAAACAAGGTTTATATGATGACAAAACAGTATGCTCAGTTGATTCCTCAAAATTTCTATTAAAGTCTACATTTTGAAAACTTTTTTCTGTGATGGTTTTGTGCCTTTGGTCAATGAAGATATCTAATTAGTGTAATTTAGTGAAAAATATCATTTTTCTAGGTTAAGGAATGTCTTGTCCAGATTGGCTTACAAGTCAGGCCTTTTAGGTCACAACTACAATACAGTTTTTCTTTACAGGAATGAATAACATTCTTCACCTTATTAATCATATTTAAATAAAAGACTGATTATTAAATACTAACACTGTGCCAGGACTTATATTGTACAGGATGAGTATATGAGAAAGTGAAAAAGGCAAGCTCTGCAATAGAGAAAACGGGATGGGCAAGTGGTCAGAAGACACCACTTCAAACTGTGATCCAATATATAGAGAAGATAATAGAGAAACTTGCTAAATAGTACTCTGGAAATGAAAGGTGAGGAGTTCCAGATAGAGGAGGACAATGCTAATTGAAGTCTCAAAGACCATGAAAGTCTAATGATGTACTGATCAGATGCATGGAGAGAAGGGAAAAAGCCCAACAGAGAGAAAGAAGACATGCATATATGATGGAGGCTACAAGGTACTCACTTGCTGGAGGACCAGTATAGACTAATGAAGCAGAGGAAGTGACATTCTGAGTCTCCAGAATTGAGTACAAGAAGAAGACAGACACAGGATGAAGATGCGTTTAGTTCATGGCCAAAGTGTGTGCATTTTAAATATTCTATGGTAAATGGAAATTATTTTATAACATTCACAATGAGATCTGCTTTATTTGGTTAATATTTGAAAATCACTATTTCTGTTGAGTGAAGGAGTATGAGAAAACAGTCGCTACAGGAGAGGAAGCACTAAATAAGCCACTTTGCCTATTTTATCAGTGCAGTGGGTCTTGTGAAAAGGGGACAAAGAGTTCCCATTTGTCTAAGGATGGGGTTCCTGGAAGGGTTAGTGGGGAAGAACAGGAAAAAAAGGAAAAATTACAGGTGAAGTTGAGGTTTGTTAATATGGTAAATGACTACTGGTAGTGATAACTTTTATCTAAAAACATTGGTAGACTGCATAATTAGTGGGATAAGTCCTAAGGAAAAAGAATTAAGATTTCCCATTTAAGCATGCTGTAAGTTCATGAGATATTAGAAAAACACATAGGGAGAAGTCCTGAAGGCAGGAAGCCTGCACACCATAGGAGAAAATTGTCTAAATGTGTACACTCTGGAGTTCCCCACTTGTAGAAAGTATGGATATCTTAAGAATGACTAAGATACAGGTTTCCCTTTTTTAAAAATTATAGTTCCTTTAGATTGTATTAGATTGCAACTACAGAAAATTATTTAATCTGGATAACAAGCTGTGGTTAGCTTAGATGAGTTAAGACTAGAAGAAGCACCATGAATAAGTTCACAGACTGGAGAGGTGGCTCAGAATAAATGTGTGTAGAGACAAGCTCAGTGGCTTTCACTCTTACTCATGGTTAAGTCCCTGGACCATTCAAAAAATACCATTTAGTCATGGATTCATTTTTTTTTATACTTTATTTTTTTATTTCTTCAAGTTACAGCTCAGTCACAATCCCTTCACTACTCCCCCTTCCTGTCCCACCCTTCCACCCTCTTCCCCCCAACAGCTCCCCCTTTCAGTCCAACAAATGGTTCCTTCTCTTATATCAGTAAATACTATACAAAACAAATACTATACAAAACAACAGAAATAAATACGCCACATTTATGAGAGTTAAATGGCCCAGCATACCTTCCCAATGTACAGTTCATACATATTTGGCCCCTGACTTTAACATTCAACCATCTAACCATCTCCATGAGTTTAAAGTTCTATGTCTGACTCAGCTTTCATACTAACTTGCATCACAATTTTAAAAACATCTTCTTAGATACAGAACACGCTCTTGATTCCTAAACAACTCAAAATTTAACTATGAGACTCTAACTATCTATTCTTCAACCACCTCAGAGACCTGAGACGGATAAATATATCTGATTATGTAGGAAGTGCAGGGCCTGCATCATCAAAAACTAAGAAATGATATATCAGTGGCTGCCTGGACAGATCCTGTTTTCTCTCCATACGTTACAGCATCAATCTTCAGCCTTTTGGTCCCATTTCTGTGACAGACATTGATTGTAGAGCAGGAATTATGAAGGACTTACCTACCCTGTCTTGGCAGAGCTAGGCTGTCGACTTCCCTGCTACCAAGTTTTGTCCTTTTTTGGACAGCAGTCTGTCTATAGTTGAAGCAAGGGTTTTTTTATGCCAAGAGATAGGCTTGCCACTGATTCAACCATCTCACACTGGAGATTCTTCGATGCTCATCTTCTACTTGGAGTAGAATAGGGGGTGCTGTCAGGAGCTGATATGTCTCAATATCAAAAAAATCTTAATTTAAGAAAATATCTTTGAATGCCATATTCTGCAGATCTCTTGGGGTTTTTGAAGATGCTCTATCTATCTCTTGTATTTAGATAAGCAAATGTTGCTTGTCTCTTAACAACTTGATTTCTGAGTAGCTTAGAGAATATCTGTGATAGACTGTCATATTAGCTAACAAAATGACATGCTTGCAAGACTAGGAGTTTGTACTGCTTAACTATCCTAAACGGTTTAAGATGGTTGGTATCAAGAGGCCAGAGCTTCACATTTCATTTTTAAGTATCACTAGGTACAATACCTTTAAGAAGTGTTACCTTTAATTTTGTATCAATATACAAAGATAAATGCCTATGGAGCCCAATACAATCTTAATATTACGTCAATATACAAGGGTCAATATTATTGTGGCCAAATATAATCTTAATTTTGTATCAATATACAAAGATCAATACCGATGTAGTCCAATACAATCTTAATTTTGCACAATATACAATGGTCAATAACAATTTAGCCAAATATAATAGTAAGTTTGTATCAATATACAAAGGTATAAGGGCATATTCAATAATCTGTCCCTTCTTCTTGGTCCTTCCCATACTATGTCTATGTCCCATTTTTCTCAAGTCTGTGCACTCCTACATAGGAGAGAAAGAAGGATACAGAAAAGAAAAAGAAGGAAGTCCCTGGGTCTAATCTCCAAAACCCATTTAACAAGACCATTTAACAGCTTGTAGTCTCTTCCCCTAAATAACAAAGTTTTCTGTTATCCATCAAATAACAAAAAAGGGGGGAGGGGAGAAACACCCTCCCCACCCTCTGGGCATGGGACGGCACTCTCTTAAAATGACTTCCTGCTGATTTATTTGGGTCATAGTAAACCTGTTTAGGGCCCGAACCAGAATGGAAAAATGGTTAAAAATGTTAGTACAATCATTTTATGTTCATTCCTTTTGTGCTCAGCTGTTTAGCTGTCCTAAGAAGTTTGTAGGCAGAAGCTGATCTTCCAGGCTTTACTGAAGTTCTGGCTGGGGAAGTGTGTGGAGCTCAACGATCTTAGTGATTTTGAGTTGTTGTGGTTGTAGACTTTTGATGGAAACATCTATTGAGGGAGACTGCAAGGCTGAATCATCTGGGCCACTCGTCTTCTTTGGTGTCTGATTCTGTTTTCTGTTGAGGTTTCCATTGTCCAGTTGTCTCTGGATTCCTTGAATGGATGCTTTAAATCTCCTGGAAAGATAAGAACAGAGCCCTGCCCTAATCCTAATTCTGGGACAATTACCCTTTTTTTTCAGGGGAGGGGGTCAGGTAATATTTCTCCTGAAGCAAATTTGGTTTTTTGACAATATATAAAGTATTATCTTTCAATCTAAATTAAAGAAGAAATTATTTTGTTATTTTGGAGCTAAATAAGCCTTAGTGTATATATTTTGAGATCTCAAAGGACAATTTGTTTGTATTGAGTAGGCCTTTTTTAAGTAGCTTTTAAACATAAGTCCTTTCAAATCCTATGTGTCTGTCTCTGCATTCTAATTATTGGGATCAAAGACTTGTGGTTCCCATCGGAAGGGATGAAAAATGTGCTTCACCACTCCTGGATCGAAGTTTTTCTCTATTTAGAGTTTGTTTTGTATCAGGCTGACCTTGAGCTCTGAGATCTGCCTGTTTCTGTCTCTAGTGTGTTGGGATTAAGGGTGTACTCTTCTTGAATGATGGGATTAAGGATGTGCACCCTCACCACCCTGTTCCGTGTTACTCTAGAATTTATAAGACAACTAACTCTATAGTGTTCCTTCCGTCTCTGCTGAAGTTAAAGGCATCAGCTAACACCACGCATTTCATGTATTTTACCTTAGCTCTAAGTTTTTTCAACTCTTGGAGGTTTATAAAACCAGGTTGAACGGCTGTAACCTTTATTTTATTTACAGTGTTTTAAACCTGTTATCTGCTTTTTTTTTTTAATTAATAAATTTATTTTAGCCGGGCGGTGGTGGCGCACGCCTTTAATCCCAGCACTTGGGAGGCAGAGGCAGGCGAATCTTTGTGAGTTCGAGGCCAGCCTGGTCTACAAAGCGAGTTCAGGACAGCCAGAGCTGTTAAACAGAGAAACCCTGTCTCGAAAAACCAAAAAAATAAATAAATAAATAAATAAATAAATAAATTTATTTGTTTGTTGCTTCAGGTTACATCTCCATCATATTGTCCTCTTTCCCCACTTCCCAGCCCCACCCTCCCATCCTCTACCCCCTAATCCTTCCTTCTTGTTCCTCTGGGGTGGAGTGTTGCTACATAACAGTCCCTTGCAACAGTTCAGGAGTCATATGACAGCCAAGAGCCTCTTCATACACTGCGGGTCTATGAGGCAGTACCACCAGTGAAAGGTGTCCCTTGCTAGGAAGAGAAAACTAAAAAAAGACCAACAAACACGCAAACCCACAAAAAAGGAACAAAAAAAAGGAAAGGAAAAAGAAAAAAAAAAAGTCTGTCCATGTTCCTTTTGGTGTGTTGGTTGTAGTACAGATATCCTGTACTATATAGCTAAAATCCTACTATAAGTCAAAAGATGCCATGTGCATTCTTCTGAGTCTGGGTTAGCTCACTCAGGATGAGGAGTACATTGGGTGTATGCCCAGAAGTGGTATGGCTGGGTCCTGAGGCAAAGCTATTCCAAGATTTCTAAGATATCGCCATACTGACCTCCATAGTGGTTGTACAAGCCTGCACTCCCACCAGCAATGGAGTAGGGTACCCCTTTCTCCACACCCTCACTAGCATGTGCTGTCATTTGAGCTCTTTATCTTAGCCATTATGACAGGTGTGAGATGAAATCTCAGAGTCATCTTGAGTTGCATTTCTCTGATGATTAAGGATGTTGAACATTTCTTCAGGTGTCTCTCAGCATTAGGGATTCCTCTTTTGTGAATTCTCTATTTAGCACCGTCTCCCGTTTTTTGATTGGATTATTTGGTTTCTTGGCATTCAGTTTCTTGAGTTCTTTGTAGATTTTGGATATTATTCCTCTATCAGATGTGGGTTTGGTGAAGATTTTCTCCCAGTCTGTTGGTTGCCGTTTTGTTCGAATGACAGTGTATTTTGCCTTACAGAAGCTTTTCAGTTTCATTAGGTCCCATTTATTGATTGTTGATCTCAGGTCCTGAACGGTTGGTGTTCTGTTCAGGAAGATGTCAAATGTGCCAATGAGTTCGAGGGTTTCTCCTACTTTTTCTTCTAGTACCTTTAGTGTGGCCAGCCTTATGTTAAGGTCTTTGATCCACTTGGAATTAAGTTTTGTACAAGGTGATAGGTATGTGTCTAATTTCATTCTTTTGCAAGTGGACATCCAGTTGGACCAGCACTATTTGTTGAAGATGCTGTCCTTCTTCCATTGTGCCGTTTTGGCTTCTTTGTCAAAGATTAGTTGGCCATAGGTGTGTGGGTCCATGTTTGGGTCTTCAATTCAATTCCATTGATCTACTGGTCTGTTTCTATACCAATACCATGTTGTTTTTACTATTATTGCTCTGTAGTACAACTTGAAATCTGGGATGGTGATACCTCCAGATGCTTTTTTATTGTAAAGGATTGATTTAGCTATTCTGGGCTTTTTGTTGTTCCATATGAAATTGAGAATAGCTCTTCCCAGGTCTATAAAGAATTGTGTTGGTATTTGGATAGGAATTGCATTGAATCTATATATTGCTTTTTGTAGGATAGCCATTTTTATTATGTTGATCCTACCTATCCATGAGCATGGGAGATCTTTCTATCTTCTAAAGGCCTCTTCCATTTCTTTCTTCAGGGGCTTGAAATTCTTGTTGTATAGGTGCTTTACTTGCTTGGTTTGAGTTACCCCCAGGTATTTTATATTGTTTGTGGCTATTGTGAAGGGAGTTATTTCCCTTATTTCTTTCTAAGTACATTTGTTTGTTGTATAAAGAAGGGGATCTGATTTTTTTTTTGAGTTAATTTTGTATCCAGCCACCTTGCTGAAGGTGTTTATCAGCTGTTAGAATTTTTGGGGTTGCTTATGTATACTATCATATCATCTGCAAATAGGGATATTTTGACTTCTTCATTTCCAATTTGTATCCCCTTGATCTCTTTTTGTTTTCTTATTGCTCTAGCAAGATCTTCAAGTACTATATTGAAGAGATATGGTGAAAGTGGGCATCCTTGTCTTGTCCCTGAGTTTAGAGGAATTGCTTCAAGTTTCTCTCCATTTAACTTGATGCTAGCCACTGGCTTGCTGTATATTGTCTTCATTGTTTCTAAGTATGGTCCTTGTATGCCCGTTCTCTCCAGAACTTTTAGCATGAAGGGGTGCTGGATTTTGTCAAATGCTTTTTCTGCATCTAGCGAGATTATCATGTGGTTTTTTTTTTCTTTCATCTTGTTTATATGGTGAATTATGTTGATAGACTTTCGTATGTTGAACCATCCTTGCATTCCCGGGATGAAGCCTACTTGATCATGATGTATGATACTTTTGATGTGTTCTCGAATTTGGTTTGCTAGTATTTTATTAAGTATTTTTGCATCTATGTTCATGAGGGAGATTGGTCTGAAGTTCTCTTTCTTTGTTGGGTCTTTGTGTGGTTTAGGAATCAGAGTAACTGTGGCCTCATAGAATGAGTTTGGCAGTGTTCTTTCTGACTCTATTTGGTGCAAGAGTTTGAAGAGTATTGGTGTTAGCTCCTCTTTGAATGTCCGGTAGAATTCCGTGCTAAAGGCATCTGGCCCTGGGCTTTTTTTGGTTGGGAGATTTTTAATGACTGTTTCTAGTTCCTTAGGGATGATTGGGCTGTTTAATCTGTTAATCTGATCTTGATTTAGTTTTGGTAGGTGGAATCTATCAAGGAAATTGTCCATTTCGCTTAGGTTTTCAAATTTGGTGGAATATAGATTTTTAAAGTAGGACCCAAATATTCTCTGGCTCTCCTCAATGTCTGTTGTTATTTCTCCCTTTTCATTTCTGATTTTGTTGATTTTGGTTCTTTCCCTTTACCTATTAGTTAATTTGGCTAGGGGTCTGTCTATTTTGTTATTTTCTCGAAGAACCAACTCTTGGTTTCATTGCTTCTTTGAATAGTTCTTTTTGTTTCTAAGTTGTTGATTTCAGCCCTACGTTTGAGGATTTCCTGCCTTCTGCTCCTCTTGGGAGTGTTTGCTTCTTTTTTTTTTCAATTCACCCAATTAGGTGTTAATTCGCTAATATGAGCTGTCACAATTTTCTTTTTGAAGGCACTTAGTGCTATAAATTTTCCTCAAAGCACAGCTTTCATTGTATCCCATAGGTTTGGGTATGTTGTGCCTTCATTGTCATTGGATTTTAAGAAGTCTTTGATTTCCTTATTTATTTCTTCCCTGACCCAGTAGTCATCCAGTAAGGAGTTGTTCAATTTCCATGTGTGTGTAGGCTTTCTGTTGATTCTTTTGCTGTTGAAGACCAGCTTTATTCCGTGGTGGTCTGATAAGATACAAGGTGTTATTTCAATTTTCTTGTATCTGTTGAGATTATCCTTGTGTCCGACTATGTGGTCGATTTTGGAGAAGGTTCCGTGAGGTGCTGAGAAGAAGGTGTATTCTTTTGTGTTTGGGTGAAACGTTCTGTAGATACCTGTTAGGTCCATTTGGTTCATGATCTCTGTTAGACTCAATATTTCTCTGTTTGGCCTCATTCTTGATGATCTGTCCATTGTTGTGAGTGGGGGGGTTCAAGTCTCCCACTACTAATGTGTTGTGATGGACGTGCGAATTAAGTTTTAGAAGTGTTTCTTTTACAAATGTAGATACCTTTGTATTTGGGGCTTAGATGTTCAATATTGAGATGTCCTCTTGATGAATATTCCCTTTAATGAGTATGTAATGCCCTTCTCTGTCTTTTTTCATTGACTTCATTTGGAAGCCTGTTTTGTTTGATATTAGGATGGCTACTCCAGCTTGCTTCCTGAGTCCATTTGCTTGGAAAACCTTTTCCCAGCCCTTTACTCTGAGGTAGTGTCTATCTTTGATAGTGAGGTGTGTTTCTTGTATGCAGCAAAAAGACTGGTCTTGCTTTGGATCCAATCTGTAAGCCTGTGTCTTTTTATTGGGGAGTTGAGTCCATTGATGTTGATGGATATTAGTGACCTGGGTGTTATTTCCCATTAGTTTGGTATAGGTGATCGTCCTGTGCCTCTTTTGGTTTAGTTGCTGTGGGGTTTTCAATTCCCTCTGTTTTCTTGGGTGTAGTTTTCCTCTCTGGGTTGAAATTTTCCTTCTAGGATTTTCTGTAGGTCTGGGTTTGTGGGTAGACATTGTTTAAATTTGATTTTGTCATGGAATATCTTGTTTTCTCCATCTATGTTGATAGAGAGTTTTGCTGGGTATAGTAGTCTGGCTGGGCACCTATGTTCTCTCCGGACTTGTAGGATATCTGTCCAGGCCCTTCTAGCTTTTAAAGTTTCTGAGGAGAAGTCAGGTGTAATTCTGATGGGTCTGCCATTGTATGTGACTTGAACTTTTTCTCTTACAGCTTTTAATATTCTTTCTTTGTTCTGTATATTTGGTGTTTCAACTATTATGTGGTGAGAGGTGTTTCTTTTCTGATCTAATCTGTTCGGTGTTCTGTAAGCCTCTTGGATTTTTATTAGCATCTCTTTCTTTAGGTTTGGGAAGTTTTCTTCTATGATTTTGTTGAAGATATTTCCTGGACCTTGGAGTCGGGAGTCTTCTCTTTCCTCTATGCCTATAATTCTTAGGTTTCGTCTTCTCATTGAGTCCTTGATTTCTTGGATGCTGTGGGTGAGAGATTTTTTAGCCTTCTTATTTTCTTTGGATGTTGTACTGATTTCTTCCATCGAATCTTCCATGCCTGAGATCCTGTCTTCCATCTCTTGCATCCTATTTTTGATACTCACATCCGTAGTTCCTGTTCTCTTCCCTTGATTCTCCATTTCCTCTTTTAACTCTGACTGTGTTTTCTTTATTGTTTCTATTTCTATTTTCATGTCTTGAATGGTATTGTTCATTTTGTACATTTCCTTCTCCAGTTTGCTTGTTTTTGCCTAGAAATCTTTCATTGCTCTGTCCTTTTCCTGTTCAAGCTGAGTCACCTTGGCTTGAAGCTCTTTAATAGTGTTATTCATTGTTTTGACTTGTAAAATTGTGGCTTCTTTGAATTCCTTCATAGATTTCAGTTCTTCTTGAGGGGACTGTATCAGTTTCTATAATGTATAATTGTCATCATTTTCATGTGTTTCTGCTGTTGTGAGGCCATCCGAATTGGATGAGCTAGGATAGTTCTGCGTTGTTGGAGTCATATTCCCTTTATTTCTGATTTTCTTGAACTTTTTGGCTATATGGATGTGTTTAGCTGTCTGCTCTCATCGTCTTCTGGGCTTGGATCCACAGGGGATGCTTTGGTGTAGCAGTCAAATTGCCTGGCTATCTGTCGTTTTTTACAGGGGGATCTCAGGGTCACTGTTTTTCTAATAGCCTTAAGCACTGTGAGCTGGTGCAGCCTATTCCCAAGTAATGAGGAATGGCCTGGGATTGTTTCACTGCTCCCAATCAGACTTCTCTATGTTGCACACTGATGATCAGCCTGTAGTGGTTCTGATGGTATGGCCCTTCTGCCCAGGCACAGATTCTGTGGACTCTGGTTGTCCCCAAGGAGACTGAGACTGCCCAGCTCCACGCCTAATATGTCTGGGTTTTTAGGATACAGCTATGGTCCTTGGGCTTCTGGCTTCCACGTTTTGGAGCCCTCAGCCTCTGTGCATCTCTATTGCTAGTTCTGCCTCTGTGTGCCTCTGTGTGCGCCCAGCCCTGCCACTTCACTGTGTGGGCTTCCCGTCCGGCTCCTCCACTGTGGGCGCGTGCCTCAGTCCTGCCCCCTGTGTGGGCTTCTGCCCGGTTCCTTAGCTGTGGGCGCACGTCTCTGCCCTGCCCCCCGTTTGGTCTTCTGCCTGGCTCCTTAGCTGAGTGCTCATGCAGCTGTGGACTCCCTGCCATGCTCCCTGTTTCTGCCTTGCTAAGACTTCAACTAGCCCGCAAAGTTTCCTAAATAGCTATAATGTCCTCCTGAGTTTTGAGGAGCCTAGTAGGCTGGTGAGTGATCCCCATGTGGGATCTGATTCTGCCTGCTGTGCATTAGAGTCATTCTTACCAGGCGCCTCTCCAAATGGGAGTTCCCAAGTCCTGGATTTCGTGGCTTCTGTGTCTGGGAGAGATGGGGGGAGAGCCTTGCCCTGGGACTTTTAACAGTCCCTTGGGAGCTGTGTGTGTTCCCAGAGGATCTAGCCTCTCTGGTTTTTGCAGTGTCCAGTAACTCTGTGCTTTTTATGGCTCTTTTCCCCACGTTCAATATGCATCTGTGCAGGCCATCGCCATCTTGGATCCCCCATGGATTCATTTTCAATGAGAGGCCACCATAGTATAACATGATCTGGAAACACAGTGAAGATCCATGGGAACACAATGTGCCACAGTGTGCCTATTGTCATATCAGTACTGTAACATTAAGTGTGCAAATAGAGTTTTCTGGTGTCCACAAGAAGAATGTGAGAACAAAAACACTGCTTCTAATTTCTATGTGAGATTAGGAAGAAAACATTACTTATGTTAAAGTAACTGGAAGATGCCCATTCAGGATCTGCCCCAACTACTCCAAAACACAAACCTGTAAATAATCACTAAAGATACATGTGAATTATAATCAGAAAAGTTTGATAACCAGCATCTGTCTACAACAGGGAGGGAAATGTCTTACTAATAAGTAAGACTCACATGGAAGAGAAAGCTCTGCTTAGACTGTAGGACCAGTTAGGTAATTAGAGGATGGCAGTTACAGATTCTCCTCTTCAGAAAATGGAACTAATAACTTCTCATCACATAGTTAGAATACTTTAAATACGACTTTACTTAATACATTTGAAAAAGATAACTCCCTTTCAATAACACTAAAACAAGCTCTAAGCTCTGTTATTTTCCTCAATCTGTGGTTTAAGTACTGTAACAATAAAAAATACCTGTGGTGAAAAATTGAACGAATGCTAAGTGATGAAGGCCATGTGCTTAATTGTTGTGAAATGAGAAAGGCTCAGTGATTCCTGTGTTCCTGTGTCAATCTGCCAAAGTCAGCACTCATATTTTTCATATGATATGGACTGTGAACTGCTCTCAGATTTATTCAATTAGCCTAGTACAATTCCACTTCTTTCTCTTCACTTCTGCCAAATCAGCCCCACTTTGTGATTTATTGCAATAATTATCCCTATAACTACTCCAAAGATAAGGGTCAAGTAAAAGTGAGTGATCTGAAAAATCTAACATAAAAAATTTCATGTGAATATAATATGAGCAAAAGTGGACAGCAAGGGTTTGTACCCTGCACCAACATTGGCAGCAGACCAGTGACCCATCTCTTAGAGATCTAGGTGACTTATATAGTCACATTAAGGGAATGAGACAAGCTAAGCTTCCCTTTACCTCAGCTCCTATAATTCACATTTATGCAGTCTATATCTTTCACTGTGTCATGGGAAACTAACCTTTATGCATATTTATCTTCCATAGAAGATACTGGAATTGTTGTAAACTTCTTTTCTCCCATTCTCACATAGAGAGGTTAAAGACTCTGTCAAAATTAGGTGTTGATAACTAGTTATCAATGGAGAACATTGGAATCTGTCCACATTAATTTGATCAAATGCATGTTTGCGCACACACACATACACACACAGGGGATATGCATTTGTGTGCATTTGTATACAGGTTCACACATCTATGTGCATATGCAAGGAAACCAGATGAGATCCTTGGATGTCTTCTTCTTAAACTCCCATTTTATTTCCTTGAGACATTTAACCTGGAGCTAAACTAAGTTTTCTGGACCATAAGCCCAAGCATTCCTCCTGTCTTCTGTCTCATATAGCTCCAAGGCAAGAAGGTACACAAAGGCATACCCAACTTTTTACTTTCGTGTTGGAATCGAAATTTGCGTCTTGATGCTTGGCTCTTCACTTGGCTCTTGCTTGGCACCAAGGGCTCTTCACCACTGAGCCATGTTCCTATCTTGATAATATTTTAGTCTCATAAGTTTTAGAAAACAAATGAAAGAATATTTTTAAACTATTTATGATTGGCTCTATATACCTTCAAACCCACCAACCGAAGGCATGGGAGAAAGGATACTATTGTAGGCAGAAGATGAAGATCTCCTCAGCTGCAGGTCCTTTGACAACTAGTCAGCAGTCCAACCAAATCAGCATACATAGGAACAGGTAAAATCAGCAAGGGACAGCAACAGAAACACAGTAATCAATAGCACCAGAAAGTAAAACTGAAGAAGAGTGGTTTTCATGACCCCCAACAGGGCGGACCTGGGTTCAGCCCAACTTGGGCCACAAGTCTCAGCAGCAACCAACTTAGGCAACGTGTTATCTGAAATCTTTCAAAGCAAAGCAGCGATGAGAAGTATGGTAAGAAGCAATGTCAAGCAAAAAGCCCCCCTGCAGTTCTGGGGCCTCTTTTTATACTTCCTCCAAATTTACACAAGCAAACTTTCCAATTGGCTAATTCACATCCTCTGCACAAGGTACTTCCTGTTGATCAAGAGCATTCGATCTCCAAGGAGTCCGTTTATCAAAGGATGTAAATACGTTCCCCACACATGACAATTACTAGGTGTCAAAGCATCACATGCTCTTCCATAAGGATGTTTTGCATGCCCCTTTCATGAGTCTGTATTTCATTAGCAGACAAAGACTCCCACATCCCATACTTGAGACCAAAACAAAAAACACATTCATTCAACACAAGCATGTTTCTAAACTTCCACCACATACAAAATGTTCCAATATTTGTAAGTTAAGCAAACTCTTAAGAATGCATCTGGTTTATCTTCTTTCTAATGTATTGTTTAGCTTTAAAAACTAGGAAATTGAGACAATGAACAGGAGACAAGAACATTAGCACAATAGGTAAAGTGCTTGTTATGGAAGTATGACGACATGAATTTGATTATCAGAAGCCAAGGAAAAAAATGCTGGTTATAGAGGAACAATTTTATTATCCCAGAACTGGGGAGAAAGAAACAAGTTGAACACTGGAGCTTACTGGCCAGGTACCCAAATCTATTGGTAAGTTCCAGAACAGTAAAAGACCATGTCTCAAGGAATAAGATGAATAGAAACCAAGCAGCAATACCTGAGATTGTCTTCAGGCCTCTACATGAATGCACATACACCCATATGTACACACACACACACACACACACACACACACACACACACACACACGAAATAAGTATATTTTTAAAAAGAGAAGGCAACAGAGAGCCTGTTGTTTTTGTTTCTTTGGGGTTTTTTTACATTGCTAACAGACCAAGTTGGGTTATAGAAAGGCAATTAGTCTTAAGAATTTAATAATAGGGTGTGGTGGCACATATCTTTATTCCCAGCACTCAGGAGACAGAGATAAGCCGATCTCTGTGAGTTTGAGGCCAGTCTAGTTTACAAAGCAGTCCAAGACAGCCAGGACTAGGTACACAGAGAAACCCTGTCTCAAATTCCCCCACACAAAAAAGAATTGAATAATAAAACAACTTGTTCTGTTCTGTTGTTCTGCTTGTCAGCTTAAGTGGAAAGATAGCTTTCAGTTGGGAGGAGTGCATCTTCATGTTGGGAAGTATTTTTGATTAAGTTTGGGGTAAGTAACCATATAACTGCTGTGGGTAAGAGCATGCAACTTTAGCCCTGGTTGAGAACCCTGTAATGAGAAAGTATCCACTCACCTCCAAGAAGGGAAAGAAGGAAAACTTAATCCCTGGTGCTATATTCTAAGCCAGCATCCTTGTACATCACCCTTCACCTGCCCTTTGAGCTCTTAGCCACACATGGAGATTCACTGTTGGAGCTTTGTCACATCATCTCCTCGAAGAATAAAGTTGCTTGTGTTCTGGCCCACCCAATTAATGTTCATTCTAAAAGTAACTTTTCTCTCTAAACTGAACTCAGTCTTTGAGATCAAAGTTCTCAACAGAAAATTCTGTCAACTGGCAACTATACTCAATTTAAAAATCCTTAGTGCCAGTTCAAACAAATTAGAGAAAACATTACCAAAAAGAGATTCCTGCTCAGTGTCCAAAATGTTCTAAAATTGATAGGGAAGGTACTATGCCAAAGATGAGTTTGGAAATATTTACAGCAGTTGCAAAGGGCTCAGCTAAATTATGCCATACAGGGAGAAGCAACAACCACTACCGAATAGGCATGTATTCTGCCAAAGCACAATGCTCACTTGCAGTGTTCAAAGTCAAAGAGGAACCTTTACCCTCTGGAAATTCTCCTCACTTAGCCAGAGATGCATAGTTTATCTTCTCCTGTTTTGGCCTTCCCTCTATATCCTGAGTCATAGACAGGCATAGCTTATAGGCAAATGACTATAAGCGAAGGTAGCAATTCTGCACAACTGGTACTCTATGTGTGTGTATGTGTGTGTGTTTCTGTTTATTCTGCACTCTCATTTGCATTTCTCTTCTCCATTAGAAAAATTACATCGAAGCTGGAAAGAGCCCATCTGTGTGTTTCAGGGGTGAAATCAAACAGCCCAGAGACAGGTGGAACAAACAGCAGGAAGGTGACCCTCGCCACGCAGCAGGTGGATGGAGAAACGCAGGAACCATCCAGCAGCAGGCAGGAGGAAGGGCAGGAGGGCCCAGGCCACTAAAGTCCAGGCAGTAAATCAAGCAGGGTTGAGCCAGTAAGGAGGTGACAGGAGGGCAGAGCCAGGAATGTGACCAAGGGATGGAAAAACAGAAGGCAATTAGCTAAGGGAAAAGGGCAGATGGAGGGCACCCCTGACAATTATCAGGGGAAAGGGTAGCAGGAGTATGATAATAAGAGGGCATTCTGAGCAGCTAGAGGGCATCAAGCTGGCAAAATGCAGCAGCTGCAAGAGAACGACGCACATCTTACCCAGTAAAAGTAGTGGATAAGAATTCCAACATAAGCATCTGCGAAAAATCAGTGGTGCCAGAAGGACTGAAGAATATGGGGTTTCTGGGTTCCCACTGGTTTTTACCAGTTGCCACCTGTATTGGTCTCACTTTAAAAAATATCTGTACATGGGCTGGAGAGATGGCTCAGCCGTTAAAGGCTAGGCTCGCAACCAAAAAATATCTGTACTGCCTGCCATTGTTTCTTTCCCTAAGAGACTTCAAAAGCAAGGCGTTTGGTGGTGATACTTGAAAAAGTGGAGGCTAGCCAGTAACCAGGCATATAACCCAGTACCTTAGATGGAGAATCACAGACGAGGGAAATGTCCCACTCCTGTTGCTGGTGTCGAAATCCTAGATCACAGCACCAGTGTTGTGAGAATCTAGTGAGGACAGCATTTTTGGCTGCAGACTACTATTCCATTAGCAACTACAGATGAATAAGCTCTCCTGGTATTGGAAGGCTCTCCTGGTATGAGCGATTGAGTATGAAATGGTGTCACCAACTTGTGGTTTGAATGCATGGAGTCCAGATGGTGCCATTACTTTGACAAGCTGTAAACATTTTAGGAGGTCTAACATGTAAGGAGGTTACAGGAAGTGTCCCTGGGGTAATATCATCCCTGACCACTTCCCGTGAACTGCTCCATGCCTCCCTAGCATGGTGGGATGAACTCAACCAAAGTGCGCAGCTAAATAAACACTTCTTCCTTTAAGTTGCTTAAGTCAGGTATTTGTCACAGTAACACCAAAAGTAGCTGATACACCGGGAACTCCTGCTAAAAGTCACTAATCAATTCCTGAGGAGCCTATCCTGGTGATTTTATTACCTGGCAAGATATCTGCCTCTTATTGCTTAATGTCAGGGCTATGATTTTAGCACCCAGATATCCAAGTCTGTCACAAGCTCTTCCCATGCAGTAAATACAGACAAGAACTACCAAGTGCAGTGGCATCGGATGGAGTGAAGTTCTATTTCCTCAACGTTTGTGTATGACAGGCTGTCAAAAATGTAAATTGCGTGCATTTCCTAATCCCACACACACAAACACACAAAATATTTGCAAGCGAATTTTCTCTTTTATCAGAAGTTGAAAAGCTTGAGGTTAAGGGACAGACACTGTAAATAAGCTGAAGCCTCAGACATTTTGGCTGTCTGTGGCCCAAAGACTTTTGACCATTGGGAGTTCTCTTTCAAGTTTTAGCAGATAGTATATTTTTGTCCTTATAAAAAGTCTCTGGTGTTTGTTAAGTATGACTATATTCAAAAAGCATATATTATGAAATAGTTTTTCTCAGACTTGAATGATGAATTAGACACTATGGAAGACAGATAAGTGTCAGCTCCTCAAATCCTAGAGGACTCTAGCAGAGGAAGTGCAAATACCAAGGTCTGTGCTACAGCTTTCTTCAGGAGAAATGATGCTGAAAGCAGGTGTACCAACTATGTCTGACTATGCACTCACTGGGAGGCGGGGCAAGTTAGCAATGCCCCGTTCCAGGTATATATGAGAACCAGGAAAGATGTGCATTTGTATCTGGAGATATCCACAGGCCAATCAGGCTCCCAGCCCTCTCCCAGGTCCCCTGCTCTTCACACTTCAGTGCTGAAATCCTTTTCTACCAAACTTAAGAGTTACCATAGAAGCTCCAGGTGCTGTCTGGTGGTGTCTGACTAAGAATTGTCACACCTGGAGTCTTCACTTAGGAGTGGGAGAAGATACTGAGAAGCCCCTTTGCCAAATATGAAGGCTTCATACAATTCAGCGACCAACAATTACACGAATATTGCCATTCAGCTCTCAGAAAGAGAGGATTATCACAGGATGATCCAATTAGGATCTACCCTTCCTGTGAAATTTGTTCTGAAGAACATACAAGCCTTAACAACAGAAATGAGCTGAATTATGGGAGGGCAACAGAGTCACTGTTCCTGTCATCAGTCAATTAATTGCTGAAAAATCAAAAGACTGGCAGTGTGCAACCTCTGAGATTTCTTGGGGGGAAGAATAGGCATACAAGATGTAGAGTTCTTTCCTAAGCCGTTGCTCACCCAACAGAGGCAGTGTGACTTCGAATAAATTACTTCGTTCATAAAGTGAAGAATGCAATACTGTCCCTATTAACACAGTGTTGTTAGTAGAATTAAATATGTGTGTACAAATGTTTTGAGTGTGACACAGGACCATATAAATGTGTGGCCCTATTATTAGGAATTTTCAAAATTTAATCAACCAGGATACTCTGTCGGCAACCATCATTTACTATTATCTTTGAGCCGTACTATGTAAGCACGAGCTATGGAGAACATGGAAAAATACAAAATACTGAATGTAAGCAAACTCACCAAGGACTCAAATACTGTATGTCTAAGATTATAAAAGATAGCACTAAATGAACAGTAAAAATCAGCTGAAATAATGTGAGAAAAACTAGCAAACAGAAAAAAAAACAAATAACAATAAATTGCCATATCATATTTCATAAACAAATTTTTAACTGAATGGAGATTTAAATAGAGAATCCTATGAAATGTTGTAGAAAATAGTTATTTTACATTTCAGAAGAGGAAAGGCTTCCTAAAAAATTTATACAAGCTAAGCCCATAATATATTGATATGGTTTTATGTACATCATTTAATTTCTTGAAGTAAATTTTGAGCAAAAAGGAGGTTAGGTGATGACTACAAAGTTTGTCTGAAGTAAATTGAAAAGGGAAGCCAATGTATATATTCAAAACATTGCTTCCCAATACTAATGTAAAATATATTCATCATCAAAAATGGTGAAAGATAAAATAAAATAAAACATTATAAGATATTGTTCTCATTAAAAAGGGAAATTAACAGTTGACAACTTTATGATATAAACAATGTATGGTATAACGAGATTAGAACTCACATGTAGTAAGATGAGAACTCATAGATAGAAGGTGAACTCTACATTTTAGGTTGATACCTGCCTCGGGTCTTACAACACTGGGAATATGGCCCAACTGAACATCTGTTTCTCTGTTTATTTTGTTCTGGTTAAAATTCTTCCAACAATATGGCATAGTTAGTAGTTTCGGTGTTTCACATAGTATCAAAATTTCTTCTACATTTATATATTTTAGATGCTATTATAAATGATTTTATAAAAAATAAGCTTTCAATGAGTAACTTCTTTTAAATATATGTATATATGGGATACATAAACAAAACTATTTTGTCACAGTTTGTTTATCTTACAACTTTTACAAACATAAGGAACTAATGCTTACCTTTTTTGATGTCTTGTAACTTTGCCACATAGATAATTGTGTGGCCAACAAATAATGAGAAACTTAAATTTTCTCCTCAGTTGGGATGTCACTTTTCCCATTTGGCCCCTGCAGACACTCCAGGAAAGTTATAAGTTGAAGGTATTTATGACAACTGGTATCTAGGTTTGTGTCTGATTTCAGTTCATCGAGTTCATCTTGTGTTGCTATAATAAAATGCAAATAATTACATGATTTACAAGGAAAACAAATGTATTTGTCTCATGTTTTTGGGGGTAGTAAATTCAAAAGCATTCAATCTGTTACTAAGCCCTTTGATATTGAGGTATGCCATAGCAGAAGGCAATGGGCAAGTGAACATCCATGAGAGAAAAAACCCAGGACTCACTTTTATAACAAGCTGCTATCCAGATAATGAAGGCTTTCTTCAAATAATGAACTTGTCCCAGTCATCTGCTATGTGTCTGACCTTCTCAGTGTTGCTGTACTGTTAAACTTCTAGGTCACACACTTGATATGTATCCTGCAAGTGATCAATCTTACACTAACAAATAGAATGCTAATTAAGAGCTTCTCATGATATGGTGGTTTGAATAAAAATGACCCTGAAAAGTCCATAGGAAATGGCACTATCAGGAGGTGTGGCCTTTTGGAGTAGCTGTGACTTTCTTGAAGGAAGTGTGTCACTAGGGGATATGCTTTGAGGTCTCAGAAGCTCAAACCAGACCTAGTAGCTTACAGTGTCACTTCCTGCTGCCTGCTGAACTCTCAACTCCTTCTCCAGCACCATGTCTATCTGCTGGCTGCCATGCTTCCTGCCACGACAATAATGGACTAAACCTCTAAACGTAAGTCAGTCCCAGTTAAAAGGTTTTCTTTTGCTGAGGTCATGGTGCCTCTTCACAGAAATAGAAACTCTAATTAAGACACAATGGTTGGTTTCTAAAAAGTATTTCTAAATGTGTGTTTCTAAAAGTTATGTATTGTATATGCAGGTGCCCTTAGAGGCTAAACAAGAGCATTGGAACCTTGAAATTGAAGGTACAGAGGCCATGAGCCTCCTGATATGGGTCCTTAGATTCAAAGTTGGGTCCTCTCTAAGAACTAAAAGCACTCTTAATCCCTGAGTCATCTCTTCAACCCAGCTAAAGGTTGATTTTACCTGGCTACAGCAAGTCTGTTCTTTTTCTACTTTGTTTAAGTTTTAACCATGAGTGAGTGTTGATTTTTATCAAGCTTCTATGTGTGCTAAGATGGTAATAATAAAGATTTTTTTCTTTATTCTATTAATAGAGTATATTACATTAATTGATTTTGGACATTAAACTAACTATGCATTCCAAGATAAATTCGTAAAAGCCATAGTGTGTAATAATCTTCATATGCTACCCAATTTCACACAGCACATAGTCTGTTGAGAGTATATCTACATTAGTCTGTTTTTTTAATTTTCTTGATGTCTTTTCTTATATTTTGGGGTCATGAAAGCTTCAGTGAATGAAGTGTGCTCTCTCTATTTTCATTTTATTTTTGATTTTATGTTTTGCATAGCCCATGTATATGCACTGAGGGTACAGAGTACATCTGATGCACTGGAACAAGAGTTAACAGACAGTTATGAGCCACTAAGTGGGTGCTGAGAATTAAACCTAGGTTCTCTAAAAAAGTAGGCCATGTTCTTAACCACCAAGACACTGTGCTCTCTCTTTTTTTTTAATCTCAAAAGCTTTTCATGATGAATCTGTTCTTAGTGGAGGTCAGCAACTATATCAGTGGCTTTCTCTTTATTTATGAATTGTTTTTGTTTTTTGTTTTTTGTTTTTACTATTAAACAGTGATTTTCGAGAGTATAAAATTTGGGTCAGTGGAGTTTTTTGGTTTTTTTTTATCAGTCATATTTACTAATCTTACTGGTTTTAATCACTGATGGATTGTTTCTGATATCATCTTGTCTCTACTTCCCAACTGGTAGGAATCCAGATATATGCCAAGACGCCAGACACTTTTCCACTCCCAGAAAGCATACGCCCCACTGCCTCTATCTTCTTTCCAGAATTATCTTTGCATTTAATTTACTGAATGTGAATACTCTTAATGGCATTTGTGTTGCTTATTTTTCCTGTTGAACTCTGATATGGTGTACAACAATAATTTGAAAAATTCTTAGCCTTAGTTACTTCACTTACCATTTCTATCCTTCTGCTTTCAAAATCTCTTGTCATTTCCTCAGTCCTCTATACTTTTCCCAGCATTCTTTAAGCTTAGTACAATATAGAAACCAGAGTTCTGGTAGCATGCCTTATTGAAACACGAAGGTATGCTTTTCCTAGAATGGTACTGTTTTTATTTCTGTACCCTTTTCATTTGTAAGTTAGTTGTTTCCAAGAAACACATGATTTAGCTACTTCTTCAATACAGCCACCACTAAACCAATGGAAATTTTTCTTCTCTAGGGCAAAAGAATAAATTGATTTATTTCACTAAATTGAGAATAAAATTCTCTGAGATTTGAGCAAATTCATTAAATTATCCATCTTGTTTTAACTGAAATTCAATAAATTTTCTTTTCTAAATTAATTAATAAATTATTAATTATTATCTATTTATTTATTTATTCAAATAATATGACCTGTAATATATTATGTGACAGAGTTTTCATAACTTTTCTAACAGCCAGCATCCTTCTAAATATAGTATCTGCCAATAAGTATATAGAAATGTTAGCCTGGTTAGTTAACTGAGAAATGCCAAAATATGTGTACTGAAGAAAAGGTTGCAAAATCATACCTTTTTCCTTTAGAGGGAAGAAAGAGATGTTGAGGGAGAAGGAAAAGGAGAGAAAGAGAAATAAAGACAGAGAGAAAAACTTCCGGATTTATGGTACTATATATCTTTAAGACTTTTGCTCTTTCCTTTCCCTTTCCTGCTAATAATTGGACTATGTCACAGTAATTAGAGATCCTGAGACTCAGCGAAGTTCTCCTCATCACTCTGTCATGAGCTTCTCAGAAATCCAGAGCCCCACAAACTTCTTGACACTTGTGGAAAATTTGCATGGCATGTAAATCAATATATATCTCCAAGATATAAAATACTTTATAAAAAAATTTATCCTAACAAAGATCCTCAAAATGTACTTCAAGTTTCTTTTAATACAAACTGTATATGTAGGGCAAAGGAGGGACAAGGGTCATCAAGGTGTCTGTGCCCTTGGAGGTTAAGGACCCCCAATATTGATCTTCATTGAACCTTTAAATCCCACTTTCTCCATTTGCACAGTCAAGTCATGGAATGTTTCCTATGTAGCCAGAATTTTCATGGATGATAAATTGCTTCATAGTCCATATTTGACAAACACACAGCATCATTACCATTACTAAATATTAGTTGCTTTGGTATGTAGTTAGACTGGTAATTACTTAAAAGAACACTTCATAGAATACTAACTTTCATTTGTACATATATTTATGTACTCATTAATATTAAATATGCAGTGAACAATATTTTGGAAGAAGGCCAGAATTATCCCCTTCTCAGTGTTTGAAAATTTCAATTTACATTCAATCTTACCCTTACTTACTCATATTCAATTCTTTTTAATACTGAACTTTTTCTTTCATTACATCAATGACAATGGAATACGTTTACAAACCCATGCCACAGTTCTACTTTAATTCTATTAGCTTTCTGTTGCAAAGCTTAGTAGGGAAAAGATACTTGCAATTATAGGGAAGTTAAAGTTGAGAGAGAGAATTTGGAAAATCAATTTGTGTGTGTGTGTGTGTGTGTGTGTGTGTGTGTGTGTAACTATGTAGTAAGGATGTTTTTATATGCTTGTTTTAATGTATGTGGACACAGATGTACAGTTTCAGTTCATACCTGGAACCATCCTATATCCTCTTCTACTTTGTTCATTTTACTTATTCAAACCCAGAGCTTGCCAATATGTGTAGTCTTGCTGGGAAGCTTACTCTGAGAACTTAAGGCCAGACTTGTAGGTAGGCATCTAACACACTGGGCATTAACATTTACCTTTATTCTGGGAGTTCCAACACCAGGCCTCACTCTCATAGAACAAGTGCTAAACCACTGAGCTATTTCCCTAGTCCTAGAGTCTCCACTTTAGTATTTGTTTTCTAGATGAGAACCAAAATTATAGTGACCTCATCATTAATGCCCTAAGCCAAGAAACATGAGAATGAGAGGAGGCCAGTTAGGGATTGCCTCATTCTAGCAGTCTCTGGTCTACTGGACTTTTGGTAATTCTTCCTTGAAAGTTCAGATAGGACCCTGATATAACTAGAACTCAGTAGGTATCTGTTGTCATCAAGTTTATATTCAAGTCAGATGGTGTGTTGACTAGTGTTATGTCAACTTGATACAAGCTAGAGGCATCAGAGAAGAGGGAAACTCAATTGAGAAAATATCTTCATAAGACTTGGTTGCAGGCAAGCCCGTAGAGGATTTTCTTAATTATCAATGATAGGTGAGGGCTCAATCAAATGCTCCAGTAGTGCCACCCTTGGGTTAGTGCTTCTGGGTTCTATAAAAAAGCAGGCTGAGCAAGCCACGAGGAGCAAGCCAGTAATCAGCACCCCTCCATGGCTGTAGCTCCTGTTTCCTTTCTGCCTTGTTTGAGTTTCTGTCCTGCCCTCCTTCAATGATGCACTGACCTGGGGACATTTAGGCCAAATAAATCCTTTCCTCTCAATCTTGCTTTTGATAATGGTTTTCCTTCACAGAAGTAGAAACCCTAAGAGAGATGGTTAAGTGGCTGAATTCTCAAACAATTAGAACTCCAGTACTGAGGTGAAATCCTCAAGCAATTTATCATGTGTACTTTAAAAGGTAGCTTGAGAACAAACCACAACTCAGGCAGCGGATTTCTGGGTGACACCCATCTTCATCCCTAAAGCACACATCTCTACATCTCTAGTAAACCATTTATGCAAGTTTAGCTCATTTCCTGTGTCTGAGTACAACCTTACAGGTCAAAATTACTTCTGTGGGTTCTACCACACCTAGTATAGGTAGGTATACCCTGCAAATGATTTATCCATTATTAGTGGCCAAATATTTTTGAAAAAAGCATGTCAAACAAGTTGGAAGTTATCACTATCAGTGAACCAGCAGGAAGGGCTCAGTGAAAATAATAAAAGTAGAGGAAACTTAAAATAATATCAGGAGGGCATGTAGTACACACTTGTAATCTAAGTAGTCAGAAGCTGAGGCAAAGGGATTGAGGAAAGTTTGAGCCTGGCCTTCACTACATAGGTAGAACCTTGCTCCAAAACACAAACTATCATCCTCAATGACAAGAATAAACCAATAAAAACTAATAATCTGAATTTCTGTTAAGCAAGTCTAGTTCAGAAAGGTGGCAGGAAATGCTCTGTCTGATCAGAGGTCTGCTCTCTGATCTCAGAAAGGATCTCATTCACTGTGGCAGCATCTATCCCATAATGCCTCAGCTACCAGCCAGTTACTAGATATGAGGCAGTTCCATTTTCAGGTAAATGTGAAGAGGGTAAAGTCACCTTGCCCAAGAAGCAAAGAAGGCAAAGCATGAGGATCGGAGGAGTAAGCGTGCCTGACAAGGCCTCACCATCAGTAGCTGTTCTCACATCAGAACGCAGCAGAACTTGGAATTCTTTAAGTCTTACACAAAGCTGTGCCCAATGACAGTGTGAAAGACAACAGGGATAGCCAAGTTTTAGGGAATGGACAGAGAAGTCTGAGATGAGTCATAGATGTGTTGAAGATGCACACATTTGGAGTTTGTTATGATTTCTGTCATGTCATTTAAATAATTTCATTGAGTTCTCATAGTAATTCAGGAAGTATCAATGTATCCAAATTATACACAAAAATGTAATTTTTTGGCAAAAATTAATATATTCAATATCTTTTAAGTTTTACATGACAAGCTGCATCTAAAGAACACATATTTTGCTGTCTTTTTTGTGCATATTTTAATCTTGCTGATGACTTGAGAAGTGGAAAGAAATCTGCCCATAAGTAACAGTTAAGATATTTGAGGCCTCTCATTATACAATGTTGGCTATAAAAGAAAAGAAAACACTTTACAAAAGAAACTTAAGAAAGTGCTGATTTCATCTCAGAGTTTGATGGTTTGTCCATTATACTGAGCTAGAAGTGCTAAGAGGAATGTGGGGCAGCTGGTCACATTGCATTTGTCGTCGAGAAGCAGAGAGAGGTTAAGTGCTTGCGTAGCTATATTGTCACCTTTTTATTTAGTCTGTCCCCATGCCCATGGGATGGTACAATCATATTTCAGAATGAATGTTCCCTGTTGATTAAATACTTCTAGAAACATCGTTGAAGTTAGGCCCAGAGTTTTGATGCCATGGTAAACCTTGCCAAGTTGATAATGAATACTACCATCATAAGGTTGCAGAGCATAGCCATGGCACAACTTGAGATAGAGGAGATGTGTGCTTTCCAAAGAGAATCCTTGGTCCCAACAGCAGGTGTGAAAAATATCAGAGAGCCCTCTTAGGAACGGAAATTCTCCAGGGCTTGAATGGCTTTCCCTCAGTTACAGCAACCCTGGATACAAAGCCTGTATTTATTTTTTAATCTTCTTTCTCTTAGTTCTCCTTCTTTCCCCCTTCATCTTCTCAGGGTCATGTGTCATCTATGCCATTTGGACCCTTTTCCATCATTCCTGGATCTAACCTCCCACAGAACTTACCTGCAAACTTCACATGAATGCTCTCTGAGCATCAAAAGGACTCGCATCAGCCGGGCGGTGGTGGCGCACGCCTTTAATCCCAGCACTTGGGAGGCAGAGGCAGGCGGATCTTTGTGAGTTCGAGGCCAGCCTGGTCTACAAAGCGAGTCCAGGACAGCCAGATATATTCAGAGAAACCCTGTCTCGAAAAACCAAAAAAAAAAAAAAAAAAAAAGGACTCGCATCATACCACCTCTCTGGGATACAACCAAGTGGAATTGTGCTAAAAGCAGGCTTCTTGCTTTTCAGGAGCTCGTATTGGTCTTGTTCCTGTTCCTTTTCTGCAAATTTGGGACTCAATTTGCTCTCTAAATTTTCTGCCTCCCAACCTCCTGAGATGGATATATCACATTTTCATATTTTAAATAACTTTGAGTGTGGACAGATGTATTTTGGAAAGAATTTATTGTATCTTTTTCTATCTTAAAGTGAAAGAAGACAAAGGAATTTTTTATATATGCATGTATAAGCCAGTAGCTCCCTCAGCACTTTTCACTCAGACCCAGTGCACAATTTAATTTTCATTAAGTACCAGTTTTAACTCCAAACTGGGAGAGCACAGGTGTTTGGAGAGTTGAAGCTCCCTCATTTTCCATGCTGGGAATGAACAATGTCTCATATGCCTTGGCACCTATGATTATGCCCCTCTTAGCATTAAAGGGAGCCTTCAGCTGATCATGTCACAGTTTGGCTACATTCCCTTCATCCCTCTTGCTTAGCCCCATCACCTGCCAAGTTGCTCATCATTTGGCTCTGCTCTGTGAGACTGGCAAAACTTGAACATAAGATATTCATACTTTGTCTCATAAACACCACAAAGGGGAACACTGTTGTCCCGATGCCACTTGGAGCTCCAGCTTTGGCAAGTGTGATCCTTAAATCCATACTACAAATGGTTGTTCTTGGTTCCATGGCCTAGATCTTTCAAAGATGAGGAGAAAAATTACTTGCTGTCCATCCTAACATAGAATTAGAGATTGTTTGTAGGGTTTTATGCCAAAGAAATAGTACAATAAAAAAGAATATTCAGTCATCAGACAACAGGGATAATGACATGTACCTATGGGATCAAAAATAAATTTTTGTGAGCTCCATGGTGCTATGAACTCTTTTCACTCATCCTTTACAAAACACTTATAACGTGATTTTTAATTTAATGTTTTGGGTTTATACCAGTACTAATGGCAGTGTAAATATTATCGGACACAGACTTATAGATGCTAGTACCTTGTAAATGAACTCCATGCATCTGAGAATCATATACTGCAACTTGGCCTCAAGTCTAGTTAATTCAAAGCCCAAAGCCCTCAACCACATCTCTACACAATTTTCAGTATTCTGTAGTTAGGTCTTCATGCTCAGACATCATCCCTCCCCTATTCTGCAGGTATGAATTCCCTGCTAAATATTCAAATGCATCTTTCTTCAAGAAGACACAATTTAAAGAAATCTCTCCTTTTCCCCAAATTATTCCTTCACTGGAGCACAATGTTTTGTTTTTTTTTTTTTTTTCCTTCCAGCCTGAGGTACTGTGCAGCAGATAGAGAAAGGCAGAAATTACTCCCTGTCTTTAAGACAGTTATCTGGAAAGATAACCAGATCAATATGAAGGAATATAAGGGACAATAAGTGTTTTAGTAAGAGTCTTCTTAAGCTATGAAAGCACATAGGCAGAGGACCTAACATAGACAGGTACTGAGATGGAAGTCTCCCCGGAAGAAGATAAAACTGACAGTATGGAACAAAATGTTATTCTCCATCATTAGACTGCATGAACTAAACAAGGGAGACTCATCCCCCAGCAGCTACAAGCATTCCTGGATCATCTGCCCTCTAAATGGCCCTTAGTGTCCTCACCTATGTTCACAGCATATCGTTCTGTGTTTGTTCTTTCTCACCATGGGGTAATAGTCCCTAAAAAGAGAAAAATATTTTGTGAGATGAAATCTCTCATGCCTAATTTCTCTCAGAATGCCAGAGTGAAAGATTTTCAATGATGGTGGCAGTGGAAATAGATGAAGAGATGAGAAAAAGAAAAGGAGAAAGTGAAGGCAGTAACTCCAGTATGTATTGACAAGAACATCATTTGGCAATAAATGGCAAGCTATGAAAACCATGTCACCTTTTTATTCTCATGCACGAGTTGAAACTTAAAAGGGAAACAGAAATAAAACACCAAATGGGTATGCCACAGTCCACAGGGAAATGCCCACATGGCTTCAACTCAGCTTAAAGAACTCTGAACAACTGAGTAAAGCTGGGAGCAGGAGAGGTGGTCTTCCCTAAAGAAGAGCACACCAACTAGTTGTTCAGTGTAAACAATTAACCCTGAAAAAACACACGCAAGTAACATTATATAGACTAAGCGAGTTATATATGAGTGTGTGTGTACTTGTGTGTATATATGTGTGCGTGTTTGTCTTTGCATACAATAACAGTTAACTAGAGAAGAAGCCATGAATTTAAATTAGATTAGAGAGGATTTGGAAGGAGGAAAAGAAAGAGAGAAGTGCTGTAATGATGTTATAATCTCAATAATAAAAATTATAACAAAAAACTGAAGACACAAACAGGTTTTGGAGCATTCATTTCTTCTGACTATTCTCTCACTACAGATACATTACTGAATAGTGAATAAGGCATTGTTTCAGAACACTTTGAAAGGAAGAAAGGTCTGTTTACCTTAAGACTGCAACATCAGGGATCCAAGGCAGTAAACAAAAAGGAAAAAAGAATCCATCAGCTTGGTTTTCTCTCTTTCAAGAAGGCTATTCCAGCCATCTCTACTGGATGCTAATTTGATGATGTTTTTCTATTAATAGTTGTTTCCATCTACCTATTGCTATTTGTACTTTTATTTTTGCTTGATACTTGTTTAATAAACTCACACATTTGAAACTGAAAATATGGCTATCATAGACCATTCTCCACATTGTACAGAAGACCTTTAGATCAAGTTTAACATCTGATATATTAACTATTACTGACATACTTAGATAAATTCAATTGTTCACTAAAGAATATGAAACTACCTAGTCAAAGAAAGCAAACAACCTGCTCTACAAAGTCATATTGGGTATTCTGTAATATAAAGCAGCAAATGGAAAATAGCACCATATAGAAGCCAGGTGTGAAACTGTACACATGTAACCCCAAAACTGGGAAAGCTTAACCAGGAGGATCATGATTTCAAGTCTAGCCTTGATCTACATGACAGGACCTAGTCTTAAAACAGTAAAAACAGTCTTTAAAATGTCAATAAAAATGAAAATTAGTTTTACAAATGATACGTTATACTTGATCAAACAAAAACAGCTCTTTGGTCAAACAAAGAAAAACCACATGTCTCATAGCACTTTGTATTAATGTAAAATGATTTATGACCTTAATGTTACCCTCAATAAGAAAGTCATGTCAATGGAAAAATATTGGTGAAAAAGGAATAGTACAAGTAGGTAAAATAGTGAGTGCTCATTTCCTTACAGATGGCTCCATGAGTTCTTCATGAGAATGATCAATGGTAGATCATTTTAACTTGGGCCCTGTAGGCCCCTGCTTTAACAGAGCCAACACACTGTATGTTAGTACTTTTAGAGTTAAAAAATGTCCCATACTAGACTGTCACTGCATGGAAATCACTTCACCAAATACTTCCAATTAGTTCTACGACAAAAAGACCTGTGAATATGGAGCTTGATAGATATTCACTCATAAACCTGTCAGAATACCAGTTTATAAGTTTTCAGTCGTTCATCTTTTCTCAACAATGTATCTTTGTGTTTCTCTGAAGATTAACTTAATTTTGTGCCATAATTTTTGATACTGTAAGGACTTAAAGTTTTAAATGTTTCATAATTTTCATGATTTTCTCTTGAGTTTATTATATCTTTTAGTGTGATTATTTATTGGGTTCAAAATACATAATGAAAACTTAAAGAAATATTTTCATTGCATATACCTTGGCAGAATAGATAATGACCAAAAGATAGATTTTGTGTAACACTGAAGTTACTGCGTCACATGAATTTTTCTTTGTAAAGAATCTAACATGTCAAACCTACATTGTACTCCCAGAATTAGATTATAATTGATAAAAACTGTAAGTAATATTTCAGGTCTTTGCTCTCATCTTGCATCTTATTGCACTACCGCTGTCTGGGTAGATTACCTCAATATGACTGTGGATTTGTTGTTATTTTCTTATATTTTCAGCATACTTCCTGGTGTATTTACATGCATCTTAGATTATGGCTTTCATTCATTCTTTTTCCTCATTTCAGGTTTTCCTCTTGACTGCTTTTAATGTTATCATTTGAAACTTAATTTTATGTTATTTTACACCAGGATTATTTGATTACTTCCAAACATACAGTGTTGTTTTGCCTTATTTATGACCATTTGAAAAAGTAGAAATTTTCATCTGTCCCTTCCTTAGAAAATAATAATAAGCACAAACTATGCAGGCTTACTATGAGAAGGGATTTATTTATAAAGGTCTGGATTGTTTTGGTTTTGATCACTTAGTTTTCTCCTCAGTGCTATAAAATATACATTACATTCAAAAATAGAATACTTTAAATTCTACAATTATTTTTCTTTAAACACTTAATATTTTAGTATGTATTCTAGTATTATATAAAACACACAAAATTATATATATATACATATGAAGTCTAAAGCAACTTAGTCATTTTATTGTTTTCCTAAGTAATATGGCACTTTACATTTTCCCATCTTAACAGTATGTCTCATGACAGGTTTTGTGCTCATTTTATACCTTCTTTCTGGCTAGATACAATGAAAGAATTATTGCTTTCCCATTTTCTATCTTTCCCCCTTTTTCTTAATTCTTCTGCTGTCATGTTGTCTTTTCAAATGGGAAATCTACCATCATTTTGGCTTCCACATAGACAGTCTACTTGTTACCATGATACCATGGAACTTTACCTTTTAATGATGACAACCTGTTTATCCACTGCTGTATTTGTAAATAAATTTTGCTTTTTGAAATGGTAATGATTTTTGTTATAAACATCTCCTTGAGCATTTCTTCTTCCTCTTTCTCTGGGTTTTTAGTCTTGATCTCCTACTGCAGAATGTTAGAATCTCTCCATCTGTCTCCCATGGTTTTATGTGTGCACTACATAAGGCCAAAATTTTATGTCCTTCTGTTGTGTTTTGGGAGAGATTTTCTTTCCCACCTCTAATTTGCCCATTATTTTTTCCACTCAGTTGAATTTGCTGTGTAGCATCTTCATTGTTATCTAGGTTGAGATTTTCATTGCACTGATAATAATGTCTCATTTCTAAGAACCTATCTAATTATTTATATTGCCATTCAAATACCTACTGTGTGATCTACTTTTCCCATTGCTGTGACCAACCACCTGACATGAAACAATATTTGGTAGGAAGCATTTTCCTTGTCTCATAGTTTAGAGTATTTAGTCGGTCATGGTGTAGAAGACACAACAGTGTGCATCTACTCGCTCACATCTCAGTGGATAAGTAAGTAGAGAAAGAGGAATGTCAGTAACTGGAAATCTCTTTGTTTACCTTTGTAGTAAGTCAAGTATCCTAGCCCATATATGGTACTGCTTATCTTTAGAGGCATGGGTCTTAACTTCTTCAATTCATCCTTCCTAGATACATCATCCAGATACAAACAAAGGAATACTCCTTAATACCCTGAGTATTTCTTTTTTTCTTATGTTTACTTATATTACGTAGGTGGTTTCTGCAGCCACCTCTTTTACAATTCATAGATGTTTGACTTAAATGCTAATCCTCAGTCACTGATTTGGTCCCATCTATGACACAGTACAGATAGCTTCACCTTCAAGTGACTCGTATGTAACAGTAAATTTTTATTTATATTTATTAATACTTAACAATTACCTATAAAAGTTCCTAAATCCTAAAACTCAAACCCTGACTCTAAAACCTAATCTAAAACACCCTAATACCTATAAAACAAACACTTAACACTAACCTAAAGTTTCTTAAAAGGATATTTTCTCAGATTAATTCTCTGGGCGTGGATCTGTACAGGTGGTTGATTTCCGCCAAGTCTTTCAGTCTTATAGTCTGCGAGTCTTATTCATCTGATCTTAAGATGAGTTGATAATCATTCAAGACTTGTCTCCATGGTCCTGGGGCCAAATAATTCATGACTGGAAGCCCCTTCAAACCACCTCCATATCCACCACTTACTCAGCGTTTCTGTGTTCTTGGCACTCTCATTCTGGCTCAGGTGCTCTGAAACTCCAAAGTCTGCAGCAGCTTTCGGAGATGGTCCAACTCTGCCAAAAGGCATATTTTGTCATGCTCTCCACCTAGGTGGATCACTGACGAGGAGAACAAGATGATGATGAGGTCTCTGAGTGGGTGAAGCAAGAGGAGTGACCTGTGACCACATGAATCTTGACTTAAATCTCTTCACCTGTCATAATGAATTGGCAGCGTGATTTTTTGGCAGAAGTTTTCACATGGTTCCAAGTCATGCCCTTGGGCAATGTGTACCCCTATAACTTTCCTTGCAGAGGGGTCAAGGAGTAACAGATGATCAGGACATTGTGAGATCTGTTGTGAAAATCTGGAGTTCTTTTTCACAGTGCCCTTGCTATGGTTCCTGGCAGACATTTTCAGTGAATACCCTTGTCCAAAGTCCCATGACTAAAAATGTCATCTGCCTTTGGTAGGCTTTCAAAGCATCTCCTTCAATGTCAATCACATCCATTTGTAATTGGATCCACTCATATCCTTCACCTGAGACTCCAAACTTCCAAAATCCCTAGTCCTACCACACTCTTAGCTACTGAGCAGAAAACCTGAGCTTCTCCATTTCAGAGGGGAGTGTGTTTTCAGCTTTTGTATTTATTTAAAGAGTTTTTTTTCCATGTTATAATGTAGTTTATTCACTCCAATTTTGAAAGTCCTCATGTCTTTAACAATTACAACATCTTAACAGAGCAAAATCTCTTAACAGTGAGTATTACAATATTACAATCAAGTGAAATATTTTCAAAATATAATGCCACAGATTAAACATGATTCTTCTAAAAGGGAAGAACCATGATACTCCATGGAACATGTGGAAAAACTCAAAACCAAAACCTAGCAGAGACAACCTCAAATCCTCCAACTCTATGCCCACTCTCTGGGGCTTATAATATATGAACTGGGCAGCAAATACACAGGCACCCAGACTCAAAGATATCTGTCATCTGTAGAAAAAACTGCTTATTGCTCAAGCAGGATCCACTATATGCCTGTAGCTCTTCTTGACAAATGTTATCTCTGGTTCCGACAACCCTACTACCTGGGGTCTAAAATAAAACTTAAATCTCACTTTGAAAGCCTCAATTAATGGCTCTTCAAGTCACCTAGCCACACATTATCAATCCATAGCTGTCTATCTCCTATCAATTTGCATATACCCATCCCTTCAAAACTAGTGCCTTATGGATAATGTCAATTTCTATTGCCAGCTCAAGATGAAGTTGCCTAGAACCTGCTTAAAATAGGAGGAGTAAGGTCCTGATTCATTGGCAGCCTTTTTAATCACTTTAAATTCTAAACTGTCTAGCAAGCAGCCTTATCTTACCACCAAGGGGCCCCACTCTGACTTCAGGGATCTGCCTGTTTCAGCCTCTAGTGTGCTGGGATTAAAGGTGTGTGCCACCACTGCCCTGCTCAAATATTTCACTTAAATCTCAGATAATAGTAACTATAACTTGGAGAACAACTATGAACTGCAGTGACATTCCAAATCTATCCAAAAATCTTTAAAAATCTCCCAGGTTTTAGTAAGGACAAATCACAAAAATAGTCTTTCTACCTCCCAATATAGGGAAAAATCAAAGACATCTAACCAAAGATGAAGCAAAGAAACAAGAACAATGCCTTCTTGCTGAGACAAACCAACAGACCAACAAAGGGAAAGGAGAGGACCCCCACCCCCCATTGCTTACTGCACACAGGGAAAAGAACATAGAACATTAAGGGGCTAACTCACTGAAGGAATGCTGAGGGGGCAAGTTCCTGTGCTTTGTGTGGATGAGGAAGAGTCCAGGGGATGGCTGACTGATGAGTCAGGAGACTAGCACCTTTTGATGCAGTGCCAACAACAAAAGGCAAAAATGAGGGCCTCAAATAACAATGGTTGAATGAAAAACATAGACCCTGACCCAAGAATATTCAATGCCCATGGCCTCACAGGTAAAAAGAACCTGTTAGGGGCCAAATATTTCTGGGGCCCATGCCCAGGACTCTTAGGGGTGGGATGAGCTGGCCCAGAGTCTGATAAGTGGCAAAAGCAGACTCAGAGTCCCATTGGCTCCCGAACTGCAGGCTGCTGTGGCTCTTCCTCATTCGCTCCTGTGTCATTACCCAGTGTGGCATCATCAGTCTCCAGGCAGGTTTGGCAGGTTTCAGGCCAGGCAGTTCTCAAGTCAGGCACGTCTTAGGCTCTCCATGTGGAAGCCTAGCCATGCATATGCGCTGTTTAGCAGCAAGCCTTGTTCCTTGTTCAATGTCAGACCTTGTTCCTCCTACAATTAAGAAAGAAAGAATTTCATCTTTAGCCTCCAGCATAGGGAAAGGGTTGTGTCAAAGCCCTTCTGTGTGAGAAACATGTTTTATCTCCTGCCTTTTCCTTAATATGAATTAAGCTTATGTGGTTGCTGGAATTCCAGAGAGTGAGCTCAATATGGTATTACCAGAATTTTGTGGGGAGTTTCCCATCTGGATCACCAGCTGCTACCAGAAAACTTGGAGTTCTCTCTTAGAATCACCAGTAAAGGAATTTAAGGATTGACTCAAGTAGAAGACTCAGAACGGTTTTATTAAAAATTAAAAGGAAAAAAAAAAGCCCAAAACATGTTGTCTATAAATCCCAACAGCTGCCCAGAGGAAGAGAGTAAAGTAGTAGTGGCTGAAAGCCAGGAAGTTTGAGTTAAGCCAACATGGATATCGGACACATGCCTGCATAAAGCAGGGCATCACAAAGGGATAGGGGCCTACAGAGAAAATTACCAAGGAAGCCAAATGTTTAATGGAAAGCATGATTAGAAAAGTGATGGAAGCCGGGCAGTGGTGGCGCACGCCTTTAATCCCAGCACTTGGGAGGCAGAGGCAGGCGGATCTTTGTGAGTTCGAGGCCAGCCTGGTCTACAAAGCGAGTCCAGGACAGCCGGGGCTACACAGAGAAACCCTGTCTCGAAAAACCAAAAAAAAAAAAAAAAAAGAAAAAAAGAAAAGTGATGGAAAGCTAGGCGTAGTAATGCACGCCTTCAATCCCAGCACTCAGGAGGCAGAGGCAGTTGGATCTCTGTGAGTAGGAGGCCAGCCTGGTCTACAAAGTGAGTTCCAAGACAGCTAGTACTATTATGCAGAGAAACCCTGTCTCCGAAAACCAAAAGAAAAAAAAGGGGGTGGGGGAACAAAAGAAAGAAAGGAGATAGAAAGAAGATGAAATCTTACCTTTTTTTTTAAATACTTTATTTTTTTTTCTTCAAGTTACATCTCAGTCACAAACCCCTCCCTATTCCCCCTTCCTATCCTGCCCTTCCACCCTCTTATCCCCAGAAGTTTCCCCTTTCAGTCCAACAGATGGTTCCTTCTCTTATAACAGTAAATACTATACAAAACAACAGATATAAATATGCCACATTTATGAGAGTTAAATGGCCCAGTGTACATTCTCAATGTCCAGTTTATACATATTTGGCCCCTGACTTTAACATTCTACTATATAATCATCTCCATGAGTTTAAAGGTCTATATCTGACTCAACATTCAAACTAATTTGCAACACAATTTTAAGAGTATCTTCTTAGATCTATAACACCCTCTTGATTCCTAAACAACTCAAAATTTAACTATGAGACTCTAGCTGTCTATTCTTCAACCACCTCAGAGACCTGAGAGGGATAAATATATCTGCTTATATAGAAAGTGCAGGGCCTGCAGCTTCGAAAACTAAGAAATGACATACCAGTGACTGCCTGGACAGTTCCCATTTTCTCTCCATACATTCCTGCATCAGTCTTCAGCCTTTGGGTCCTGTTTCTCTGACAGACATTTGTTGTAGAGCAGGGATTATGAAGGACTAACCTACCCTGTTTTGGCAGAGTTAGACTGTCGACTTCTCTGCTACCAAGTTTTCTTCTTTTTGGACAGCAGTCTGTCTGCAGTTGGAGCAAGGGGTTTTTTCATGCCAAGAGATAGGCTTGCCACTAATTCAACCATCTCACACTGGAGATTCTTCGATGCTTATCTTCTACTTGGAGTAGAATAGGGGATGCTGTCAGGAGCTGATATGTCTCGATATCAAAAAAAAAAAGAAAATCTTAATTTAAGATAACATCTTTGAATGCCATATTCTGCAGAACTCTTGGGGTTTTTGAAGATGCCCTATCCATCTCTTGTATTTAGATAAGCAAATGTTGCTTGTCTCTTAGCAACTTGATTACTGGGTAGTTTAGAGAATATTTGTGATAGACTGTCATAGTAGCTAACAAAGTGACATGTTTGCATGACTAGGAGTTTGTTTTACTTAACTATCCTAGACCATTTTAGACGGTTGGTATCAAGAGGACAGAGCTTCATATTTTATTTTTAAGTATCTCTAGGTATGATACCATTAGGAAGTGTTACCTTTAATTTTGTATCAATATACAAAGATCTATTCAATTGTGGTTAAATATACTCTTAATTATGTATCAATACACAAAGATCAATACCTATGTAGCCCAATGCAATCTTAATATTACGTCCATATACAAGGGTCAATACCATTGTGGCCAACTATAATCTTAATTTTGTATCAATATACAAAGATCAATACCGATGTAATCCAATACAATCTTATTTTTGCACAATAAACAATGCTCAATAACACTTTAGCCAAATATGCTACAAATTTTGTATCAATATACAAAGGTATAAGGGCATATTCAATAATCTGCCCCTTCTTCTTGGACCTTCCTGTGCTATGTCTATGTCTCATTTTTCTCAAGCCTATGCACTCCTACATAGGAGAGGAAGGATACAGAAAAGGAAAAGTAGGAAGTCCCTGGGGCTAACCTCCAAAACCCATTAAACAGGACCATTTATCAGCTTGTAATCTCTTCCCCTAAATATCAGAGTTTTCAGTTATCCTTCAAATAACCAAAAAGAAGGGTGGAGAAACAACCGCCCCACCCTCTGGGCATGGGATGTCGCTCTCTTAAAGTGACTTCCTGCTGATTTGGGTCATAGTAGACCTGTTTGGGGGCCGAACCCAAATGGAAAAAATAGTTAAAAATGTTAGTACAATCCTTTTATGTTCAGTCCTTCTGTTCTCAGCTGTTTAGATGACCTAAGGTGTTTGTAGGCAGAAACTGATCTTGCAGGCTTCACTGAGGTTCCGGCCGGGGCATTGTGTAGAGCTGAACGGTCCCAGCGACATTGGATTGCCATGGTTGCAGGCCCCCGATGGAGACAGCTATTGAGGAAGTCTGCCAGGCAGAATCAACTGGGTCACTCGTCCTCCTTGGTGCCTGATTCTGCTCTCTGCTGAGGTTTCCGCTGTCCAGCCGTCCCCTGGATCCCCTAATGGACACTTCGATTCTCCTGGAAAGATAAGAACAGAGCCCTGCCCCAATCCCAACCCTGGGACAATTACCTTCTTTTTCTGGGGGGGGGGGGGCTAGATAATACTTCTCCTGAAGCAAATTTGGCCTTCCTACAACGTACAAAGCGTTATCTTTCAATCCGGGTTAAAGAAGAAATCATTCTGTCACCTTGGAGCTAAACCAGCTCTAGTGTATATATTTTGAGATCCCAAAGGACAATCTGCCTGTATGGAGACGGCCTTTTGTAAGTAGCCTCCAAACCTAGGTCCCTCCAAATCCCATATGTGTGTCTGTGAACTCTAATTATTGGGATCAGAGACCTGTGGTTCCCATCTGAAGGGATCAAAGATGTGTTCCACCACTCCTGGATCGAAGTCTTTCTCTATTTAGAGTTTGCCCTGCATCAGGCTGACCCTGAGCTCAGGGATCTGCCTGTTTCTGTCTCCAGTGTGCTGGGAGCTGGGACCAAGGGTGTACTCTTCTTGAATGGTGGGACCAAGAGTATGCACCCTCACCACTCTGCTCCGTATGACTCCAGAATACATAAGACCACCAACTCAACGGTGCTCACCCCCCCCCCCCCGCCCCGTCTCCGCTGAATTCAAAGGCATGGGCCAACACCACAATTCTCTTGTATTTTACCTTAGCTCCATGTCTTCTTGACACCTGGAGGTCTGCAAAACCAGGCCGAATGGCTGTATCCTCTGTTCCATTAACAGTGTTTCAGCCCTGCCACCTGCCCTTTTTTTTTTTTTTTTTTTTTAGTTAATAAATTTATTTGTTTGTTGCTTCAAGTTACATCCTTACCATATTGTCCTCTTTTCCCGCTTCCCAGCCCCATCCTCCCATGCTCTACCCCCTGGCCCTTCTGTCTTGTTCCTCTAGGGTTGAGTGTCCCTGCCTAACAGTCTCTCACCACAGATCATGTGTCATATGAGGGCCAAGCGCCTCTTCATTCACCTGGGGCCTACGAGGCAGTACTGCCAGTGAAAGGTGTCTCCTTGCTACTGGGGATATACTAAAAAAAGACCAACAAACACACAAACCCACAAAAACAAAGAATATCAACAAAAAAAAAGAGAGGAAAAAGAGAAGGGAAAAGGAAAAAGAAAAAAGAAAAAAAAGAAGAAGGAAAAAGAAAAAGATAAAAAAAAAAAGTTTATGTCCATGTTCCTTTTGGTGTGTTGGCTGTAGTACAGATATCCTGTACGATATAGTTAAAATCCTACTATAAGTGAATAGATGCCATGTGCATCCTTCTGAGACTGGGTTAGCTCACGCAGGAGGAGCTCCTCTAGATCCATCCATTTGGTTGCAAATTGCATGATTTCATTGTTTCTGATACCTGAGTAATATTCCATTGTATAGATGTACCACAATTTTTTAATCCATTCTTCATTTGAGGGACATCTGGGTTGTTTCCAATTTCTAGCTATTACAAATATGGCTGCTATGAACATGGATGAGGAGACTTCCCTATGTCTCCGTGAGAGGTCCTTTGGGTGTATACCCAGAAGTGGTATGGCTGGGTCCTGAGGCAACGCTTTCCTAGATTTCTAAGATATCGCCAGACAGACCACCATAGTGGTTGCACAAGCCTGCACTCCCACCAGCAATGGAGTAGGGTTCCCCTTTCTCCACATCCTCGCCAGAATGCGCTATCATTTGAGCTCTTTATCTTAGCCAATCTAAAAGGTGTTAGGTGGAATCTCAGGGTCGTCTTGAGTTGCATTTCTCTGATGATTAAGGATGTTGAACATTTCTTCATGTGTCTCTCAGCCCTTAGGGATTCCTCCTTTGTGATTTCTCTATTTAGCTCAATCTCCCATTTTTTGATTGGAATATTTGGTTTCTTGGCATTTAGTTTCTTGAGTTCTTTGGAGATTTTAGATAATAGCCCTCTATCCGATGTGGGGTTGGTGAAGATTTTCTCCCAGTCTGTTGGTTGCCGTTATGTTCGAATGACAGTGTCCTTTGCCTTACAGAGCTTTTCAGTTTCATGAGGTCCCATTTATTGATTGTTGATCTGAAGTCCTGAGCTGTTGGTGTTCTGTTCAGGAAGTTGTCACCTGTGCCAATGAGTTTGAGGGTTTCTCCTACTTTTTCTACTTGTATGTTTAGTGTGGCCGGCTTTATGTTAAGGTCTTTGATCCACTTGGATTTAAATTTGGTACAAGGTGATAGGTATGGGTCTAATTTCATTCTTTTGCAAGTGGACATCCAGTTGGAGCAGCACCATTTGTTGAAGATGCTGTCCTTCTTCCATTGAGTGGTTTTGGCATCTTTGTCAAAGATTAGTTGGCCATAGGTGTGTGGGTCCATGTTTGGGTCTTCAATTCGATTCCGTTGATCCACTGGTCTGTTTCTATACCAGTACCATGCTGTTCTTATTACTGTTGCTTTGTAGTATAGCTTCAAATCTGGGATGGTGATACCTCCAGATGTTTTTTCGTTGTACAGGATTGAGTTAGCTATTCTGGGCTTTTTGTTGTTCCATATGAAGTTGAGAATAGCTTTTTCCAGGTCTATAAAGAATTGTGTTGGTATTTTGATAGGAATTGCATTAAATCTATATATTGCTTTTGGTAGGATAGCCATTTTTATTATGTTGATCCTACCTATCCATGAGCATGGGAGATCTTTCCATCTTCTAAAGGTCTCTTCCATGTCTTTCTTTAGGGGCTTGAAGTTCTTGTTGTATTGCTCCTTTACATGCTTGGTTAGAGTTACCCCCAGGTATTTTATGTTGTTTGTGGCTATTGTGAAGGGGGTTGTTTCCCTTATTTCTTTCTTGGTATATTTGTTTGTTGTATAAAGAAGGGTTTCTGATTTTTTTGAGTTAATTTTGTATCCAGCCACCTTGCTGAAGTTGTTTATCAGCTGTAAGAGTTCTTTGGTGGAGTTTTTGGGGTCACTTATGTATACTAACATATCATCTGCGAATAGGGATAATTTGACTTCTTCATTTCCAATTTTTGTCCGTTTCATCTCCTTTAGTTGTCTTATTGCTCTAGCAAGGACTTTAAGTACTATATTGAAGAGATATGGTGAAAGTGGACATCCTTGTCTTGTCCCTGAGTATAGAGGAAATGCTTCAAGCTTCTCTCCATTTAATTTGATGTTGGTTACTGGCTTGCTGTATATTGTCTTTATTATTTCCAAGTATGGTCCTTGTATGCCCGTTCTCTCCAGAACTTTTAGCATGAAGGGGTGTTGGATTTTGTCAAATGCTTTTTCTGCATCTAGCAAGATTATCATATGGTTTTTTTCTTTCATCTTGTTTATGTGGTCAATTACATTGATAGACTTTCGTATATTGAACCATCCCTGCATTCCAGGGATGAAGCCTACTTGATCATGGTGTATGATACTTTTGATGTGTTCTTGAATTCGGTTTGCTAGTATTTTATTAAGTATTTTTGCATCTATGTTCATGAGGGAGATTGGTCTGAAGTTCTCTTTCTTTGTTGGGTCTTTGTGTGGTTTAGGAATCAGAATGACAGTGGCCTCATAGAATGAGTTTGGCAGTGTTCTTTCTGTTTCCATGTGGTGGAAGAGTTTGAAAAGTAATGGTGTTAGTTCCTCTTTGAAGGTCCGGTAGAATTCCGTGCTAAAGCCATCTGGCCCTGGGCTTTTTTTGGTTGGGAGATTATTAATGACTGTTTCTATTTCCTTGGATGGTATTGGGCTGTTTAAGCTGTTAATCTGATTTTGATTTAGTTTTGGTAGGTGGAATTTATCGAGGAAATTGTCCATTTCGCTTAGGTTTTCAAATTTGGTGGAATATAGATTTTTAAAGTAATGCCCGAATATTTTCTGGATCTCCTCAATGTCTGTTGTTATTTCTCCCTTTTCATTTCTGATTTTGTTGATTTGGGTTCTTTCCCTTTGCCTTTTAGTTAATTTGGCGAGGGGTCTGTCTATTTTGTTGATTTTCTCGAAGAACCAACTCTTGGATTCATTGATTCTTTTTATAGTTCTTTTTGATTCTAAGTTGTTGATTTCAGCTCTAAGTTTGATGATTTCCTGTCTTCAGTCTTCTTGGGAGTGTTTGTTTCTTTTTTTTCCAATTCACCCAGCTTAGCTGTTAGTTCACTAATATGAGTGTCACAATTTTCTTTTTGAAAGCACTTAGTTCTATGAACTTTTCTCGTAGCACAGCTTTCAATGTATCCCATAGGTTTGGGTATGTTGTGTCTTCATTGTCGTTGGATTTTAAGAAGTCTTTGATTTCCTTCTTTATTTCTTCCCTGACCCAGTGGTCATCCAGTAAGGAGCTGTTCAATTTCCATGTGTGTGTAGGCTTTCTGTTGATTCTTTTGCTGTTGAAGACCAGTTTTATTCCGTGGTGGTCTGATAAGATACAAGGTGTTATTGCAATTTTCTTGTATCTATTGAGACTATCCTTGTGACCAACTATGTGGTCGTTTTTGGAGAAGGTTCCATGGGGTGCTGAGAAAAGGTGTATTCCTTTGTGTTTGGGTGAAACGTTCTGTAGATATCTGTTAGGTCCATTTGTTTCATGATCTCTGTTAGACTCAATATTTCTCTGTTTGTCTTCTGTCTTGATGATCTGTCCTTTGCTGTGAGTGGGGTTTTGAAGTCTCCCACTACTAATGTGTTGTGATCGATGTGCGTTTTAAGTTTTAGAAATGTTTCTTTATGAAAGTAGGTACCTTTGTGTTTGGGGCATAGATGTTCAGTATTGAGATTTCCTCTTGATGAATATTCCCTTTAATGAGTATATAGTGCCCTTCTTTGTCTTTCTTCCTTAACTTCAGTTGGAAGTCTGTTTTGTTTGATATTAGGATGGCTACTCCAGCTTGCTTCCTGGGTCCATTTGCTTGGAAAACCTTTTCCCAGCCCTTTACTCTGAGGCAGTGTCTATCTTTGGTAGTTAGATGTGTCTCTTGTATACAGCAAAAGTAAGGTTCTTGCTTGCGGATCCACTCTGTAAATCTGTGTCTTTTTATTGGTGAGTTGTGTCCATTGATATTGATGGATATTAGTGACCTGGGGTTGTTACTTCCCATTAGTTTGGTATAGGTGGTGGTCCTGTGCCTCTTTTGGTTTAGTTGCTGAGGGGTTTTCTATTCCCTTTGATTTCTTGGGTGGAGTTTTCTTCTTTGGGTTGGGATTTTCCTTCTAGGATTTTCTGTAGGGCTCTGTTTGTGGGTAGATATTTTTTAAATTTGATTTTGTCATGGAATATCTTGTTTTCTCCATCTATGTTGATAGAGAGTTTTGCTGGGTAAAGTAGTCTGGCTGGGCATCTATGATCTCTCAAAACTTGTAGTATATCTGACCAGGCCCTTATAGCTTTTAAAGTTTCTGAGGAGAAGTCAGGTGTAATTCTGATAGGTCTGCCATTGTATGTGACTTGGCCTTTTTCTCTTACAGCTTTTAATATTCTTTCTTTCTTCTGTACATTTGGTGTTTCAATTATTATGAGGCGAGAGGAGTTTCTTTTTGATCTAATCTGTTTGGTGTCTGTAAGCCTCTTGGATTTTTATTGGCATCTCTTTTTTCAGGTTTGTTAAGATTTCCTCTATGATTTTGTTGAAGATATTTCCTGGACCTTGGAGTCGGGAGTCCTCTCTTTCCTCTATACCTATAATTCTTAGGTTCCGTCTTTTCATTGAGTCCTTGATTTCTTGGATGTTGTGGGTGAGATTTTTTTTAGCCTTCTCATTATCTTTGGATGTTGTACTGATTTCTTCCATTGAATCTTCCATGTCTGAGATCCTGTCTTCCATCTCTTGCATCTTATTTTGATACTCACATCCGTAGATCCTGTTCTCATCCCTTGATTCTCCACTTCCTCCTTTAACTCTGACTGTGTTTTCTTTATTGTTTCTCTTTCTGTTTTCATGTCTTGTATGGTTTTGTTCGTTTTGTACATTTCCTCTCCAGCTTGCTTGTTTTTGTATGAAAATCTTTCATTGCTTTGTCCTTTTCCTGTTCAAGCTCTGTCACCTTGGCTTGGAGCTCTTTAATAGTGTTGTTCGTTGTTTTTACTTGTAAAATTGTGGCTACTTTGAATTCCTTCATAGATTTAAGTTCTTCTTGAAGGGACTCTATCACTTTCCATAATGCAGAATTGTCAGAATTGTCAACATTTTCATGTGTTTCTGTTGGTGTGAGGTCATCTGAATTGGATGAGCTAGGATAATTCTGCTTTGTTGGAGTCATATTTCCTTGATTTCTATTTTTTCTTGGAACTTTGGCCATTGGATGCATTTAGCTGTCTGTTCTTGTCGTTTTTTGTGCTTGGATCCACAGTGGATGCTTTGGTGCAGGGGACGAGTTACTTGGCTATCTGTCGTTGCTTACAGGGGGATTTCAGGGTCACTGTGGTTTTAATCGCCTGAAGCACTGTGAGCTGGTGCAGCCTATTCCAAGGTTGTGAGTAATGGACCGGGATTGTTTCACTGCTCCCAATTCAGACTTCTCTATGTTGCACTCTGAGTTATCAGCCTGTAATGGTTCTGATGGTATGGACCTGTTTGCCCAGGCACAGATTCTGTGGGCTTTGTTTGTCTTCACGGAGGCTGACAGGGTCTGGCTCCACACCTAATATGTCTGGATTTTCCAGAATACAGCTATGGTCCCCTGATTTCTGGTTTCTCACTAGGCTTCTCGCCACAGGCCTGACCACTGTGCCTGATTCCCTCCCTGTCTGCCCAGCCACGGGTCTCCCTCCCTAGCTGCTCAGCCATGGGTGCATGGAGCCCTGGATCCTCTGGCTGCCTGAGTGGGCCTCTCGCCCTAGTAGCTCAGCCGTCGGTGCGCGGATCCCTGGCCCTGCCCTCACCTGACTCCCTCCCCAGTTTTCCTGCCGTGGGTGCGCGGATCCCTGTCCCCACCCACGCCGGGCTCCCTCCCCAGTTGTCCTGCCATGGGTTTGGGGGCATTTGGCCCTGCCAGCCCCGGGCTCCATCCCCAGCTGCGCTGCTCTGAGTGCGTGGGGATTTGGCCCCTCCCGCCGGCCGGGGGCTTCCCGCTCTCTCGGAACCTCCGCCCTCCGCTTCTTGAGCGGCTGTGGACCACCCGCTGAGCGCCGTTTGTTCCTTGGTAAGACTTCAACTATCCCACAAAATTTCTTAAGTGGCTATAGGTTCTTCCTGAGGTGTGGGGAGTCCAATAGGCTAGCGAACTATCGCCAAGTGGCCTCTGATTCTGCCTGCTGTGAGTTGGGGTCGATCTTACCAGGCGCCTCTCCAAATGGGAGTTCCCGAATCCCGGGTTTAGTGGCTTCCGTGTCTGCAAGAGATGGGGGGAGAGCCTTACCCTGGGACTTTTAACAGTCTCTTGGGAGCTGTGAATGTTCCCGGGGGGTCTAACCTCTCCGGTTTTTGCACAGTGCCCAATAACTCTGTGTTTTTTATGGCTCTTTTTTCCCGCGTTCAAAATGCGTCAATGTATGTCGCTGCCATCTTGCCCCCCCCCCAAATCTTACCTTTTTCCAATTGAAAAGCAGCCAGATTCAAAAGTTTTATGACTTATGCTCATAGACTGTACTGAGCATTAGGAATTCTGGGAGTAAAAGCCCAGTACGTCACTAAAAAGAAATATTCCACCTATCTCTTTCTGTGGCTTAAGGCTGAGTTCAGCTAACCTTGAGCTCTTCTTACTGAGGGGTAATCTTTGGCCAGGTGGTTAGGAACTCAACTAGAATATTATGTCTCCACAGAGATCAGCAATTCTATTATTTTGAAAAGAATGAGTTTTGCTATAATAGACTTTTATTGTGGCTCTAGAACTAACTTTGTAATTCAACTCTACTATAGAGGCTGTTTTACTCAGATAGGAGACACTCAGAGCAAGCCAAAGGAAATAAAAAAGAGGTAGAAAGTTAGAAGGTTCTGTATCTAACTCATTTTCCATTGTAACTTCCATTATCAACTTAAAAACATCTTCCTAGACCTAGAACATCCTTTTAATTACTAAACAATTTAAAACTTAACTATGAGACTATAATTATTTAGTCTTAAACCACATCAGACCTGAAAAGGGTAAATATATCTGATTATATAGGAAGTGCAGAGCCAGAAGCTTCCAAAACTAAAAAATGACAGACAAGTTGCTGCCTGGACAGTCCCCAATTTCTCTCCATACATTAGAGCATCTGTCTTCAGCCTCTTGGCACCCAGTGTCTCTGAGATACATTAATTTTAAAGCAGGAATTATGAAGGACTTGCCTACCCTGTCTTGACAGAGCTAGGCTGTTGACTTATCTGCTTTCAAGTTTTGTCCTTTTTAGACAGCTTTCTGTCCACAGTTGAAGCAAGGGATTTTTCTTGCCCAATGACAAACTTGCCACTATTACAACCATCTACAAATGGAGTTTCTTCGATGCTCAGATGGATAATAGAATAATAATATCAGTTGCCAAATATATATGGACTGTACATTGGGAATGTATGTTATACCTTATAATTGTCATAATTGTGGCCTAATCATTAAAAAAAAAAGAATTATGAGTTCTGGGAGAAGGGGGAGAGAGTGGGAGGGTGGGGCTGGGAGGGGTGGTGGGAGGGGACTGAGATGGAGATGTAACTTGAAGTAATAAACATTTAAAATGTATATTATATATGTATACATATTGAAAATGAGAAAATAAAAAAGAAAGTTGGAAGGACAAGAGAGACATTGGTTCTGAGTCTGTTTCTATAGATCATAGTATTCAGGGCAGCAAAATAACAAGATTGGGTTGTTGTTTTTCTAATATAATGTTGATCTGAAATTCATCCCTGTATAAGACACAGATATTAAAGGTTTGACCCCAGTCTAGTGCTGCTGGCAGCTATAGAAACCGGAATAGGTAGGGCCTAATAGAAAGTTTTATATCCCTAGGAGCATCCCCATAAAGAAGACTATGGGAATTTGTCTTCCTTCCTCTTTTTTCCATGTCCTTGCCATTAGGTGAAAAGTTTTTCTCTATCATGTGTTTCCATCAAGTTAGTAGCTTCATCCTAGGATGGAAAGAAATACAGCCAACTAACCATGGACAATAGCCTCATCACAGTGAACCAAAGTGAACATTTCTTCTTAGTTGAGCTTCTCTGGCCTTCTGTTTCTATAGTAGTAACCTGACCAACAGGACTTTTGAACCCCAGAATCAGGAAGTAGCAGGAAAAGAGGTACAGATGAAAAATTATGAGGAGGAAAAACGCACAGGGAAGGTAGAGATTCTGCTTGACTGGGTCCTGGTCAAAAGAAGGGCAAGGGCAGGTAATCATATATGAAAGATGTCCTAAGTTGATTTATAATCCTTATTCAAACTGGCAGTCTAGTCCAACATAGATGAACATTATTTGAGAAAAAGAACTTCAATAAAGTTTCATCAAGAAGAGAATCTTTATTACTTGTCTATCTTTCATAGAGAAGAAATTAAGCAACACTACATGTACCCAAAAATTCTAAATCCTAATTGTATGCTTTTAAGATGTCTTCATTTGTTCCTTGAGACAGTAACCTTAGCTGTGCTCTCATTAATCAATGAGTTAGAATATCATCCAAAATGTGATATTCATGTAAACGTTGCTTAAAATCATGAGCAATAAAGTCTTTGAAGCATATTTATCTTATATTCCCATGAAAAAAATGTGGCTTCATTATTTCAAACAAAAAATCTTCTTTGACACAGATTAAGGATTGCATAACAAAATTTTTATGTACTCTTTTATTTTATGAATTAGAGGAATTATACTTACTGCACAAGAGAATGATATACATCTATTAATCAATGATAGTGATTCTTGATTTCCAACACTGTAAATCTTCAGGCATTTGCAATAGCCTGACTTCAGGAGTCCTTCAGAGTTCTAATTGCTTACATCATCACCTGATGACCAGTGCGATACACCTGGCTGAATAAAAGCTCCCACCCACCACTTTCCAGGTCTCTTTTCCCATTTCTCTTTCCCTGTCTCTGTCTGGGTTCTCCTTTTGCCCAGAGTTGGGTGGAATGGGAGTCAAATGGAAGTAACCACCCCCAACCCCCACCCCCCCCCCCCCCCACCCCCGCAGAGGCCTCTGGAATTGCCACAAGCAAGGACCCAAGTGAAGCCAGTCACATAGTTTCTCTTCAATTTTGCATGTTTCTTTTTTGTTTTTCCCCTTTCAAGCTTGTTTTGGATTGTAGAACCTTGAATTGGAAGATCAACATTAGCAATTCAAATCCTAAACTGAGCTTTTTAATGCTAAATACTTGTGGATCTCATTTGAGAAGATTGTCAAGTTAAACAATGTAGATTTTTCGTTATCTGCAGCAGAGTGGTTTTGCAGACTTTACTGAGTTAAGATCCAAGCCATGATATTCATCTTGAGTTTAGGCATTCAATCCAGAACCAGCAGATGTATTTTGTAAATTCAGCATTTAGTTATCTCTTGCCCATTAAGGAGACACAAAGCAAACATTCAACACCACCCCACACACTTTTATTCATGCCTAAAGCTAAGCAAGGAAAAGGGGGAAATGTTTTTAGAATTACAAATAGAACCTTTAAATTGTAGAAAATTGCTAATTTCATTTATGCACTGCCTAACTTCGCTTTCTTTTTCAGTTGCTATTCAAATTTCTATTCCCAGTCAAAGAGAAAAGGAGAAAATAATCCTACTAGGAATTTAGTGAGTTTTCTTTTTGGGATCACACATAAGTGCTGCGTATTTGAATATGCAAATTTAATAGACTAGATTGGGAAGAAATGAAAAATGGTTGTATGTTTAGCCCCAGGAAGTTAGCCTAGTTTAATAAGCTGACAAAGAGTTAAAGAGTGCCCACTTGCAAAACTCAAACAAGGAAGAGATTTCATGCAATTTGCTTACCTAACAGGAAGGACTGAGCTGTGAACAGTTTGGAAACCTAGATTCTCCTGAAATTAGTTAAAGAATTCTTCTAAGGACTTCCTTATCCTCCTGTGTAAAATAAAGACATTTTTCCTTAGATAATCTTGGAGATTATGTCCACTGTCAAAATTCAAATATAGTTTTCTCTATAGTTTGTTCCAGTATTCTGGAATCTACAGATGACAGGTCCTGAAACAGAAGATGCGACAGTTTCAGTTTCAGTTTATACTGAAGTGGAAACTATCTTCCACTATTTGAAACTCAACTCATCATCTGTGTATTTCAGTGCTGTGCTGTTTGTGCTTTTAAAAAGGACCTTCCATTACAGATGATGCCCTATTTTCAGACCCCACAGTGGGTCTGTAGCTACAAAGTTACAGACTGAGCAGGGTTTTACAGGTCTTTTGTTTTCATTCATTCATTCATTCATTCATTCATATTCTCTGTGTGTGTGTGTGTGTGTGTGTGTGTGTGTGTCCCTCCCTTCCTGTAAGGTTTAGCTACCCAGTATTTCAAGTTTGAAGAACTGAATATTAGTGGCTCTTTTGGATTTACAGTAATCATTTCGGCAGATTGTCAATATCAATTTCCAGCCAACACAACTCTTCATACCACTGAAGGAACTATGTCAAAACTGTCTGTAGATAGATAATTGGGTAAAATAAGCCAAGATGTTTAAAAAAAAAAGTCAAAACCTGGAGAGGAAGTGAGAAAAGGAAAATACCAATTTACCAATTTTCTTAGCATCCAGTTCCAGCTTAAAGATTTAAAAACATCTTTGTATTTTGGTGATATCACATACCCAGACCCCTAGGAAGAATGAAAAAGTAGAGTGCTACGTGGGCTTCCACACAGGTATAAAAATGAGACCTGGGTAGCCTTGGCATGTAAGCAATATCAGGATTCTTCAGGCTGCACCTTACAGGGCACTGTGTACAACTACTGAAGATACAGTGGAGAATCCAGAAACTTACAGATGATCTGAATATGGGCAAGATGGGAAGGAAACCACAAGCCATTATAAAAGCTGATACAGGTAAGCATATGGACTAGTTTAGCAACGTGGGACTTTACTTAGTTTGAGAAGTAGGTACACAACTGTTTTCTAACAGTACACTTGACAGCCAAGCTCCTTTATCTTTAGGCACTATGTATACACACCCCTCACAGGCAGGAAGAACAAGATTAACTATTCCTGATCTTTTACAGGCTACTAAAGGTACTGCAGCTTTAGATTTGACCACAGATCAATCTAAAACATTATCCCAAACAGATGAAGGTTATATGTTAACCACTGGTGTTTATGGTCCCTTACCCTCTGGGACAATAGGATTAATATTTGGAAAAAATGGATCAACTTGTCAAGGATTCTTTATTCACCCAAGTATTATAGATGGAGACTTCAAGGAATAAATTAAAATTATGACATCCATATGTAGAGAGATGACAATTAATACAGGGGACAATTTTGCCCAACTGCTGCTGTTTCCTTACTCCAAGGGCAAGGTTTTCCAATAGACAGAACAGGGGCAGTTGAAAATACTGAAAAACATGTGTATTGGCAAACAATAGTGAATGATAAGAGACCAAAATTGAAAATACAAATGAATGGTATTGAAATAGAAGGATTGCTTGACACAGGAGCGGATGTCACTGTCCTCTCACATGAGTCTTGGAATCCAAACTGGCCACTTCAAAGGGTTCCTACACATTTTATAGGAATTGGTAAATTATCACATGTAAAACAAAGTGTACGATGGCTTAACTGTGTGGGACCAGAAGGGCAAACAGGGAAGTTGAGACCTTATGTGGCTGATGTACCCATAAATTTATGAGGAAGGGATCTCTTAAAACAATGGGGTACTCAAATTAATATTCCTGCAATGCCAGAAATAACAAATGATGAAATGGTGGATGCTTTTGAGGAAGGTATTGATATGAGTACTCAACAACAATTGCAAGCTATGTCTAATGTCCAAACACAGGACACTCCAGTAGATGAATAGATAAGAGAAACAACTGATATTGATTTTCAGGAGCATCAGACTAATATCATAGCACAAGCTGTTGCTAGGGGTCTTAATGAGTGCTTTAAAAATGGTGAACTTGGTCATTTCCAAAGACATCGTAAGCCTGAAACCTCCAGAACTCAAAATGATAGGTGCTTGGACTCTGCAGAATGTGGTCATAAAAGAGAATGAAGGGCTTTTAATAGCAACAGAAGTTTAAGGTCTCCAGGATTTTGTAATCCTTGTGGAAGACGTAAACACTGGTCCTGGGATTCAAAGAGGGAGGGGCCAACTGGTTCAGCCCCTACAAAACAATGTGAACCATCATCCATCATTCAAGAGAGAGAATTAATTCATTCCATCCAGGAGCAGGAAGAAGGAGGACACACACCATGGGTTAGAAAAAAGAACCTCAGCCGGGTGGTGGTGGCGCACGCCTTTAATCCCAGCACTTGGGAGGCAGAGGCAGGCGGATCTTTGCGAGTTTGAGGCCAGCCTGGTCTACAAAGCGAGTCCAGGACAGCCAGAGCTGTTAAACAGAGAAACCTTGTCTCAAAAAAAAAAAAAAAAACCAAAAAGAAAAAAGAAAAAAGAACCTCATTCCATATGGCCAGGAATATCTTCATAGGGTGGAGAATGGCAGTCCAAGGAGGGGTATGTATAAATGGGGTCATATGGGGGGGGCCAAGATGGCGGCGAACTGCACGGACGCATTTTGAATGTGGGAGAGAGGAGCCATAGAAAACACAGAGTTGTGGGACACTGTGCAAAAACCGGAGGGTCTGGCTCCTCTGGGAACACGCACAGCTCCCAAGGGACTGTTAAAAGTCCCAGGGCAAGGCTCTCCCCCCATCTCTCGCAGACACAGAAGCCACTAAATCCGGGATTCTGGAACTCCCATTTGGAGAGGCGCCTGGTAAGATTGATCCCAACACACAGCAGGCACAATCAAAGGCCACATGGCGATCGCCCACTAGCCTACTGGGCTTCCCACACCTCAGGAAGACCTTATAACTACTTAGGAAATTTTGCAGAATAGTTGAAGTCTTAACAAGGAAGAAAAAGGGCACTCAGCCGCTCCAGCCGGAATGGGAGATGGGCGGGCAGAGCAGTTGGGGAGGGAAACGGGCAATGGTGGGTGGGGATGTTGCCTGGAGCACCCACCGCAAAGCAGCTAGGGTGGGAGGCCGGCTCTGACAGCGGGAGGAGCAGAAACTCCGCCTACCCACGGCAAAGCAGCTAGGACGGGAGGCCTGTTCAGAAGGTGGGAGGGGCCGAAGCTCCGCTCACCCACCTCAAAGCAGCTAGGGAAGGAGGCCGGTTCAGAAGGCGGGAGGGGCCGAAGCTCCGCCCACCCACGGCAAAGCAGCTAGGGAAGGAGGCCGGTTCAGAAGGCGGGAGGGGCCGAAGCTCCGCTCACCCACCTCAAAGCAGCTAGGGAAGGAGGCCGGTTCAGAAGGCGGGAGGGGCCGAAGCTCCGCCCACCCACAGCAAAACAGATAGGGAGGGAAGCGGCCAGGCCTGTGGTGGAGAAGCCTAGTGGGTAACCAGAAGCCAGGGGACCGTAGCTGTATTCAGGTAAACCCAGACACATTAGGTGTGGAGCCAGGCCCTGTCAGCCTCCGTGATGACAAACAAAGCCCACAAAATCTGTGCCTGGGCAAACAGATACATACCATCAGAACCATTGAAGGCTGATCACTCCCTGTGCAAAATAGAGAAGTCTGAACTGGGAGCAGTGAAACAATCCCGGACCATTACTCACTACCTGGGAATAGGCTGCACCAGCTCACAACAATTCAAGCTACTAAAACCACAGTGACCCTGTGATCACCCTGTAAGCAAGGACAGATAGCCAAGCAATTTGACTCCTTCACCAAAGCATCCCCTGTGGATCCAAACACAGAAAACGA